>VZTR01029517.1:61012-80164 GCA_013400775.1 Chaetops frenatus | reverse complement strand
AACTAATATCCTTTCTGGGCGGGAGTTCACAGTGATATGGATTCTACAAGAGACTTATGCGTCTTGTGGGAAAAAAATCTCCATGGTGAGACAAGAGAGACTCTTCTTCCAATTGGACTGATGAAAGCCTATTTCAAGAGTGGTAAATTGACCAGGAGTTTTCTAAGTTTGTTTCTCTGTGTTGTTGGTGAGAAGGATGGTGGTAAAGGAAGATAAATGAAGTGGGAGAAAGGAACCATCATGGGTGAGGGGCTGGGGGGAGGAAGAAGAAACCACCTGGGGGTTGATTTTGATTCTGTTGTTTTTTTGTTAATAAACTATTTTTATCTTTGAAGTTTAGGCCTGTTTTGCATTTCTCTTAATCCTTATTCTCATAAAACCACTACACTACACTCTCGCCTGGTGTGAGCAGGCGAGCAGGTGAATGTGAAACCGCTACACTCTGATAAAACTACATTTGAACCAGAAATAGTTTGGGCATGTGTGTAGGTAGATTAGAAAAGAAAAAGTTCATTCTCTGTTAGACAAAATCGCACCTGAGATTTTTTGCCGGCTGTAAGCAGAGTCCCTCTTGGATCAGTTGACCTCTTTAATAGAAGAGTCTGTCCTTCCATTAAATCAAAGGGAACTGAAGTCAGTCCTGTAAGCAGGTGGTTGTCTCTGGGTGATGCCCAAGGTCAGACTTTCTTACTCTTGTCTGAGTTACTGGGGAAACTGCCCATGAAATTGGAGACATTGTGAAGGTAGAGGCTAAACAAGCTGTTCACTCCCCTGCTAGTGTTATGAGGACTCAAGACTAATGGGTCTTTGTGGAAACAGAAAGGCTTAAATTCTCACTCTCAGACTGATGAGATTTTATACAAGCTGCACAGTGCATTCCACCTTATGGATGAAAGTTAATTAAGTGCTAATGCCTTCTAGATTCAGTTTCAGCATCGGGTGAAGCAGCTCATTGCAGAGAAAGAAGGTATTTGGCCAATGATACATCAACAGCATCTTATTTCTATCGAGCAAAAGAAAAATATGTTCCCTGGGCTAAGGGTGGCTCGGACCACATTCAAGATCAGGTGCTGATTGCAAAAACTGAAAAATGTAAAGTGAGTTTGTGAGGACTGGTTTATCAAAGTGGCACACAATGATACAAAGCCAAATGTAGATGGGTGGTGTTTATTTAGGTGAGATGCTAATCCCAGGGGTGTGCCTGTCCCCTTTTAAAACAATGGAATTGTATGGGAGATCTGTGGCCTTTTTAAAAATGGCTGGCTTAGGCAATAAAAAAAGCAACATTTTCAGAACTCGGTAATGTGAAAAGCTTTTACATGACACTTAAAGTAGCAGAGCATAAAAATCCAGGTCTTCAAAATTCAGATTTTGACAAAACTTCCAGACATTTCTCAGTCACAGTTTTGTCAAAGTACTGTGCTGTGGCAGAGTGCTACTAGGCAAGGGAGATAATCAGTTGTGTACTTTGAAAAATAAGAAAAATCTTGCTTAACAAGAAAATTACTTGCAACTTTTGAAAAAGAGGGGCCTGAAGTTTCTTATCCCTAAATATGGAAAACCTTACAATATTTTTGTCTAGTCACTGTTTTATTACCCTGTTCTGTTTAAAACACTCTCTTCTAGTATTTTAGCTACTTGATTTGAAAAATATGACCATCATTACTGCAAATTTCTTCATGTTCCTCATGTCATAAAGTGTTTTTGGAAATGCTGTATAGTTTTTTCAAGAATAAATGAAAGAGCAGTCTTGTGAAATCTTGCTATAATTAGTCAAGATAGAGTAATAGAGTAATTCCCAATACTGGAAATATCAACCAGCTAGTGTATTGGGCATTTTCCAGCCCTGTCATTCTCTTTATCAAACCTACTCCTAAACACCTCTAATGGAATGTTTTCCAAGCAGCCTGTTCAAATAATTACCTGTCTTCAGATTTAAAATATTCTTATTGATAGCAAATCATAATCCTTTTCATTTTTATCAAATCTGCAGAGGGCATAAAGGACAGTGTGTTTCATATTATCTAGCTATAAAGCTCCTTCATATATTGAAGGAATATTCCCTTTACCTCCAATTTTTTTTTTCCATAAAGCAGAATATTGCTTTTAACAGACTTTGGAGGTAATATTTTCTAAGTCTTTTGTATTATTAACTACTGGGCTGTTTCCCAAAGAAGTAATCTCTGTGTTACATTACAGTAATCAAAGATGAACACGCCACTTAGGTGAGGTCTCCTACATTAAACAATTCTTGTGCCTTTTGTATGATGCCCCTCAAAATATGTCCCTGAATATCTTTGTACAATAGTATCACATTATTGGCTTAAATCAAATGTCTGATTCACTGATTTCAGAAACTTCCTCAGTTTTGTCATACACTTATCTGTGATTTTTCATCAGAATGAAAGGTTTCAACAAGTTTGAGGCTTAGTAAAATTGGAAAACTAGTTTATGGACTAAAAAGCCCCTTTAATTATGTACTCCATACACAATTGTGGTGAATATTCCATCCTTAAATCTAGACCTACCTGGTCTGGATCTGGTCAGAAGATCTTAAAAGAAACAGAGACATTAACATCAGATTTTAGGTGAGGAAGGCATGGGAATTTTCCAGCAGAGTGGGATTGATTTCTTCCTTTCAAAATCCCAGCCTATTCCTGCTGCAGTAGGCTCTCTTTAGCTGTGTGGAAATTTATTCCCAAAGCTACATAAATCTTCATAAAATTGGTGCATCTCTCTAACCTAGTAGGTGTTATTTGGATTACCCAGACTATGAACAAGCCACACCAATCCTGACATCACCTTTCCCAGCACTTCAAGGGCTTTTTTATAATTTCATGATGGAACATACGACCTCTCCCTGTCTGGTAAACAGTTTTAATCCAAATGACAGGGGATAACAGCTACAGAGCTTCCCTAGGATTATTGCATGATTATGGAAACATATTCAGAACATTTATCATTGTGTCAGAAGCTGTTCATGGTGTCTCTGATTCACTTGCACTGGAAAAACACAGAATCACTGAAAGTGTGAATTTGAAGTACCTCTGACAATCACCTAGTCCATGTTCCCTGCTCAGAACAAGATGAGCTATAGCACATTGCCCGTGGCTGTGTGCAGTTGACTTTTGTGCATCTCCAAGGATGGTGACTCCACAAGCTCCTCAGGCAACCTGCTCCAGTGTTTGAACCATAAGAAAATGTTTTTTCTTACATTTAATTGGAATTGCCTATATTTCAATTTCTGCCCACTGTCTCTTGGGCCTGTCCCTGGGCACTTCTGAGAAAGTCTGGCTCTATTTTTTGGCTCCCTGTTATCAGGCATTTAGACTTCTCTAGGCTGACTAGTCCCAACCTTTTCAGCCTCTTCACCTATCTCATCATCTCCATGGTCTGCAGCCTTACTACCTTCAATAAGCCTGTGTGTGTTTGTTTTTCCCTGTATCTTCCTTCTTGCCCATCTTTGAGGTTGACATTTGCCAATGGAAAGATAATCACAAATGATGTGCTACTAAGTCACATGCACCTACGTGTTTTAAATGTTCCCTTGTCTGATCCTTCTCCAACAAGGGCAAGTCTTGTTGCTCCAGAAAAATGCCCTAACAAGAGTTGCCAGAGTGTGATGGGGGACCATTCTAATGGTATACAGCCCATTTTCAGTCAGAGATGTGTTCACAAAACAGACTTTTTTTTTTTTTGGGCTAGGATTCACTTTAATGTAGGCCATATTATTTATTTCAGCCTTAACTTTAAAAACCAAACAGAAATACCCCAGGATAAAATTCTGACCAATGGTATTTCTATTATGAAAAACATAAGCCTATTCAAAGTAAAATGCATGTTATATCCTCTAACAAAATATTATTCAAATAAAAGTAGGGGAAGTCATATTATAATATGAAATTGTCTCCTGAGGAACATGCTAGAAGAATCTTAACTTCATTCTGAATAGTCCTGAACAAAACATTATTCTTTCTGTAGAAATAGTGGACAAAACATATCAGCAAGAATGTACTTGATGACAATTCACTGATCCATACATGCACACAGGACACATACAGATAAGTAGGGAAACTGTGAATATAACTCTGCCTATTTTTTGAACTTCTGGACAATTTAATTGCTATTTGAGTGTCTGTTCCTCTTATAATGCAAGGTAGAAATTTTCCTGTAAACTTAAGACTTTTTGGATTTGAAAAATTTACACCAAGGATAATGCAAGAGTTGGCTGAGAACCACTATTGTTTGTTTGTTTGTTTGTTTAATGTGCCCTTTGGAGAAACTCCCTGCAGTCCAATAAATCAAAACAAAAATCCAAAAATAATATTTTAGATAGGAACATCATATCCTACAACCATGTATTTTCTTGCTTTGTAGAATACACAGCCGCAACCAGGAATGGTTAACTGTCTGTGGCTTCATTTTCTCCAGATAATGGGATGGTTCAGACTTCAGGAAAATATCCAGTACACTATTAAGTAAATGAGTGAAATACATCCTCATCCTCAGTTATCCCACTCAGTGCTTCTGCAGGTGAATAGCCATGACTGGGAGCTATGGATACAGGGAATGCTGCTTTGGTGTTATTGCAGTCTTTGCCATCGGTCTCAGAGCCCGTGACTACTCTTAGTAGTTTGGACCACAAAGTTCTGGGATCAGGTAGTCAGGATGGGAGAGAAGAATGGTGATTTATGGCAGACTGTCCTCGAGAGGGGTGGATATCTTTCCAGCTGTCTCCAGTGGCAGCATGCTGGCAGTCCCTGTGCACAGGGGCTCTGCTCAAGCATGGGCTGGGCCCTCATGGACATGTGCCCACACAGGACACAGGAGTGCAGGGGAAAGTTCTGGACAAGGAATTCCCCATTTTGCAGCTGTACTTGGACACATGGGTCAGAATACTGAGCTTTCCTCCCCTTAATAGGCAAGATTCAGTACTTTCTCTCCAAGCTGTTCCTGTCCTCTCTCCTTACTAAAAAACCTGAGGGGCTAAAAGCCTGCCTTCATTACTTGAGCCAAAATCAATGGGAGTTGAATGAGGCTCTCGGTGAGTGTGGGTGGGTTTGGATTTAAAAAGTACATACTTTGTACATCAAGTATACATTACTGATTAAAATGTACTGATTGAAAAGGAAATACAAGTAATAATGCCATAAGCTTTTATTAAGTAGCTGTTGGAAAAAATAACACTTGGTTGTAATGCAAATATGCTAACGCATGCAGCCTTTCTTTCCAGGTATGTATTAAAAACTATTGCCCTTAGACACTCTAACAATTTGCATATCCAGAATCCGCTATGTAGAGCAAAAAATGACTTGCATAATGAACTGCAGATGCACAAAAAAGAAGGTGTGCAAAATAAACACATCAAGTAGCTGAATACTAATTACCTCTATGCAAAATCTGGAGACACTCAGCATGCAGAGCCAGTCAGTTATAACAGTGAACACCTATAACTAATTTTTTCCAGGAAGAAAATTTTCCATTAGCTTTAGTGAATTTATACCCATTATAGAAAGGTTGTAGCTAAATAAATATTATTTTAGTTTAATTGGATTAAAAATTAGAAATGCAAATTCTGGTGCACCATGTCTCTGAGTTCTTGTCTCCCTTTTTGTGGTAATACCTTTCTAACGGTTTAAGCCTATGAAGAAAAAACACTGAAGATTTTAACTAGCAGCTTTGCAGGGGGGCAGAAAGGAGCAAAGAAGATTTAGTGGTGAAAAAAGCAAATAAATAGGTGCTCCAAGATTAAAAAGAGGGTAGAAGTGCATGCTGAGCTGTTGAAAGACCTCTCTGTGTTTAAAGAAAAATATTGTTTGGTTCTTTCACCAGTGCATGATCAAAATAAGAGGTACAAATTAGTTCATGGCTGCTGAAGCTACAAAACATCATGCAGAGAGCTGTCTTTGGGAACGTTTTAATGAGGAGAAGAGGTCATCAGACTGTGACATTGCTTTTCAGAATTCTTCAAGAACAACACAGACTTCCTGTTCCAAATGTGGTAAAGAATAAAACAACCTTAGTAGTAATCGTACAACTTTTGAACCGTGTTCCTTGGAAATACTGTACCGTGCTCATTTTGTAGCTTTAGTTAGCTATCTCAAAGGAACTCTTCCATATTTTCCATGTGCTCTTATTTCAAAAGTACAGTGAAATGATAGAGCTTCAACAAGGATTATATTTATAAAATAAAGTTTTATTCAGTCTTCTAAAGAGATTTTAATGTTTTCATTGCTCTAGGTGAAATGGTACACTGTGGCTCTGTTCATTAACATTTAGCATCAGTGCAAAAATCAAGGATTACCACATACAGTTTGAAAGGACATCCAAAATGACTTTGAAATTAAATTCACTACAATCTTAGTTTTGCAGCATTTAAAACATGATTTTAAAATGTATAAGTTAAGTTAATGGCATTCCAGGTCAAATAATCCCAGCCCAATAACAAGTTTCACATAGAATGTCATTACTTAAATTTCTGGCATACTGTATATGCTCACTGGGATTGAAGACGTCCACTGTAAATTTAATAAATAAGATATATACTACCATACATTTATTGTAAAAGAAGCTTCCTTAAGGATATTTAGAGATGTTATTAGCAAAGAGAAGATACTGGTTAATCAAGTAATTATTCTAACTGGATACACAAACAAGTAATTATTCACAACTGGAATGGCATCAGGATTGCCAATAATTATTGAAAAAAGGAAATGACTAGCAATTGACAAGAGTTCTTACTCCTGATAAACAATTGCCCTTGTGAAAGAAATAGATATTAAAATCACGATTTCTAACCCTCCTTTTCAAAGGTTTCTAACAGTCAGAAAGAATATAAATATATGTAAAATAATGTTCATTAATCAAGTACTATAGTTAATAATTTGGCTAAAAATTGACTTATCTATTCATTAAAACAAAAAAACCCTGTACAACAGGCCTTTCTATTTTTAGAATGATTGTAATAAACTTTTATTTGGAAAAGCATCAGCAACAATGATATAAAGCTGGTGTAGATGGTACTGCATGTCTCATAGAAATTTTATTTTCATCCTTTTGTTGCATGTCCTTTTAAAATATATTCACTATGGCAAGAGAGTTAAGGATAATATAAACCATTATGTACAACACCTCTCTTTTTTTTCCCCCACTAAATAAAGAGAGGAAACAAATTTGGTAGCTATTCTGTAGTCAGAAAGGAAATACCTATCATAGTAGTTTCTCTCAGTTTTTTCCAGACCACTAGTAAACATCCAGTGCACGAAATATGTCATTCTAACCTGATGATTGAAAGTCTTCAAAAAAAAAAAAAATCTATTTGTTAAAAAAGGTGTGCTATCATTTCAAAATAAATTTCAGTAATAAATACTTATTTTTATGCCAATAATCTTACAGCTTCAAACATTAATTATTGTACTCTTATCACACTCTGCAACATTCTCACATGAATCAATTTACTTAAGCACTGATTTTGTATTCTGTGGTATTGTTTTCTTGTCTTTCATGTGAGGTACTAAATAGGCAGTTGGAAATATTTTAGTTGTCTCTTTCATATCTAAAAAAATTTCTGATGCAAATTTTTTCCCACAAAGGCTAATAAATTTGTTGGTTTTCAGTTTAAACCTTTAATCCTGTTTGAATGGATTGATGTATTTTTCCTTGATTTAGCAGATTCTTCTGTCAGTGATTAGGGCCTGGGAGTTTGGGCTAATCTGAGATTTCTCCTCTTTTTGTATGGTCATTCTAGTGCCCATTATTCATGTCTTTTTTTTCCCCTTTCCAAGAATACCACTGTATTCTATTCAATAACCATTGCTCATTGAAAGAAGATGTCTTAGATAGCCAATTAACTGTTATGCATAGAGATTTTAACCAGCATGGTAGCAGTATTTGTTACAGGACTGCAAGCAAAGCATTAAAAAAATAAATGTTTAAAAAGAGAGGGGAGGAAAAGGAGATTCTGAATTTCTGAATTTTGCTTTCAATTATCCCAAGCTACATCTAGAGCAGTAATAACAAGTGTAAGTTTTACAAATCAACATGATAGGAGAAAAGACTCTTTGATTCAATGAATAAGCTGTGATGTAGAAATCCTGGAGCAGTTTGACTAGTAAGTATGCTTTTATAATTAGAGCATCAATGATTCTCTGACTAAAGCAAAAGTGTTGTAGGATTCTTTGATAGCAAATGTGGGCAGCTCTTGGAAACTTTCATATAACTGTCATAAAACAAGAGTACTGAATGTTCCTGAACTGAATGCCATTAAAACCTATTATTAACTTCATTGACTACAACAAATGTCTAACTTGTTGTGACATAAACATGTAAATTTTGAAAAAGCCCCCCATGTTTAGAGAGAGTTATAAAATAAAGGGGTATAATCTAGGAAAAAAGATATCTGTTCTATATCTGCTTTCTGTAATCAAATCTTAAACTACCAGTCTTCTGTTAAAATGTTTTTTTCTGTAAAGAAAACAACATAAATACACAACAAACAAAACACACAACAATATACAAAATGAGTATTTTAATTTTTTATTTATACAAATTAATGTTCTTCATTAAATGACAAATATATATCTTCAAAATGGAATGATCCATAAACTAAAATATCTGTGAGATTATAGAAGCATCATGGTAAATGTATATAAAATTATCTGACATTAGTTGAGTATTTATTTGTAGTGCTATTAGTGACTATTAATAAGTTTATGGCTTTCATTAATATATTTTATCTTTTTAATCAAAGTGTATGAACTTTAGTTTGATTTGAATATCTTCAAAATATTTGATTTGCTTGCATAAGCATGCTGTTGAAAAGTTTTAGTAATATTTTTAACATTCATATATTTATATAACTTTCCTGAATATTTATCAAACATCAGTTGTACAGAAAAATAATTTATTGTTGTATCAAAATTACTTTTGCAACTTTATTTCATATAGTTTTGGTTCTCAGTGTTATCATTTTTTT
The DNA here is from genome assembly GCA_013400775.1 of Chaetops frenatus. Lineage (NCBI taxonomy): Eukaryota > Metazoa > Chordata > Aves > Passeriformes > Picathartidae > Chaetops > Chaetops frenatus. The sequence goes on along the minus strand of VZTR01029517.1, from coordinate 71,190 downwards.
TAGTAAACAAAAGTCTGCAATATTTTTGAAGCAGACTTAAGTGCTATTTTGGGACAAGTATTACAGAAGATCTTGAAAAAGAGAGGTCAATCCCTATAAAACAGAAAAGGTTTCCTAGGACTTTTTAATATTTCTGGGTTAAATACAGTACATTTTGGATTTTTCCTTAAAATGTTAACTCAGTGAAAACAGAACATTTCAGTGAGCTACACCTGGTGGGTCCTTGGCAAGGAGATGCATATGTCTATAAACCATTGTGCACTGCATAATTAAGCTGTGCATGCTTTATGATCTTTTCAGAATATGAGAATGTTATTTAATGAAATGTGAGACATACAGAGAGACAGTCTAGGTGCTGTACACCACTATGGAAACATTTAAATAAAATGATTAGCTGATTATGTAATAAAGTACCACTGTTGCCATAGGGAGCTGTGAGACATTTTACATTGCTGAGTTCTTGTTTGAATGAAAAAAAACCCCTAACATTGGGTTTCCTTGTAATCACCACAGATTCCATGGTACTTTTAGCAGGATAAGGAATGCTGAACTATACCTAACCATATTCCAGATGAATTTGTTAGGTTCAACACATCCATGGGGTTTCTCACTCCATAATCTATTGCACAGTTCTGCTTTTATCTTTTAAAAAGCTGTCATGTGTCACAGGTTGCTATCTTCGTAGAAGGAAATCCTTTGTACTTACATTGGAGAGGCCGTTTATAAATGTGTTTACATGAAAAACATATTAGTAATGGGTCCCTTGAAACAGGTGAACAGGCAGGATCCTAAATAATAGGATTCTGAAAAATATAGCAGTTGTAATTAATATAGAATAATTCTAAAGAACCCAGTAACTGATACTTATTCCAGCAGTATTTGTTTGTTTATTTATTTATTTATTTATGTTTTAACACAGATGTTTATTTGTATGACAACAGTGTATGTGTAATCAATCACTTAATCAGGTCCCAGGTTGCTAGAGTGCCAAGACAGGAGCACTGATCTCTGCTTCTGTCAGCAGAGAATGGTTAGGATGGCATTTAGTCTTCTCTTGAGAATAATTCTTCTTGTCCTCAGGGCCCTCTGGATTCCTGCCATGCAGCCTTGCAGGTTCATACTCAAAGACTGAAAGGTGAAAGAGAAGAGGAGAAAATCTTTCAGAAATTTCACAGAAGCAACCTAATAGACAGTCACAGTATAGTGAGGAAAGGGCAGCATGTTGCTTGAAGGGAACCTGATATGTGAAGGTAAATGGTCTTATGATTAAGATCGAGTAATTTAGGAGGCCAAACTTCCATTTTGTGGCAGTCATGAGAAAAGAAACTATATCCCAGAAGAAGAACAAGAAGGGAACTCTCTGAGTAAAAAGTATTGGCCTGTTATCCTTCCAAGACCAGCAAAGAAAAATATTACTCAAGAAGAATAAGTGAGAAGAGAAAGACCCAGAGGGAAGGCAAATAGTGAGAAAAAGAGAATGCTCCAGACTCTCATAACTGGTATTATTACCTGACTCTGCCAATTTCATACTCAAACTGGTAGCTTAAATGTAGTAACTACACATCTGTAGTGGCATTTTATTAAAGCTTAATAGAGGAGATTAAAAATACTAATCTTAGGACTCAGGACTCATTTAAATATTGTAACTGTGGATAGGCAGAAGCTTTGATTCTTTTCTCTAGCACTTCGGGTTTCACTTCATGATTGCTGATGAGTGGAGAGAAGTCCTCACTTATGCCATGCACATATCATATCAAGCACCCAGTATGAGAAGTCAGGCAACATTTCCTTATATTTCTTTCCAATCTACTGCAAGATATTTTTCCTACTTATACTAGAAAAATGGTTTCAGACATTTTTCTGTTTCTCTTTCTCTCAGACTTGCAGACCCATATTCTAGTTTTAAAATTGCGATGTGTGTCTTGTATGTAAACCCTTGTTTTGGATACAAGTGATAAGAAACTAGGTCTGGTATCCACAATCCCCAAGTCCTTTGATCTCCGTGGAGGTAGGTATTTCATATTCCATGAGTCTTCTAGAATTGAGAAGACAAAAATAAAGCCCGTGAAACCAGAAAAAGACAAAACTATCAGGTTTTTCTCCCTCTAATGCAGCTTTCTGTAGTTACAAAATGGTAATTTATAATCTTGCCCGGGTTAAAGTTTAACAGTTTTTGCAGATATTACAACTATCTAGTGAGAAGCTGCACAATTACATATATAATTTTACAACATCATAAATTGAAAGAGAATTATGGGAGATAAATTGTCCTGAGAAGTGAGCTCTGAATGCAGGAAATATATATCAGCATTTACTTGATAACATAACTCAGCACTGAAACTATCCATCCATGTTCCTCACCATACCAGCACCTGCTATGAGGAGCAAGCAAGCAAGGCATAACAAGTAAATATATTTGTCAGTACAGGGCACCCTTAAAGGGTGATGCTCAACGACAGAAGTAATTGCATTAGAATGAAAATTATCCTGAAACTTAGAGAGGGAATACTTGGGTTCCATTAAAAGATTTTTTAAAAAATATCTGTGTATTCTGGTGAACCCGAGAGAAGCATCTGTTGTTTAGACTGTTTAAACTTGTTAACCTTATGATTGTTTCTAAACTATTTACTGTTTTTGTTGAAATGTTCTCATTCCTGGACATGGGCCCAGGCAATGTTGTGCATGTTTCTCTATAGACAGCACCTCTGAGAACAAGGTTATAGATAAAATAAACTAGGCCAACATTAAAAGCCCTTACAGTTTTTTATTTGAAAAACAATTGTGCTACCATGATGTAAAAATGGTACTTTACCTTTGCCCAGCAGGCTACTGAGGATCAGCAAAGTCTTATATNAAGTAAATATATTTGTCAGTACAGGGCACCCTTAAAGGGTGATGCTCAACGACAGAAGTAATTGCATTAGAATGAAAATTATCCTGAAACTTAGAGAGGGAATACTTGGGTTCCATTAAAAGATTTTTTAAAAAATATCTGTGTATTCTGGTGAACCCGAGAGAAGCATCTGTTGTTTAGACTGTTTAAACTTGTTAACCTTATGATTGTTTCTAAACTATTTACTGTTTTTGTTGAAATGTTCTCATTCCTGGACATGGGCCCAGGCAAATTTTTGTGTGCATGTTTCTGTATAGAAAGCACCTCTGAGAGCAAGGTTATAGACAAAATAAACTAGGCCAACATTAAAACGCCTTACAGTTTTCTATTTGAAAAACAATTGTGCTACCATGATGTAAAAATGGTACTTTACCTTTGCCCAGCAGGCTACTGAGGATCAGCAAAGTCTTATATATGTAAAATATAATGATGATGATGATAATAGACATCATCATCATATCATCATATCATATCATATCATGTCATGTCATATAATATTGTCAGATTCAATAGTTGTAGATTTTATATAATTTCTTGGGATCAATTAAAGTATAGCAACAAATCTCTTGTATTACTTTGAGCATTGCTCCAGCCTGTATTTGCAGAGATTGAGAAAAATTTTTGCACAGCTGATATTTTGCCTGCTGAAGGTCACAAAATGAAGATCAAAGAGATGCTTCATCTTCATTTCCAGGGCTCCCTTTGGCACAGGGACAGGGAGATGGAGAAGAACACAAAAGCAGAAATGTCTCCTAGTGAAAAGTTGAGAAATATCAGGAACTCAAAACTGGCCAGCAGGTATTCACACTGTCTGTGAATACTTGGTGTGTTCAGGCTGTCTGTGGAGGAATTTTTGTGCTCTTCATCAGATTTAATGTGTAGAAACTGTGATTCTGGTAACAGGTCTGCTGCACACATTGTTACATACTTCTCAGAGCAAATACAAGACTGACAGGATAATAACTTTCTCTCAATTTGTGTGGAGGGCTGCTTCAAGGCTAGCCCAAGGTCTAGAGCATGAGGACCTGGTGTATTTTTTCCTATAGAAAGGTCACATTTAATGCATTAGAGCGCAAGCCTCCTTGGGACATCATGACATAACTATTCATGTCACTGGCAGCTTTTTCCGGCTGTATATACCCATTCATTGAATGTATTGCTTTCTCTCCATTTCCTCCTTCAATACTTGGCTTAAAAAGTTTAATACTTGGAGGAAAAATACAACCAGGTGTATTCTTCTAATACACAGCCTGTAACAAGTAGTATGATTGTACATACAACAAAGATATTTTTGCTAGTGTTATGCACTTTATTTCTTAATGTCTCACCCCCTCAAATTTAATGAATACAATAGAATCTCATACATTCTGTCTTTCAAAAATAAAAGCTTTTGGCTCTTTTGATACGGAAAAAAACCTGAATAGTTAAGAAGCCTAAACCCAAACTATGGTTTTTAAAATTTATTTCATGAAATAGCATGATTTTTTTACATTATTGAACTCAATGTTTTCATAGCACTATTTTAGATATACTTTGCATAAAGGAGAGACTGTCAAACTTATCTGATCTGAATTTGCATTCTGTACAGGATAGAATGTATTTTCATTAGCGGGCCCATGAAAATTGAATTTGTTCTTCATTCATCTGAAAGACAAATATTTTATCAAAGGTCATGGAGAACATTGCATTGCATTGCCTGGGAGGTACTAAGGCTCTTACTGATGCGACACCAAAAGACTGCAGAAGGCCCAGTTTGAGCCTGAGGTGGGTGCTGAAGGTTCTGGGTGGAAGTGGAAAGGAGCTTACCATGGTCCTGCCTTTTGACTACAGAGAGATTCCTCTGTGCTTGTGTCACTGTGCTTGCTGTACACCTAGTTTTGATCAGGATACCTGCAGACTGTCAGCAAAGTGGTCTACCTTGTGAGTTACGCTCTGGGCATGAAGATGGAGAGGGCTGTATGGAGTCTTCCTCAGCACCTCTAGTCCATATGCAGTCGCAGGCATTTAATGTAAACTAATCCTGCTGCTTCACTGGGACAGGAGCTTCACAATGTGGTGGCACAAATGTGCTGTGACAAAACTAAGTTACTTCTTCCATCTCTTTGGGCTGGACAGGATTCTTGTGTTTTGACAGTATAAAGTGTACCAATCAAAGGACTTTGTGTTTATTTCTTTATTGTTTGTGGTGAAAGGCAATAATTTCTTCTATGGAATTACACAGTTCTTCAATCATGTATCCCTATAGGCTTTATTATAAATGTTCATGCTTTTATTTTTTGAACACAGTTAGCTGTATTGATTAGTAGGTTATCTCAGTGGAACAAAACAGCCCCACCTGAATTGCAAAGTTACATTGCTCATCTCGACTCCAGATTGCTGATGAAATTAGTTTCCCTCATACATCCATTAGGAGCCCCTTCCCCAGGGCTGAACTTCCCAGCACAGTGGGATCATCTGCTCCCAGAAGCCCTCACACAGAAGAGTTGCCATTGTGCTGGTAATTACCAGATCTGGTTTTGGCTCTGTGAGCTGGAAACCTAAATCTCAGCGTATAAACAGAGTTGTCCGAAGCTGAAAAGGAATTTTCAAATCAACTTACGCATTCTATGTCAATATCCAGACTGATCATTTACAGCAGATGTATTATTTTTGAAGAGATGCCTATACATAATCTTCATAGTCCCTAATGTTTTCATTAACAAAATTGACAGTACTAATCAGCATTTGAATATACTAATTGGCCATGTGCAGTTCTAATTTCCACTTTGAGTGCTGTAAGGCAATGTATTGCAGTCATGAACTGTGGATTGTTGCTAATCTCTAGGATATCAGGGAGTAATTAATCAAATTATTGCAAAATTACCATATATGCAGATATACTAATAAAAAAATAGAGAAAATAATGTTTTTTTAAAAAAAGAAAATATTGAAAATTTAGTATGTTTTTCAGGATAAGAAATGGAATGGTCTTTGATTTAAAAAAAGAGAAAATACTCAATTTTTTTGGTAGTCTGGTGAATGGATTAATATTAAGGACCCTAGGACAAATTCTGTGAGGAATACCCTGCAGACTGGAAAGTGCTGTGACAGCCAAGGGCATCTAAAGCTGGTGATTCAAGGTTCTCTGTCAATTGTATTATAGTCTCTCATGTCTGTTATTATGTTAAAATATTCATTTAATGAATTATTGGGATTTTATGTCCTGTATTCCTGAATCTGCCTTTGATGCTGAAGGCAGGAAGAGGAATTTTCAAACCCCTTACTAACTTAAGAGCACATGCCCTTCCAAAAGGCAAGGGGCCTTCTGTAACATAAACACTCTCTTTAGAATTACACCACAATAATATATTAGCTAATAAATTTAGACTGTAAATTGATGGCAGCTCTGATGAATTTTAGTTTGGGTAGAAAATGTGCTTGTGTTTACATGAGTGTGCATGTACACATTCAAAAAAACCAGCAAAAGATAAAACCAACAATACCATAGAATACAAGTGGGTGTAGGCCATTTCTCATTAAGATAATGCTAAAAAGGTGACAATATATTGTTGTTATACGTTGGAAAAAAGAAAAATTTGTTACTTTATCCTATGTACTCCTTTCCATGTTCTCCCCCCAGAGATGCTCTTCTCTTTCTCTTCAGCTCCAGAAGGAGGCAAAATAGGGAGGCCATGTGCACAGACACCCCCACTTCTGAGTGTCATTAGTTGGAGACTTACTCATGCTGCCCTTTCTCTGTGTCTCTTTGCACTTGTGCATTAGGCTGGACACTTCTGCAGAAGGCCAGCATGACACTCAACCTTAATGGGGATGTAAGCAGAAATATTTAGCTGTCCCATTCACATGCTGTAAGCATGACATCCAATGCAGTTGAACAGACTTCTGACCTATAGTGGGGGTAGGAAGCCCTCAGGGAACTCCAGGAATGATGGTCAGACACTATGTTCACAACAGACCCAGGCCACAACAGATCTTAATAACCAGTGGTTGCTGTTGTGTGTCACCACCTCCTACTTTCATAATAAAAACCCTAATTGTTACCAGGGTCACCATATTTTTCCTGAACATCCCCAAATGAAATAACTTTCTTTGGTTCTAGGTTATTTCTCACACATTATTTTCTAATACTTTTGATTGCTAAAGAAAGACTGGAATAGCATAGACAGGCATCAATGAAATTTTTAGTAGGAGTTTTTCTTCAAAAACTTGTTTCTATGAGAATGGTAATCAGGAAAAAAAAAGTGTGTGCATGAAATTCTGCTACAGTCTTACTTTTGAGACTAACATTTCCAAAAAGTTGATGGCAGGGGACTGCACATTTTCTGTTGCTGCTACTCCAGCCTGATCCCTCTGCATTTGTGACCTCTACACTTATTTTGCTTTTCAATGTCTTAAAATTTAGTTTTCTGTGCAGTCATTCACACTGAACTCTGAAAAGAAGATACATATATATTTATAACAATAAAAGAGAAAGAATTTCTTGACTTTTATGGGCCTCTGATATTTTATTAGCTGGTCTACATTCACCCTCACCCTTACTGGTCTCCCTGTGGTAGCTCTGGCTCTGCTGATCTTGTAGACAAATGATGGAAGCATCTGACTTAGAGCCTTTTAGAATCAAAGAAGATTGAGAGGGAAAAGACCTGCTAGGTCATTTTGTCCATCCCCTGCCAATACAGGATCATGACCTACTGTACAATAACTTCACTAATGTTTTGCCAAGTCTCAATTTAAACAAATCGAGTGGTGGGGATTATATCACTTTTATTTTTTTTTGGGAACAATATATCCCTGTTTTTCCATATTTCCTATGAAGAATTGTTATGATATTCTACTTAATACTCTTAATATCACCATAATTACAAGGATAACTTATTTTCTTCTTGTAATAGGTGTTCCTTTTTTGGCATGCACATTNCTGGTATATACTGCTCAAAAAGATATGTATAGATAATTAGGTTATTCTAGGTGTGATTCTTAGGTGTTAGTGTTCCACAGCAGGGCTTTTGTCTGAGTCATAATGTGATGCATCTGGATGTGTATTTCCAAATTTCCTTAGTGTCCCCCCTTTCAACTTAATGCAGCTGTCTGACCAGTTCTCATTCCTGTCTCTTATTGCACTAATTTACCTTTTCCACACTGCTGAAATTCTGTTTTATGAATTATCTTTCCAATTCTCAAGAAAGGCAACTTATTCATTATATTCATCACTTAGTATTTGAACTCATCCTATTTCCCTGTACCCTTTGTAGTATGTTTTCTTTTTCAGAATTTCTGCATCTTATATTTTACTCAAACTGGAAATTAGAAAAAAAAAAAAAAAAGCAGCCAGACTTTGCATTACATGAAGTGTATTGAATTTTTAAACATCAATTTATTTTTACTGGAGTGGCAAGGACTAAACTGCTACCAACATAAATATGTTTACTGCTAGCAATTGCTACAAATTGGACTTAAGGCTATAATGGATTATATTAGACTATGTCCAAACCAGTATACGTTTTACTTGAACCTAACCTTAATGCAAAATTCTTATTATATTTTTCTAGTTTAAAATAATTTATACATAGTTTTAATTTTAACAGAGCTTTCAATTTTTTTGTTTCCATTGGAATTCTTTGACTTGATGGTCTGACTAGAAAATTTTGAAAGCTCAAAACTATAAAGGATAAAAGAAAAAGATACTGCATAATATTTTTAAATTTTCCTGATACTACTTCATCACAGCTGAACAAAGCAAGTTGTATTTGAAATTACTGTAGAAATTAATCGGATTTACTTTGTTTGGCTACTTGTAAGATATTGTGCAAACCATGTAAGTTAAGTTGGATTCCAGTTTCAAGATAATAATTTATCTTATTTTTAGTTTTTAAATTGTGAAATTGCTCAGATAAATGAATATTTTATAAATGGAATTATGTTTGAAGTTTCTGCATGTCTTTTATACTTAACATTTGTGTATGTAACTGTCCTCCTCTTTCCCCAATAATATAACTAAAAGATCATAAGTATGTATTTCTTAATAAACACATATTCTTTTACTGTCAAAAGTAGCTCCAGGCAAAAATTTGGCAAGTAAAGAGTTAACAAAAAGGTCAATCAAATGTGAAGGCATTTGGTCCTCAACGTGTACAAAAATAATATTTGTGAGTTTTAGATGTCTTTTATGTTTCTGTTGCGCAAAAATAGATATTTTTGATTGAACATTTTCAGCCTTTCATTGACTGAAATAGATGACTGCCTTAGGGCATTTTTGGAAGGGAAAACTAAAAGATAAATTACTAAATTCCTTTGTTCAGAACTGCTGCTCTGCATATCCAGTAAATTTTTTAATACAAAGACATATCAGTCAATGGGGAGGTTGGTTTGCAAAAGGACTGCAAGATTAGGTTTTTAGTATGCAAGTGTGACCACCAAACAGGCATGATAAGACTGCGGTGACCAGGAAGGGGCAGGTACAGCCACCTTCTCATTTTTCATATTTCAGAACCTCACAGGTGTTCACACTGAAGTAGTCTATCCAAAATAGGAGACAGGGGAGGGGAGGTAAGGAAAAGAAAGCGTTCACACTGCAGAACATCTGGGAAGCAACATCAGCTAGTGCCATGGTTAAGGCAGCCTGATTCTTCTGGCACAAGAGCTAGGTGAATTTCTGGACACGTGGGAAGACTTCAGTTTTTGCTGAGCTTTAGTCTGGAGCTGACAATGCATGTAAAAATAGAGCTGGTAAATAATGCAGGCACAATGGATCAAAGCCTGTGTACAAAAGAACTCTCTGTGGCTAAGGAACAACATCAGCAGATAGGAGGTATAGTACTTTATTTAATTTTATTTTTGAATCCCTACAGATGTGTTTGCTAGACTGTTCCTCAGCTTTCCCTCTTACTTATATCTATTAGAAGAGGCTGCTGTGAGAAGCAGTGCTGTAGTTTTTGTGTTGTATGTAACATCAGAGCCTTAACTGAAGGTGCACTGGAAGAAAAAAGCTAGATCCTTGTCCTGTCTGCAGCTGTCTGGGAAGCAGCTTTGAAGAGAAGGCCCTGGACACTCTGGTGGGCTATGAGCCCACAGGACACTCTTTCAACAAGAAAGCACAACAGCCTCTCCTTGGGTGCCTCAGAAACCATGCTGTATAACTGCATTAAGAGTGATCCTTTTCCTCTCCTCAGCACTGGAGAGGCTGCAGCTGGAGTGCTGGGTCCAGTTCTGAGCTGCCTCATATGAAAGGGACATGGATGTACTGGAGTCAATCCAGCAAGGGGCCACAAAGATGCCGAAGGGCTTG
>VZTR01029517.1:21397-37074 GCA_013400775.1 Chaetops frenatus | reverse complement strand
TTTTATTTTTGATGCTAACAGAGCTATTGAAAACCAAGCTTAAACTGAACACTTAATTTGCACGAATTCATGGATGATGAGTTTTGCATTAGTCTAGTCAACAGGTCAATCTATGGAGCGTGGTCAGAGACTGTATTTTGTTTAGACTAACAGAAATATTTTGCACATTGTTCACCTGAAGATGGAGCTTGAGTGGTTCTGAATATATATATGCAAAGTCTAACTTGTCACACTGAACTGTGATTAATATCTTTCTCTTTGGACTTCGTACAGGGCACGAAGCATCATCTCAAGCTTATTTAGATTCTCGTGGCAGAAAAATGAAATCTATAAACAAACTTTCTTTCTTTAATCTTCTTCAACTAACCTATGCTCCTGGGTGTTTTACAGATTCTAATGTAAGACTCCTGTAATTATTGAACTGTTCTTTTGACCTGGTTGCTTGAAGGATATTGGATTTCTCTTATCTGCAAAAGGAGATTAGCAGTCAGATCACCTGAAGTCCTAAAACGCTGCTAATTTTTAAAAAACAGATTTATTACAAAACCTTGTTTTTCCTCCCTACCTTGGACTTCAGCATTCACATTTAACTCATTGTATTATATGTTCAGGGTAATTTGAGGATGACATTCCTGGGATAAATTTTCAGTAAGCCCTCTAAGGTCTTCTGTACAATGTTATAAGCTAACTGGTGTCTCTGAAAATGAGTAATTACATATTTGGATAATTACTTAGGTACTGCTAATAATAATGTAAAATAATTAGAGGGTGTTTCCTGTGGCTGATTTCAATGGTTATTTCAATGACTGCTTTCTTAAAGAACTTCTTGCCTTTGCATACTTCATCTCACAGTTCTCACTGAGAACATAGTTTTACCTCTTTTCTTTACATTCCAACATTTCAGATAAAGCCATTGCTTACACATTTCCCAGACACATGGAAATGTCCATGAGGACCTAAAATTGCCTGCAGTGTAACTACCTAAAAAAAAGGGTATATATTATTGTGAATAGGCTTGGTCCTAACTCTGTCCCTTCTGATTTTTTCCCCCAAACTTACTAATTTTCTAGGATTGTAGGAGCAGAAATGTGGGTATCTGTGGCAGGAGAATAACAAACATATAATGAGTGGCCAAACCCAGGAAACAGCTATAATCTTTCTCATTATAGGTGAAAATGAAGAGTTCTAAGTTGCGTTTTCTGGAATTTGAAGCCCATCAACTGTTCTGAATTTTTGAACAGGAACCTGGGCTTTGACCTCACAAAACAGAAGCTTTTATTTCCCTTTTTTGTATTCTCATGATTAAAATTCATTCCTTCCTTGTTACAAAATTGTATACATGGAAATATTCCAAGCACTAAAATCAACAAAGAAATTAGGTATTTTCCTTTTGTTAACTAGAAGACTATTCTAGAAATTGTCTCTTAATATATAAAGTGATATCTACTTCTCAATTTAACAAAGATCACTTCTGACAAAAGTGAAGAGTGAGTAAGGGCAGGGAAAAGATGAAAATTAAAATTAAATATTGTAAAATCATTCTTATTTATACAAATGCAGAAAGAGTACTAGACACCATGCGCGTAAATAAAGCAACAGGCATATGGGGAGGAAAGCAGGGTCACTAGTGACCTCCACAAATGTCACAGTGACCTCCAAAAAGAATGAACAATAGAGTTGTAAAACATTATCTGTCCAGTTCACAAACCACATTCAGTCTCTGTTTACAAGCCTGAGAAAAACATTTTAGGCAAAGCTTTAAAAGAACCTGGAGGACTGTACAAAAATGCCAAGAATTGGATTAATTGGCATAATGCAAGGTGGCTGGGCACAGTTGGGGAAAGGGTCAGTGTAGGGAGAATCCCCACCAAATAAGACTATCTGTGCAATTAGCTATCTGAACTCTAACCCTTCCAGAATAATTAATGAATAACAGAGGGGATCAAGACAAAGACACAAAGTGATTTTGTGGGTGCTAGCAAGTAATACATCAAAGAATGCTGGTAATTGGCCCTGTGGCTTTCATTCTTTGCCCTATTTATTTCAATTCATTGACTCAAAATAATGGGTTCAGGTTCATTATCAACAGGTTTTAGCTGCAAGAGCATAACACTTCAACAAAGCTATGATTGTAGCAGTGCTGGTGGCTAAGCAAAAGTTGTAGAGTGTAGCACACCCCCTTGAAAGGCAAAGTAGTAGCATAGTCACAGGCTTTGTCTTACATGAAACAGTTCATATTCACGAATTTGCTCTGAGTTTTCTAAGACTTGGTGTTCACTGAGGTTACAATGCTGGAATACAGTTGGTATGGGCAGGTATGTATAACTCTGCTTCATAGTAGCATTTATAGTAGCAGCATCTATATTCTGTTCCTTCAGTTGTAAGAAATGAAATAGCATTCCTGACATAATGTGTCACATGTCATGACATTATTTGCATACTGATGGCAACAGTTTAGAGATTTTTCTCTCCCTGTTTTGACAGCATTGCAGTATAGGGAAAATTTATTATTTTGGATCCATGAAAATATCTTTCTGATCTGCAAAATTTTACTTGAGGGTTTGAGGTTGGGTTGTTTTGTTTTTGTTTTTGTTTTTTTTTTCTGAAATCAGAAATGGAATAGCCACTGTTCTGTTTGTTTCTAGCGTAAATGCTGTTGTAAAATGTTGATATAATTGATGAGGGGGTATTTAATTAATTAGAATGGCTTTTGATAAAGAACAGAAGAAGTAGGATATTCCAGCAGTCTTCTTCAAAGAGTGAATGGTGTGTATTTTTTCTCTGCTGTCATTTTGCCATGGTCATTTCTCCCTAGTGAATGTTGTTTATTTTCTAACCAGCATAGTAAATACAATTGCATTCATGGTTAAAATCTGTATGGCACTATAGTTTAAAACTGCCCTTCTGGTTTAGTATTTGAGATATATAAGGAGTTGTTTAAATTTATAAGCTTGCTTATAAGCACAAATGGGTGTAAAATTATTTTTCTTCTTGGTTAATGATGTTATTCTGAATTTGGGTTCATAGCAAGTACACAAAATGGTGTAAATGTTTTAAATAGCAAACTGTGCTCCTTATTCTCATACACAGAAATATAAAAACTTCTCATTTTCCTTGACAGTCTGTGAAGAGGTAGCTGCTGGTGCAACTATTTTCTGTCTAAGTCTTAGAGATCAGATTCTGATCTCCATTATATCACTGTTGATCTGAAAGAGCTTGAGTGCACTTCATGCAGAATTTCATTTCAAGAGGACTATGTTTTATAATTGTGAAATCATACAGTAGAATATTGAGTAATAATAAAGTTAGATAAAAAATTTTTGATACAGCTTGTGGTATTTCATTTTCTTTTTAGCAATACTCCAGAGAATAGCAATTATGTATTAAATATTCAAATACATATATGAACTACCAGTGTAGAAATAAGCTATAAATGCAACTATGTGATGCATGGCCAACAGCCTCAAGTCTTTAAGTGCAGTCAAACTGTCTGAAATAGTGATGTCACTGATCTGTGCATATTTGTTCTTCGTTGTCATCATCTATTACGCAGGTTCCTTCATTAGAACAAGTTCTTTATCAATAGCTTTACTTGTGCTATGGGCAAAAGTACTGCAGTTTTGGAAAGCCTTTATTAGCACATATTCTATATTGAATAGTTATTTTTTGATATATTCTAAGCAACACTCCATAGATTTTTAAATATTTTTAAATGTTTGTTTTAAAAGCACTGCTTAGCACTGGGAACAGTGTTCCAAGCCTAGTGTGACAAAGCTGCTAGTCAGAAGGTTTGCTTTCTGCTCTTTGTGATTCCAAGTAGTTTTGGTAGAAGTTTCTTGTGGAAATCTCGGCATTCCTTTTGAGAGTATTTCAGAATTGTTGAGTTCAAACTGTAGTTCTTTCCTAGGTTTTTCATAGCACCGAGGAAGTCTTTTCCATCTGTTCACACTAGGACAGGAATGCCATGAATATATATAATTCTTCACAATAATAGCTTTTAAAGATGGCAAAGAAAGAGTAAACTGTAATTTTTTTAGTCTTGCCACTGTTATATGTTGTTAAAGTAAATATTTAAAAACTGCTTGTATTGTGAAGAGTCATGCTCCAAGTGCCTTCTGTCATACATATATTTCAAGATTCTCAGTTGACAAAATACTGCTTGATCTTGTCCCAGAGGTTCTTACACTTTTTCAGAAAGTTGCTCCTCTTTTTGTATAATTTTGCCTTCAAGTGAATAACAAGACTTTGGGGGAGAAGGAAAATCGTTATTAAAAATACACACAGACTTGATNAGTTGGTATGGGCAGGTATGTATAACTCTGCTTCATAGTAGCATTTATAGTAGCAGCATCTATATTCTGTTCCTTCAGTTGTAAGAAATGAAATAGCATTCCTGACATAATGTGTCACATGTCATGACATTATTTGCATACTGATGGCAACAGTTTAGAGATTTTTCTCTCCCTGTTTTGACAGCATTGCAGTATAGGGAAAATTTATTATTTTGGATCCATGAAAATATCTTTCTGATCTGCAAAATTTTACTTGAGGGTTTGAGGTTGGGTTGTTTTGTTTTTGTTTTTGTTTTTTTTTTCTGAAATCAGAAATGGAATAGCCACTGTTCTGTTTGTTTCTAGCGTAAATGCTGTTGTAAAATGTTGATATAATTGATGAGGGGGTATTTAATTAATTAGAATGGCTTTTGATAAAGAACAGAAGAAGTAGGATATTCCAGCAGTCTTCTTCAAAGAGTGAATGGTGTGTATTTTTTCTCTGCTGTCATTTTGCCATGGTCATTTCTCCCTAGTGAATGTTGTTTATTTTCTAACCAGCATAGTAAATACAATTGCATTCATGGTTAAAATCTGTATGGCACTATAGTTTAAAACTGCCCTTCTGGTTTAGTATTTGAGATATATAAGGAGTTGTTTAAATTTATAAGCTTGCTTATAAGCACAAATGGGTGTAAAATTATTTTTCTTCTTGGTTAATGATGTTATTCTGAATTTGGGTTCATAGCAAGTACACAAAATGGTGTAAATGTTTTAAATAGCAAACTGTGCTCCTTATTCTCATACACAGAAATATAAAAACTTCTCATTTTCCTTGACAGTCTGTGAAGAGGTAGCTGCTGGTGCAACTATTTTCTGTCTAAGTCTTAGAGATCAGATTCTGATCTCCATTATATCACTGTTGATCTGAAAGAGCTTGAGTGCACTTCATGCAGAATTTCATTTCAAGAGGACTATGTTTTATAATTGTGAAATCATACAGTAGAATATTGAGTAATAATAAAGTTAGATAAAAAATTTTTGATACAGCTTGTGGTATTTCATTTTCTTTTTAGCAATACTCCAGAGAATAGCAGTTATGTATTAAATATTCAAATACATATCTGAACTACCAATGTATAAATACAGCTATAAATGCAACTGTGTGATGCATGAACAACAGCCTTAACCCTTTAAGTACAGTCAAACTGTCTGAAATAGTGATGTCACTGATCTGTGCATATTTGTTCTTCGTTGTCATCATCTATTACGCAGGTTCCTTCATTAGAACAAGTTCTTTATCAATAGCTTTACTTGTGCTATGGGCAAAAGTACTGCAGTTTTGGAAAGCCTTTATTAGCACATATTCTATATTGAATAGTTATTTTTTGATATATTCTAAGCAACACTCCATAGATTTTTAAATATTTTTAAATGTTTGTTTTAAAAGCACTGCTTAGCACTGGGAACAGTGTTCCAAGCCTAGTGTGACAAAGCTGCTAGTCAGAAGGTTTGCTTTCTGCTCTTTGTGATTCCAAGTAGTTTTGGTAGAAGTTTCTTGTGGAAATCTCGGCATTCCTTTTGAGAGTATTTCAGAATTGTTGAGTTCAAACTGTAGTTCTTTCCTAGGTTTTTCATAGCACCGAGGAAGTCTTTTCCATCTGTTCACACTAGGACAGGAATGCCATGAATATATATAATTCTTCACAATAATAGCTTTTAAAGATGGCAAAGAAAGAGTAAACTGTAATTTTTTTAGTCTTGCCACTGTTATATGTTGTTAAAGTAAATATTTAAAAACTGCTTGTATTGTGAAGAGTCATGCTCCAAGTGCCTTCTGTCATACATATATTTCAAGATTCTCAGTTGACAAAATACTGCTTGATCTTGTCCCAGAGGTTCTTACACTTTTTCAGAAAGTTGCTCCTCTTTTTGTATAATTTTGCCTTCAAGTGAATAACAAGACTTTGGGGGAGAAGGAAAATCGTTATTAAAAATACACACAGACTTGATCAAAATAACTTTGATGGCTAGAATGATGAGAACAGTCATTCTCTTCCTTTGACAGATATTTTTTGTCTGAGATTTGAGGGCACCAATATTGATTTAGAAAGCTCTTTCACTCAGTTTTAAATGAAATGTAAAACTTTTCCATTTTCTCACCTATCAACCTTCATAAAAAAGGAGATGCACTTGCAGGGAAAGGTACTATTCTCACTTTGGATATCACAATGCATTTATGATGTGGGTCTTAACTAAACAGCTCCCCTTTATGTGACTAGGAAAGAAAGACTATCTTTATTTAGGGTTGAAGTTTTGACTGTAGCAGCTGGGTACAAGTCTGGATGCTAGGCTGGACTGTGGGACCTGGGCCCCCTCGAGGGCATCCTTTCCATCAGATACCCTCTGCTTTTCTTCTCTCTGCTGGAAGTGACAACAGTAGAAGCCTATTCCCTGCTCTCAGTCTCCTGCAAGTAGCTGCACCCCAGAAAAGCAGCAGAAAGCTGCACGTGGCTGTGCAGCAGCCTGGATCCTTTTGGACCACAGAACATTTCCCTGAACACTCAGGGAGCCCATACTTTCTGCTTCTGATTATCAAAATTACTCTCATGTGCTACAAATGGATTCGGTTTGGTAGCAGAACTAACTGTAAATGGGAAATGCATAGGAAGAGGATCTGAGGGAGAGTTGTGTCTCTCAAACATGCTCAGTTTCTGTCTTTTAGTGAGAACAGAAACAACTCCAGACTTTTAAGGACGTTTAGCAGATGAGAATTAAAATATAACTCATTGCATTGCTTTCTAATGGAAAGTGCACAAAGCCTGCAAAAGAGAAGGGAGGCGTGGTTGCTGAAGGTCAGCTCGTGTTTCAAAGGCTGACCTCCTTTGAAAAGGGTCTCTCTGCCCAGTGTTCCCACAGGAAGGGACCCAGGGGCTGCATTCACACTGGCCTGCGGTCAGGGAAGTGCTGAGCTTCCGTTCAAATCACTCTTCCCTGAAAGAAAAGGTATTTCAGCTCAACCTTAGGTGTCTTTGACTAAGAACCAGATACTTTCTGAAACAGGGTCTTCTTTTGGCTGATATTAAATGCTTGAAAATCTCAAAGGCTGTAAACTTTGCAAAATCCGAATTTGTCTTTGCTGTGTTTTTTTTATCTTAACTTGGTATGGTTTCATTTGGCCTGATATCAACTGCACAGTGCCTTAACAGGAACTGTTAGCAAAATATGGGCTGAATTGGTCTGGGAGTGAAAATAGTATTTTTTTCTCAAAATTTTAGGTGCCACAAAGGGACAAACATAGGATGGCAGCAACTAGACTCAGGGAGTACAATCTGTGTTTCTAAGCTTTATTCCTAAAATTTCAAATGCCAAATTTTATTACCAAGTCTTCCGAAGATAACAATATTCACTATGATAAAGCCTTCTGAGATTATTAGGTAAAAGGTTTATATAGTAGGAAAATATTACCATAATAGCATTTAAATTTTATTATTTCTCTAACAGTGATTAAAGGAAATGTTTATAGCTTTGGAAGGGAGCTGACCTCTGCAATCAATAATGTTTATACTGTATTGAAAAGTGTGTTGTTTATACAAAAGAATGAGAAATCATGTCTGGATCTCAGGGAAAAGGATGGCAGGATGTGGAAAGGCACACGGATGCTGAAGAAGGAATCCTGACCAGTCACTTCTCATGGAAATTACTGAGGTGGAAGACAGAAAAGGGAATAATTGAGGAGAATGTTTTAGATATTCTATCTGCTAAAGTGTCTTGCCCAACCAAGAAGACTGTGACTAGTCCATCTCTCCTCTCTCCCCTATGGCCAGGCCTTCAATTTTTTGTGCCCTTTGCCTCCTGGTCTCTTCCATGATGGTTTTTATGTCACTTGCCAGAATTTTTTCTGGCTGGAGGTTCAAACAAGTTTTCTCATGAAAAAAACAATTCTGTAAATGTTGTCTTGTTTGTGGACCTTTGAATCCATCTAAGATTTTCAGGTGCCTCTTGGGGAGCTAGGCTGTCACTGTCAAAAGTAGAACTCAGGGGAAGGAAAGTGCATGTCCTATTAACTCTTTTTAAGTTTTTCAATGCTGTGAGGATAGAAATGGCATCTTCAGCACTTAAGAAAGCAGCTCTGTTTCAGTATCCAAGTGTTTTATCTGTCTGAAGTTTTTGTCCCTGGACAACTTTTGATATATTGGATCTCTTCCTTGCTTGGTGATATCAGAAGCACTATTAACTTCTTCCAGTGTTGTTGCTAAAAATTGTGAACTGCTGTTTGAACCTCAGCCTCCTTTCAGTTGATATTGTGCAATGGAACAAAAACTTGCTTGTGAGAACTTTCAAAGTATTTTTGTAGCTTTCAAGTAAGGAACAATCAAACCAGGAAAATGCTATGCTAATTGTAGCTCATTTGTCATTACTGGTGTCCTCCAATACTTGCCTCTTATGACCCTGTAGTTTAGATATTCTATCTGCTAAAGTGAACAATACATTGTGAGGGAAAATACATGTTCCCTGAACAGGACTTGTGGATGCAACTCCCACATTTGAAAGTATTTGAATGTGAAGATTTAAATATGCCTATAGCACTTATAGCCGTGTTAGAAACTAGGCTTTAAAGAGGTAAAAGTGCCTCCCTGAAGGCTGGAGCATATAACTACTACTGTAAGAATAATAATAAAAAAAAGCTTAAAGGTCTTAGCATGATTTATAATTATTCTTAATTTGGAAGAAGTAATTGCATTATCTACACCTATCCTGGTCACAGAACTTTTTAATCTCAATCCAAGGTAAATATGTCCTCAACACTATGTAGACCTGAGTTGCCCTATTAAATACAGAAAGCCTTGATCCATATTCAAGTTCTTTTCTTGAGTCTCCCTGCTGTGATGAAAGTGTAATCTCATCTTGTGTTAATTTTGTCTTGATATGTATATATTATGAATATTACTATGCTATAGCTTCTGGGGCAGGTTTTCTCATATATTTTTGAGAATTTTCAACCGTTAAAGTAATAACTATAACTTCCATCTCACTTCAAAAAAAATGTTTGTGAGAAGAAGGTGGTGTTATGTAAACTTTGCCCTGTCTATAACAGCCATTGAAAGTCAAATACAGAAGCAAATTTCCAGTAGTTCCTTAAGAGGCAAACTTTGTCCCCACCCTTCACAGGAAGGGA
Organism: Chaetops frenatus; assembly: GCA_013400775.1. Taxonomy (NCBI): domain Eukaryota; kingdom Metazoa; phylum Chordata; class Aves; order Passeriformes; family Picathartidae; genus Chaetops; species Chaetops frenatus. Next base: position 27,624 of record VZTR01029517.1, on the reverse strand, counting down.
AGCAGGAGCTGTGAAACCCCTGTGCTTGCTTCTCTTGGCATTACTGACTGACCTCCAGCTGTATGGTCATGTCTGCCTCCTGTGGTACGGCTGAGGAGCTAGGGTGAGTACTGGGAGAGGCAACTACCTGCTTCAAGGGATTATTCTGCTTCTTGGTGCTTGGGACAACCAGCTGGCAGGAGCTAACCTGGGTTCAGGGACTGCAGGAGAGGATGCAGGACCTTGCAGTGGTGGTGGCAGCTCTGGGTAGAGCCCGAGTCCCTCCAAGCCTGGCAGGCAGCACCCGCCTCGAACAAGTGTGTGTGAGAGCAACAGCTGCACAACAGGGCTCAATTGTGTAGTCATTAACAATGGATTTTAATGCTTGTATCTTAACTGCCATTGAAGATACAGTGTATTTTTGTTGCAGGAACTGGTTGGTTAAAAGGATATTTTCAATGCCTTCTGTATTTGGACCACATTACAATTAAACTATTGTACTTCCATAGCCATAGTGTTGCACCATAGCTAATGGGGTTTAAGTTAGCCCATTAACTTAATAAATTACTTTCTGAGGAGACAAGGAGATTTTATTTCACTGTTCTATAAAATCAGACTTGTTGTAGTGCAGAAAAGAGTAATGGTTTTTAAAAGAGTAAAATGGTTTTTACTGGTTATTTACACAGAGCTTCTGTGGAGTTCAGTGGAAGTTTTGCTACCTAATTCAGAGCAAGATTATTCAAACAATATTCACATGACAGCACATTTTTCATTGTGCAGTTTACTGCTTTCACTGATCTATTTTATATTTAATTATTAAACAATTTTTAAAACTATAGTGACTATAACAGTCATCTATGTACACATATTAAGTCCATGTTTATGGATGTATAGACAGCTATATTCATAATTAACCTCTCCACCATAAAATCTTTATTTTAAGTATTGGCAATTTGTCCCCAAGAGAAAGGAAAATAAAACCCACTGATCTAAAAAAACCCCCTAATAATGCCCTTCTGTCCCCCTAACCTATAATTAAAATTTGATATCTAAAGAATTTAATGATACTTGGTCATTTTGCCTCCACAGCCGTGGACAAATCTCTCAAATTTGGATGTCCAAAATGTAAGTGAATTTTCAAAGCCTGAGAGTGATTTAAGAGCATGGTCTACAATAAGATCAGTGGAAACTGGCATTCTTTAGCCATTTGTGTGGTTCTCAAAAGAATATCCTGAATGTATACTTTCACATCAAAGTCAGTATGCTCCCTGAAATGCTGAGCAGAGCAACTGACTTTTGGTGAGCTGTAGGTTAAGGTGTTCTGGCACTACTGTGGCGACAGGACTGAGTACTACTTTAGATGCCTAATTTTAAATCAAGATTAACTTAAAAAATCCACAGTTATTTATCTCAAAGAATATAATAAAGCTGCTTCTGGTTAGCTCATCTTATGTGTGTCATTCTAAAAGATTGACATGTGGGCTGAGCCAGTTGTCATTGTGGAGAAGCAGGATCTAACACAGAGCAATTCGCCTGACTATTTTAGACATAATCAGGACAAAATTCTCTAATTTATTTTAAAATCCAAAACTCCCATTCTGGAACTGACATGAATTGGTATCAAAAAAACATAGGGAAAAAAAAAAAAAAAAAGAAAAAAGTAACAAAGTAATATTTGAAGCTATTATTTTTTCTTCATATTGACCTGCTAGGTGTTCCCCAAGATCAGGAATGCTCAACACCTCTGCTGAGTGGAAGATGAAAAACGTGACCAGGAGCTGGGAGGAATAACACTTGTTTACTAGAGACACACTTCCATATTTTCTAAGGGTAACTGGTCATGTTGGGTGAATGCAAGTGTGAGGGTGTAAATAATTGTAATGTATTTAAGACAACAAAGGTGCAAATCAGAAGTTTCTAAAGGAGGTTGGTAAAAGAAAAAGTTTCCCTTGAGCTGTGTGTTGTCCTGCTGTGTTTTGTTTTAATCCACCACTCTAAGCTGCTTCACTTTGATAGAGTTGTACTGCCAGTACACGAGACTGTGAGCTCTCCCAAGCATTGTTTTCCCTGCACCAAAAGTTACAGGGAGACTCTGAGGATCCTCTGGCAAAAAAGCATGGGAGGGTTGTGCTGTGAAGCTACCTTGAAGCAGTAAGTGAGGAGCAAGTGAGCAGGGGGCCAGGATTTGTTTCACAGTCATTCTTTCACCTTGGGAAGCTTCTTGGAACTGTACCAGTATGTTGCCCATCTAGGTGATAGGTAAGCAGGGCTGGTCAGTGTTGTGGTTACATCTGCCTGTAACTGTTCCAGCTGTTCTAGTGGGACAGGTTCTGCTGAGCTGTGAAAGCACGGGGCTGCAGGCTGTTGTCAACACAAGGCTGGGAACTGAACAAACTTTTCTGCAAGCGATAATTATACCACAGTTCAGTAAAGGAGCACTTGCAAAGCCCAGCAGAGTGGAGTGCAAAATAACCTTGCTGATCAAGCAGCTGTACCCATTGGGATCTATTAACTATGCATCTTGGCAGAGTCTATATAGGTGTGTTCAAAACCTGTTGGTTTGATGTTTATTTCAGGAAAAATTATCATCTTTGCATATATGGGATCCCCCTCTTCAATGCCCTGCAATGGCTGGATGTGTTACAAAGGATTTAGGGGATTAAGTGATATATTGTAGTGCAAAATAATTTTTCCTTTTTTTTTTGGTATTTAATGAATTGTGACTTTGAAAAGAAGAGTAATTCTCTTCAGTTAAAGTAAGTCCAACATAACTCAGAAAAAAACTTTACTTGGAAAATTATTAACATTAAAAGACTACACAAGCTGTGTTAGAGGCACTTCATCTGCCAGAAGGATCCAGTTCCTCAGTCACTGCATAGGAATACACCCTCCCTGTCCTAAGATAAAGTTCTTCACCATATATCTTGGATCAATTTTTATTGAGTGTGTGTTATAGATTTTCTCATACTCCTCTGAACTTCCTTGTCAAGTCAGAGTCTTAAGCAATAGCTGAAAGTTTGGGGTGGGGAAAAGGAGAACAAAGCCTGAGAGGAGACTTGACAGAGTTTTCAGCCTGTTCTGGAAAAGGAAGTGCTGGATATTTTGCAAGATAATCAGGCATTAAAAAAAAAAAAAAAAAAAAGAAAATAAAAAGTTCAGTGTGTTTTACAACGAGTTTCAGAGACTGTTTTAGGGAAGCTGTGAGCTCAATACAATTCAATTGTGAACCAGGCCAGCAACATATTTTACTACATATACTCTCAGTTGTACTGATTTGAAAATAGTCAAATAAACAGAAAAATTTGGTGTTTTTTTCTGATTATTATATGAACTGATCATGACTGTGCTGTAAGTGGAAATTCAGAATTTCTACCACATAGTTGCTGGATTGGAAAATGTGGAAATACCTTTGTTATCACTTTGCACTTTTTCTCTTCATAACTTCCATTCTGTTGACAATATAACTTCCATTTCTCTTCAGAAATTCCATAAATGTAATCAATATGTCTGAGAACCATGAAATATTCTTCTATCATTCCTGCTGTTTTTTGCAGATATGCAATTGCTTTAGATGCATCATAAACGGTATGCAAATGTAAATACAAGCTGTCAGTGGATTATATTGACACTATTCAACATGAGATGTTGAACATGAACTGTTCACAGTGGGGGAAAAAAGGAGGGAATGCAGAAACATGAGAATAGTTTGAAAACCAGGCATTTCACCACCTGACAGAAACATGGATGAGATGGCTGATTTAGAAGATGAGAACTAGGAATGATGTGGTGAATGAAATAAAAAAACAAAGATGTAAATAAAATTTTTAAACATCTGTAGTCCAGATGATTACTTACACAAAATTTAACCTGTGAATCAAGTAAATGTTACCTCCCTGGTCTAAAGTGAATCTTCTAATAAAAAAGTCAATCTTCTTTTCCATCTTAATGTTCCTAAATCTTCAGTCTCTGGGCTTGACATCTATTTTAAAAAAGGACTAAAAATAGGAAAGTGAAGTATAATGACTTTAAGAAAAAGTAGTCTGAGTCATGTCATTATTTCTCAGAGTCCACTGTTAACTCAAACTGAGGACAGCCTCTGTTCAGTTTTCATTTCTAACACTAGGATATCTTTCTTGAAGAAATTTGGTAAAGACAGCTAAAATTTTTGTTGTATAAGGGGTTCAGATACTCAACTACTGTATCTCAGTATTTAATGAAATGAGTTATACTAAGTCATGATCTCAGACAATGTTACCAGCATACAAAATAAGGATAGTTATCTACCTTACTCATATGAGGTAACTCCAGAACCATATAATTGACAGCATCTGTAGCTCAACAGCATTAATATATTTAATGATGACAACACAAAACCTTTCCACTGCAGTGTGGGAAATTTTCAAGTTCGGTTTCCAGAAATGTTGCAGGATCTTTGGGGTAACATAATTCCTGCAGCTGGTATTTGGCTGCTTAAGACCCCCTCAAGTAGTAATGTCTTGAGGTGGGTGAAGCTGGTACACAGTGAGAGTTTCCTGTTCTTTTTAGGGAGCTGCAGGCAACTGAGATTGCCACATGCCTGCCTAATGTCTCTGGGGTGCTTTCTGCTCCCCCTCAGAGTGGATGGTCTGGTTGCTGCTCAGGTCACCCATGAGCTGTTCAACGGCTGGAAAAAAAATTACTCTTTCTCAAAATAAGCCCTGAGAAAAGACAACCAAAATACTGTCTTTCTCCTCACAGGAGTAAATAATAACCCACAGGTAAAGGGAGTGTATGTGTTACCTTAGTGCCTACAGATGTTTGGTCAGGTCTTCAGCTTCTCTTGCCTTATAGTGAAGTCTTTGAAAAAAGATGTCCAACCAGTTATAAACACCAATAAGAATTTAGATTATCCTTATAGTTACTAATATGATAGTGTGTTAAACTACTCCTACTTTTAAACCAAACTGAAATAATCAAAAATTATCTTTTTCTTTGCTGCACCTGAATTCTGTTCACTCTGCAAAGTGCTCAGAGGGTTAAATTAAAGATGAAATAGAACACAGAAACATGCAGGAGAACCTCACCTTCCTTCAAATCATATTTAAATGATAAAAAGCCTTTTTACAGGGCTAGAGTCAGACAGTAGATTTCCTGTTATATTTAATAATGGAGCTTCATACATAATGATAAAACTTTATTCTTGTAAATTCAATTTTTGGAATTACCATAATTACTTATGTCAGAAAATAATTGAAATAATTTATTTTCTGTTTGTTTGAATATTGTTTAAGCTGACTATTTTTTATGCACAAACATTTTTCTATCAATTTTTTTTCAAAGGACGTTATGTTTAAAGATCTTTCAAGTTAATTCCATTGGTTCATTATTTTTCTCCATGATGCTAATTCTGAATTCATATTATTTCAATTACATTTTATTTGAAGCTATGTTACATTTTTATGTTAGGAAGCTGTGCCAGAAACTACCAAAAGAACCTGTGTGTCAATGAGGACAATCACGATTTCATATCTATAAAATGTCAACAAATTTAATAAATAAAATTCAATAGACAGCTTCAAATATATACATATTTAGCAGCTACTGAAAGTCTAGGTGCACCATTGCTGTTTTGCTCACTTTTGTCAAACAGTACAAGGAAAAGCATCGAGAATATTAAAAATATCATATAAATATTATTATTGAAGATTTTGAGCATCACTAAATATGCCTACAGATGCACAGGATTTGTGCAAGTGAGGAATATTCATAACTGAATGTTATGGAACATTAAAGAAAAATTAGTTCAGAGAACTCTTATTTAGAGCTTCTGTAGCGGTTTCACATTCACATGCTCGCCTGCTCACACCAGGCGAGGGTGTAGTGTAGTGGTTTCANACCATACCTCTTAGATACATTAGAAACCTCAAACTTGTTGATATACTTGTTTTGGGAATGTAAAACTTCACATAAAATTTTGAATCTAAACTAGCCCATAAATGGACATTAGGTTTTTTTAGTCTCAACCTTATTGAGAACTACTGTTTCAACATTCCTACATTGAAAGATGAGGGTCTACAAATGTGCTGTAGTTCTAAAAAATTGTCTGTCTTTGTCAACCATTACCCACGTAACCCTGTTGTGCAGAGCTGCCTAAGGTTGGTGGATTGTAGAGCTCAGTGCTGGTAATTGAATAACTGGTGTTCTGGGTGGAGCCTGAGGCAGGATGTAAGTGTTGTGGTGTCTGCCTGGCCTCTTCCTACATCTGTCTC
>VZTR01029515.1:29702-42628 GCA_013400775.1 Chaetops frenatus | reverse complement strand
AAATCCTTCCAGAGATCAATGCACATTGATATTTTCTCCTGAAACTTGTCCTTTTCCTTAATCAGTGTATTTCTTAACTACAATAAAGATCCTTCTCTTCCTTCACAGACATAAACGACTGTTTGTTAGACACACGTTGCTTTCTGTATTGATTAAGCAGTTAACAATTCATCAACTCGATGAGAGATAATAGTCTCCTCATATCTCCTCTTGGAGACTTAGAGGGGGATTCCAGACAATTCCTTGCAAGCAATAGGAAACGCTTCTGTTCATCGTCTCTTCCTGTTGCCAGTGCTTAAATTGAGATGGGAATGGAACTGACAAAGGACTGGTTCAGCCCACTTGATTACTAAGTTTACTTAGTGCAGTAATAAATGTATATAGTTTCTCATTGAGAGATGGTGTAACAATAATTCACTGCTTTGCGCTAACACTGCATTTACAATGACTGACACCCTAGATCTTCATTCACAGGATACTGTGGCACTGGGATAAAGGGGAAGAAAGGAGGAAGTTAAATATCTTGTATTCTTCCTTATATTAGTTCCAATAAACTGTATAAGCAGGTCCAGAATTTGCTTAAAAATCTCGAGTGGAACAAATATGTACTTGTCTATCAATGAAAAGTAGCTCTTTGCCCATGGCTGATATGCTCTTAAGTTCCATTAAAATCCCAGGTATGGAACAACCAGTTAATGAAAGAAAGGCTGTAATAAACATTGCAGTTAGTCTGTTTGTAAGATATGAATTTTGTTTTGGGTAACTATGGTTATTTAATTCAGTAAACATTGATATATTTTCATTCACCTTCATAAAATGGTTTAAATATACTTCAAGTTTCCCTGAATATGGGTGGCAGTATGGTATTTATGTGCAATATTTAATCTGACCTGCATTTGTCATAGGAGGCTGCCCACTTTTTGTACTATACTGCAATTGTGTTGTAAGAAGGGGCCTATGGAAAAAGGAAAAGAGGATAGTTGATAAGTTTTACAAGAAGAGTACTGACATGTTTGATGCCAGCAAAGCAATTTGTGAACATAAATATTGAGCTTTAAAACACTAACATTGTCTTCAAGTTCATACTATTGTAGCTGACAATAGAGATTGATCCAACTTCAGGGTTTTTTTCCAAAGTCTGTTGGAGGGGTTTTTTTGGAAAGGTGGTGGCAGTCTAATACTTTTAGTTTATGAGGAACTGGGGTGTTGTAGCTGATCTGAGAATTTATACCCAGAAATTGCAATAAACTAGAATTGTTCTTCCTAGAGACCCTTCTGTGAATTGTGTTTTAAGTAGGCATACTTACTTAATTACTTAAAATCCAGATTATAATACAAGTATCAAGTCAATAATAAATGATTGTTGTTCTGTTACATCTTTATGTATTGTAACATGATTCATCATATATATTCAACACATATATAATTTTCAAATGTTACATGATAAAAGAAAACACTTGATGGGGTTTTTTTAATCAAATTTTATGATCTGTTAGTTTACTGGGCTGATACTGAATTGAGTTACAGTCTAAGCTCTACCAGTGGCAAGTGCTGACCCTAGGCAAATTATTTACCATCTGCATCTGAGCTGTTGAGAAAGTGGTGCTGCTCTCCCTGGTAAAATGCTTTGGGATTGACTGATCAGTGTCACTAGGGGCTGAATTGCTGCTGGTTATGAGTCAACACGTGTTCCTACCTCTTAAGATTAGTAGGTAGTGTAGCAAATGGCATACCTCAAAAATGCACCTGTTTGGTTTTTGTCTTCTATTTTGACTCTAACGTCATTAAGGTAAAACATTGTACAGAGTCAGTGATATAGCACTGGCATTAAGATAGAGTCTGGTAAGTTAAGCCTGCACTCATTTAAATTGTGATCAAAGTGATGCATCATTCTGTTACACATCATCTGGATGGTTTCCTTTCTTGCCTACCATCATTAAATGAGTTTTTATTCTGCATTAGGAGGGAGAGAGCAAAAATACTCAAGTTAGCTTTCATTCATGTTAATAAAAAATACTTCCTTGATGAAAACAAAAATGATTGCTAGCCAGTTAGATAAGGAAACACAGAGAAGTTTCCCTACTGTACCTTGGTGGGCAGTCTGTTATATTGCCTGTGGGCAAGAATGCCAGCTGCCACAGGTGGATGTATAAGTAGTTCAGAAATCTGAATTCACGCATTCCTCCACATCCCTGACCTACTTAAAGCAACCTCACTGGAATGTGAGTAACTGTGTTGTTGATGAGCAGATGCTTTTTCATGCTTTTGATGCAGTGAATATCCATATAGGTTCCTTGCATGGTAGATGATGTACCTGGGCAGATTTTACCTAGGTTGTAGCTACTACATTGAAGTGTGACCTGTTCTTTATTAATTTCACTATTTTTTACTGTTTTATGAACAGAACACTTTGATTAGGAACAAGATTGATTAGCTCTGCCCATTATGAAGCCATCAAATGCTTTTAATTACTTCCCATGACTGTGTTTGTTTGATAATATTCTTTCAATCTAAGGCTTTAATTGCTTCTATCTTTTCTAGAATTATCAGTTGAATTAATCTCTCCACTTAGCAGTCTTTTTTGTGCTTTTATATAAATTTCTGAAGTGTGACTTTGCTATGACTTGTATGTCTAAGTCAATATTTTTTTAATAGCACCAGGCTTTCCTATTATCTTTCCTTGACAAGGATTATAGAAGTATGCATTGTAAAACCACCTGTGAAACTGCAGTGATCCTCTTTGTATCAAACGTTTACTGAAGGTCCCTCATCTAGCGTATGCTGCTGGAAAAGCTCTAGCTTGTGTTTTCCTGTCTGTCCTCCTGGGGAAAACTCCCTTATGGAGCAACCCTACTTTCTACTTTGGAAACTAATGACTTGCTTGTAAACATTATAGTCCTTATCAGTGTCACTAAGAAGGAAAAGCCCTGGAATTTATCCAGGTGTAAGACTGTGACCTTAGCTTCCTATTAGTCCAGCCTTGGAGTCAACACAAAGGGTGCCACAAGGAAATAAAAATCCGAAGAACCTGGCTGGTTGATTTCCACTGTTTTTCACAGTGGCCTGTAAAGATGTCATATCTCCATTTTGAAGGGACTGAGAAAACAACTTCACCCAACCAAGAGCTGAGAAAAACAGATGTAGTTTCTCTGGTCTTTTGAGTAGTTTTTCAAGGAGACACATGTGTAATGATACAAAATTGCTTCAAATCTTGAACTTACATACCTTAGAAAGGGAAATTTGAATAACTTTTTGTTGGAGCTAGTTGCTCAGCTGGCTCAGCTGATTATGTGTAGTAAGAAGTATTGAATATAAAAGCTTCCCTATTTTTTAGAAATGTACCAAAAGTATTGTCTTGGTTTAAGACAATTTAAAGAGATGGATACTCTACAATGATTTACATCCCCTTAATTTCAACCAGTCTCTTTCCACCAATAAGGAATGGATATACGTAGATATAAGTGAAAAAAATAACAACTTACTAAGAAGTGAAACAGCAACAGGAAAAAAAAATAACAGTAAGTAATACCTAGATACAAAATTGCTACATTTCACAATCCCCAAGGGAACAAAGAGTCACCCAAATTGTCAAGGTACTCTCCCCCTCCAAGATGGAGGAATCTACGTGTTAGGAGACAAGGGGAAAATGGCGGCTGACCCTACCTACAAAATGGCGCCCTCCAGGTGACTGCGTGGCTTGAAAGACAAAGGGAAAATGTGTCAGCTCTCTTCCCTAAAATGGTGCTCCCCAGTTGGCCACGTGGTCTGGGAAACAAATGGAATAAAGATGGCAGACAAAAAGTGGCTTGGCAGGCAAGCAAGAGCTTACAGAGCAGTTCTAGTTGCAGGTGAAGACTTGTCCTGGTATGTGTGGCATCGGTGCCGCCCTCTGCTTTCTCCTGCTGCCTGCAGGATGCCACCAGTGTTGGTGACGTTGTCCTTGCAGCAGATGTGTGTGCCAGGTGGAAGACTAGGTTGGCTTGGGTGTGCCAGTCTTTTCAAGTAACCGGCACCTCCCGACTGCTGCTCAATTCCAGTTCTGGCCATGCCAGGTCATAAAGAAAGAGTGACCATTTTTGGGCACAGATGGATATGGAATACAGTAATGTTTTGGGTTACCCAGGACAAGTATATGCTAATTTTTTTCAGACTGTATTACTTTTTTACATAACAGGCTAATTTGCTAGGACTAGACTCATTTTGTAACAGAGGTACGTTCTACTCTGTACATACGCATGCATTCATATACTTCCCCTTTCCCTTGCATCTCAAATAAGCTGGGTTGAACTGTTGATGTTCACCTTTCTGAGACCAGGTTTGAGGTCTGCTATATCTATGTTAGGTATTTGAGTATGGTCAATAAGATGCAGCCTGATTCTCTTCCTCACAGTAACATCAGAGAAGTATTCCCATTCTCTTTGGTTTCCCTGCAGTGCACCTGTACAAAAGTTATAATGGTTTACTCTATTGTCTTTTTGTACACAATGAAATGTGGGTTTTTTGTTTTCCTGTAGAGATTTGATTAAGAACTTAAGCGAAAGATGGAGATACCTATTTATAAGATCTCAAGTATTTCACCTGCTAAGAGCTAATAAAATGTGTAGTGTTCAGAATTACTCTGCCACATTTGGAGTTTCTGCTATTCTCTGCAGATGCAGAAGGTTTCTAGTAGAATTTCTTTTCATGCTTGTTTTAGTCTACTAATGGAGTGTTAAGTAATACTTAATTTCTTTAAGTAAGTGTTAGAACTACCAGTGTTTGCTTCAAATGGGCCCAGATTTGTTGTTAGGGTTTATTTTAAGTCACTCACTTTTATCTGGGTCTAATTCTAAGCGTGATACAGGAAAATTTCTGTTGTCAATGGTTGCACACTGATCATATTTTGGATGTAACAGCACAAATGCCAGTAGAAGGACCATTAAGTGTTCTTTCCACCACCATAAGGGACACAGAAAACCAACCACAACTAATGTTAAGGGGGTGAGGGGAAATGAGTGATTCATTACTTTAGTTATACACACCGTATAAAAATGCTAAACAGGAAGATACAGTCAAGCCACACAACAGCTACAAAATTCCATTAATAGAACTGTTTAAAGGAATTCTGAGATAGCTAATACGTTAATTTCCTACCTTTGTTGCAAGGGCACTTAATCTGTTGTAGAAAGTGAAGAGTTTGAGAAGGCAGGTTGAATTGCCAAAGTATAAGCTGCAAAAAAACAGGGAATATCTTGGCAGTATCCCTCCCCGTTGCTAGGCACAACACCAGTATAGGTGAGTAGTTCAGTAAAAATGGTTTCGGTGGTTTAGGTCTTGAGTCTCAGTCACAAAAAGCATGTGATTTCTGTATAATCTGTAGGGCATCATCATACTGCTGTGCTTAATCAAATTCCCCCAAAAATATGATTAGTTCCAAAATTCTTCATATGGTTTTTTACTGTAATTGTTTACCAAGAGCTAAAATCAGTTCTAACAGTGGAAGTGGTGGAAAATGTGTAAAGATTATGTCAAAAATCAGTGCCTGAAAAAGAAGGGAGTAGAAGGCACTAAGAAATACCCCTGTGTGGCAAAAGGATGGAAACAGAAAAGAGTGAGAAAACAGGGATGGTTAAGGATAATGAGTGGATACTGTTAATGATCAACACCCTCTTGAAAGCCAGAGAGAGCAGTCAGTTCGTTTCTTTTGGATTGGACAGAAATGGAATGCAAAGTTGTCCTCAAAGCACTAGTAGGTAGACATCACAGCTTGCTTTTTTCCTTTTGCAGGTTTTTTTTTTCCCTTATTTTTGTTTTAGGGTTGGTTTATGGTTGGGTTTGTGTGTGGGTTTGTGTGTGTGTGAGAGAGAATACTGCTTTTTAAAATTTTCTCAGATAAAATAGAAGCATTTTTAGCTTCTACGTAGCTTAGAAAAGTTACGTAACTTTTCTACAGGGATTTTTCCAGTTAGACGTGACATTTTGGTAGAGGGTAAGAAAAGTGAATGGGTTTGGTTCATGCAGCTGTATTGGCATGGAGGAAATAAAGACAAAATAGTGCCTCTTGTGGCCATAAGTAAGGGCTTTCAGTGCTCTTGGAATTAATTGAGTGTAAGCTCACTGGCTCAAGAAGACTTGATGGCATCCTTGAGACGTGGAGACATGAAGCGAGTGTTAATGGTGGATAAGCACTCCCCTAACTGTGCCTTGCCAAGACTGTGTTGATGATGGGATTGGGAGAGGGGAAAAAAGGCAGGTAAAACACTGGCAGCAGCAAAACTGGCAATGAACACAAGGTATTAAATCATTACTAGGACTTGGAATATGATTAGGGAAAGTTAATGGAAAACGAAGCCACTGTGCCAAATGACTGTTGCTGGGTTAAAGGAGGCTAATTTGCAGCACTGTAATGAAATTAGGCATGCTGCCTTTGTTTCTGACACTGAACAGTGTTAAAAAAAAACAGTATGGGTTGCGCATTTGTGGGGCCCCAAGTTCTCTACTGGATTTGAAAGCTGGAATGGTGCTGCATTCCTTGCACCAAGCACTGCAAGGTGGAGTAGCAGTGCTTTCTGAGGGGTTTTGGAAAGTGACTGGTGTGTAAGATGGGCACTGAACCAACCCATCAGCCAAGAACCGCTCTTACAACAGAGGAATTGCAAGGACATTTTCTTGTCTGTCCCCTAGCTTTAAAACAGAAATAATTTCCAAGAGGTATCAGGTCTTTTAGCAAAATTCAAAGGCGTGGACATTTCACGCCTTCTTAGGAAGTCTGTTTAGGCTTAAACAGCAATTAGCTGGCCATTAGAAGGTTAATCCTAACTGGAGGTCTAAATCTACATGGCTGCAATTTAAATCCATTGCTGGATCTGCTGTCGTGGGTGAAGGGAGAAGGCCTTTTATCTCTTTCCTTTTTGTAGGTGATGGTGTAATCTTATTGCACCAAAGTTGGCTCTTTAAACTAAGTAAATCCTCCTTATCGGTAACATTTTTTTTTTGCAGTTTCTTTGGGAGAGAAGGAGTGTTGTGTTTTGGGGTGGAATTTTTTCAGTCATCTGGAAACAGTGGGTAGAATTCAAGTTAACTTTTGAATATCTACTATTGCAGCCATCAGACTGATCTAGCATCTGTTTTAGAGAAGCAAAACTTTCTTTTCTAAAGTCAGTTAACCTAAAGCAGATACGTGAACTAAGCCAAATGACCATCCTCTATATTTATTCCTTTCTGACTGTAAAAAGAACCTGAAGTGCAGATGTCAATACTTTTCACTTTTTAATTCCTGCTCTTTAACACCCAAAAGCAGAAACTCCCAAGGAGTATTTTAGCTTTTGTTTGTTGGCTTATTTAATAGTTTCATTAAATGAGTAATATTTTATATTGCTTTTTCAATTTATGTAAGTAGCAGAAGCAGCAAAAGCCAGCCTTTTCAACATGAGTCACTGGACTGTCAGGAATTTAATATCCATGTATAATATACTTTGTTGAAATACCATGCAAGTACAAATTAGTATTTTAATTCATCATATCTCTGTTAAGACTCATAACTAAAATTTGGCAACAGTATGTACAATTTCATCTATTAGTGAGCTAGACCTAGTATATAATATTCCTCAGATTTAAAGATGCTCCCTTAATCATAATTTTCCATTTTCAAAAATATTGAAATGGCCTAAATGCTTTAAACAGTGTAAATATTTTATTAAACTTGAGTGGTTATTTCAGTGGCATTATGGAGGGAGGTGTTGAAGTAGAGTAACTCTTTTGCTGCTTCTTTAAAAGGTGAATCACTTGACCCAATGTGCATTTTCTCTAATAAATGAGTAATGTTTATTTAAGACGTTTCATCTTGTTAGTGTGTGTGGGTGCTCCTGGCTCATCCTGTGGCAGATGGGCTGTTTGTCTGATATGTTATACAGCAAATGGGTGCGAGTCTCCTCTTGGATTCAAGGTAACCAGATTTTGGGATGGGAGTTGTATATGCAGGCAGAGGAGATTATTTCAGCTGATGTTTAGGTATTACTGCATTTTTTATTAATGGACTCCAGACAGCCGGTGTGAGTTTTGGTTTGCAAAGAACTGGATTTCAGGGATATCTGGTGTGAGATTTATTGCATACATGTTACATAACAGAATGTGCTAGTCTTTTTCTCTTTTTCTTTACAAAAATTTACAAGAATGGCAGCCAGAGTGGATTATAGCTCCACCGTAACAATGCCAGAAACTCTGTAAACTTCATGTAACTCTGTAATTTATCATATTTCTTTGCCTTTAAAGGGAAGCTTTTTAGTTCTGTGACCTTACCCTATTAGGCTATTGCCAAGGCAATGTTCCCCCTCAGAAATTACCACCAAAAAATTACTTTATGTCACAAGCACATTCTTTGCGTAATTTTATTTATATTCTCACTCAAATAGAATAGATTTTAGATTTTATGTATATCCCTCACAATGAAGGTGGCATAGTATCATTTGCATTAGGGGACTGATTCTCTCCTTCATTTTATCGGCTAGTGTTAATGGCAAAAATTATGATTTTAGTCTCATACAGAGCCACTCAAGGCTTTCTAGTACTTAGATAAAAATATTTGGTGCCTAAAGATGGAGGATCTGTGCCCTTGTGCTGATCAGGAGAGTGTGGAGGAAAGAGTAGACTTCAAACACCTTGTGGGAGTCCCCTTTGCTAGGGAGGTGGGAGAAGAGGGTGTCCTGCCAGCTGCTCCAGCTGCTCCACACTCCTTCCCAGTTCATCACCTGAGACCTCCCAGGTGAAGCAGGACAGCTTTCCAGGCAGAGGAGGCGTTTTCTGACTGAGGTCAGCTCTGGTTGTGTTGCTCAGGGCATCTCAGAGCACTGGTGTGGGTTCTTGTAAAGAGGCCCCTGACAGTTCAAAGCACTGGGCTGCACGCCTCTCTCCGCCATCCTGGCATCACCTAAACGTGCCAGAGAGGATTGTCGCCTGAGACATTGACCACTGCCAGACATGTGCACTTACAGCCTTCTCACATGTAATTACTCTAGAAATAAATATTTAAGTACAGGTTTGCTATACAGAATGTAATGCTAAACACTGACAATTAAGATAGCTGTTTCATATTTGTGATGTGCAGGGATACCGAATTGTATAGGTGACTGATGTTTTTCTAGATACAAAATACTCCTCTTACAAAATGAGTTATTTTAATTTATGTTTCCCTGCAATTATCAATAGCAGCAATTATGTAGGTAAGTACATTTTTTTGAAGGTTATAGATTATGAAGCAATTGCATGCATTTTTATGTAAGTTAACTTCATTAAATTCAAAATGTGTGTGGATTCATAGCCTACAGCAAATTTTTATCGTGATTTAATTTAGCATTTCAGGCATTTCACTATTCAATATCTTGCTTTCTACATATGTATATTTAATATGTATAATTTTGATCTACTGCTATCAAATAAGCTGAATTAGTAAAAGGCAACACAGTGTTCAAATAATTTTGCTTGATGAATACTTTAAAGCCTATAGAAAACACAGTGGGAATGCTTAAATTCTCATCAAAATCTGTCTGGTTTACTCAGTATTTTGCACAGTAATACACACTAAAGCCCATTATTAGGTAATTTCTTGGGCAGTTTTCACAGTGGTAACATGGTTATGTATCTTTTATCTCTAGATATTTCACTGTAAAACATAGTATATAAAAGAGAGGGGTTTTAATTAACAAATCCAGTAGTATTAATTTTAAGCCCAGTTGGAGTATTAAGACAAAAACAGGAGCGTATGCATTTAAATAGTATCTCTCCAGTAAAAAATGCTGTTCACGTGAACACTGATCTCATCTGCCACATCAGTTTTTTTTAAACAGGAGGATCATATTTCTTCCTTGGGAGCTGAATAGCTGTATCAATGTTTCATTTCCTGAACAGTAGAGGCTTGGACCCCGTTACGTCAAATAAATCTGTATCCTCATATGTCTTGGTCTGTTGGAGGGCTCTGCTGACACTAGGGGTCTTCACAAGAGCAAAGCACAAAAATTCAGGCATCTTCCTTGGAAAGGAACAAATCGTTTTATTTGAAAACCCCTAGCAATGCTACTTAAAGTGTTGAAAGTTCTGTTGAAGTCTTACAGGATCTTTTAATTTACCATGTTCAACTGGTGCTTCCTTCCTTAAAGGGCATCACACTAACAACTTCCACTGAGAACTTTTATTTGTAACCATGTGTGTTTGAGCACTTTCATCCACACTTGATTTTCCCTCTCCCTTTTTTAAACTGAATGTCAAATCAGGTTTAATAGGTATTGTTTATTTAAAAACTGTTGAAGTGTTGCAAGATGTAATGAGATAGAGATGTTTCATTTTAGTTTTGCATCATCCTGGGGTTTTTGTCTATTCCTTAATATGTTTCTGTACCTTTAACTTTAGGTGTAGAATGCTCTCTATCTTTGCTTCCTTGGTGGGTGTATCCGAATTAGGTATTACATGTAATTTTGCTAATTTTATTTGGTTTGTGCTTATAATAGTATGAAAACTACCAAATAGTAAAATAATTTCTTCTGCAAAACAGATACAGTATTTTAAAAAAATAAAGGTATTACCTTTTTTTAAGGCACTCTCCACTTCTTTGGATTATACTCTTCATAAAGTAATACATTCAGAAAACATTTTGTGTTTTCATGAGGTTAAT
The DNA here is from genome assembly GCA_013400775.1 of Chaetops frenatus. Classification (NCBI taxonomy): domain Eukaryota; kingdom Metazoa; phylum Chordata; class Aves; order Passeriformes; family Picathartidae; genus Chaetops; species Chaetops frenatus. The sequence goes on along the minus strand of VZTR01029515.1, from coordinate 31,986 downwards.
GCCTATGTTAAAAAAAAATGCTGATAGCAGTTTAATTGTTCATGCCATAGGGTGAGAGTCATTCCAGAAGAGAAGCATTCTCTTTAGGGTGCTGGGGAGGCCTCAGTGAGCATCACCAGCCACCTCTGTGCAGCGCCTCAAACAGCAGTTGCTCACAGAGCTGCATGTTCACAGCAGCAAGGGAACAGCTGCTGCCTTTGTGTGCTTTTGCAGCTCCCTCAACAAATGGCTGATTAGAAATTGAGCAAAAAATGATACTCAGCACAAAACAGGAAGGTGTCTTGTGCTTCTGAAGTGTGCACGTGACATGGTGAGAGGAAAAGGAGATGCAATGGGAGGAAACATTGTCTCCCTAGAGAGATTTGGCTTTTCAGCACCATGGAAAATGAATCTTGTTTTGTATCATAGAAAGTCAGGTGTTGCAACCCATCAGCAGCTTTTTTGGGGGGAGGGAGGGATGGCAGGGGAAGAAAAAAATCAAATCAAAGACGTGTAACTGTGTGGCTGAGGCAGTATTTTGGGGCTGTCTGCTGTGAATTGCTATAAGTGATAAAAATGTCCTTTAAAAATGTCTTAGTTCCTTCTTCCATGTGAAGATACTCTGAGGTGAACACTAGTAGTTCAACCTGGAGGTTTGTTGCAAGTTCTGGCGTAAACAATGTACATCAAAGTAATTGCTAGAGAGCTAACCGTGATCATATGGTTTTTTCCCCCAAGCGTTGCTCTAAGTACTCATCAGTTCCAGCTAAATTTCAAGGAAACCATGGTGGCAGATGCCTCAATTTGGTGATGAATGGCAACCTATTTAAATTTACAGGGAATAGGAGAGGATGTGGTTGATGAAACAGCTGCTTTTGGCGTAGGACTCCTCCTGTTAATCCACCTGGGTAACTGATCTGCCTTTAGGCAAGAGGAAGAGCAGAAAATACATCCTGGTTGAACAGAGAGGTGTGAAGAAAAGCGCGCTTGGTTATGAAAAGTAGGGATTGCTATCATATGTTATTGGGTCATCATCTTTTTCTGTCCATTTCTCCTGGAAATGGCAACAATACTTATCTTTATCATGGAGATGCTGTGATGACTGCATTAAAAAGACAATTTAGATTTGTTTGGAAATCTTTGGTGACCTTTGGGCCACAGGCCTGTAATTAGTTGAAGAGATTTTTTTCTTTGCGTTACTGGCCCTTGTACTGTCATACATAATCAGTGGGAACCCATTTGCGTTTCAGCTACAACTACCTCCTGATGTTGAGTTAACAGCACTTTTTAAATACAAAATAAATTGTTGGCACCTGGTGCTAGTTCAGAATCAACATTATTTTAAAAGCCCTGGTGCTGTGATCCTGACTGTTCAGGCTTAGTTTGTGGCACATCAGGTATTGTAGAAAGTAGGGCAAGCATGGAGAATGGGTTTGCACCCCCTCTCTCCTGCCACCCTCTTGTGCAGATGAGAGACCTTCCTCAAAAACCAGACCTTGGTATGAACACAGTCCAGCCTGTTTACACCTCAATTCAAACAGCTGTCAGGGAGCAAGTATTAATCATGCCAATATTCAGCAAGCCATGTGTGAGAGCTTTCTTGTTCCTTTGAGCTTAATATGGATAAAGCCAGTAAAGAGAGAAAATGGAAAAGGTGGCTTTACTGATAAGAAAACCTACCATAAACTTTGAATAAGTGACACTGTGTACCAGATTTGCCTCTGGAGTGTTTCATTAGTATTGTGTACTGCCTCTACTGCGTGTTAGCTTTCTGCTGACATGTCACCTGAGATAACAACATCATCTATTTAAAAGGCTCAGAAAAGAGATAAATTAGTTTCCTACTGTCCTAAGAAAAATGTGATTACTAAATACATCCACAGTGTTTCCACACTCAGTGGATATTGTTCTGTGTTTGTAATTTACACATTTTTCTTATTTAAAAAAATAAATAGCTGCCAAATTATTTTTTTCCTCAGATCATGTGACAGACTGGATCAGGGAGATAAATCGCATTCAGGAGATGAAGCAATGCACAATAACATTATGGGACCAGCTGCTCTCTTTGTATAATTTGCTGCATGGACTGCATTTGCAGAGCCCAACAAGGTCAAAACCAATTAGCTGATTAGAAAGTGCCAGAAATAAGATAGAACACTTAAGTGACAGCAGAAGTAAATTAAGTCCTCCAGTCATTTTGCTCAGCAATAATAATCTAAAGATTTACATGGAAAACACTGAGCAATATATTGTGCCTAAGATTATATTTACCCAACACATTTTTTTTAGACTTACCTAAGCAATC
>VZTR01029513.1:109866-120388 GCA_013400775.1 Chaetops frenatus | reverse complement strand
CACTGGAATCGGGTGGAGCTGGCTGTGTCTGGCACGGGGCAGCCCCAGCCTCTCCTCTCTGAGGTGTCCCTCAGCTCCAGCTGCCAGCACCTTGCTACATATCCCCAGTAAACCTTCCTAGTTTGTACCAGGTAAATACAAACCTCATTCCTGAATCAGATGCCTCATGAATTGAGTTATCGTATGACTGAATGTGTAACACTTTTTAAGGAAAGCTGCAACCTTTTAACTAAGACATATCATGAAAATGCATCTAACATAACTTATGTAGTGCTCCATGAAGTATAGAGGCATTTCAAAACTATATTTAAAAGACTTATTTTGCATTCAAATTTAAGAGGTGATTTGTGAGTAAAATAGTCATATTGGAAGATGTAAATTATTTGTAAAGTACTATGTGATTTTACCCATAGGGACAAAAAGGCTTTTACGTGTTCGTGCCTGGGAATTTCTATTCAAGAAGAGATGTAGCTATGCTCAGATTTCTCAAAAGTGGGAGCCTGATTTCTGTTATCTTTCCCCATGTAGCTTGGGACAAAATCAAAACAAGGAGATGCTCAGCATATCCTGCACCAAGTTTCCCTTTCTCTCAAAAGGAATTCACATTACTGTGTCCCTCATGTCCATGATAAAATACTGAGAAGTCATATGATAGAGTAGTAAGTATTTTGATGCCACAGACAAAGCATTTTCAAAGTCCTTCATGAATGGTTAAGTAGGCAGTATCTCTTTTTTTTTTTGCTAACTAAAAACTGAATGGATAAAGGAAGCATTTGTTTCTCAAAGGTAAGCACCTACATGTAGCTCCAAATAAGACCCATGAGATTATAGGTCCAGGTACAAAGCATTCTAGGATTTAGTTGCTGAGATATTCCACAGAAATTGAAAGGATGGTTCAGTCCATTTCCTTTAAAAAAAAAAAAAAAAAATTAGTGCACTTGTGTAGGAATAGGAAAATCTGCCCCCTGTGAGCNACACTAGAGGGAGAAAAGGGTGAACCCCGCACTTCAGGCGGGGTTAGGGGATTGACAGTTTGGGGAAAACCATACAATAAGGATAGGGGGAACATGGGAGAAACCATTATAACTAGAAACCGCACCACAACAACTGTGTCTCACCAGCCTGCACTACAGCTCACCCCATGAGAGGCAGTGCCGAGGTTGCCCACACGTGTGGATAGATCCTCTGGACTTCTCTTCAAGCTTTCTTTGCCACTGCATTGCCAAGAGTGGAAAGAGTGGAGACCCTGTGAGGATACAAGCAGGATTCATTTCTCTCTGGATTTCTAAGGTAATTGAACACCTTTTACTTGTTTCTATTGAAGTAGAATAACCTTCTCACCACAGGCCATGGGTGTGCAAAGTCAATATTTTCAGTACTATACTTCTGTACATTTTTACGGATATTTTGAAATATTTCTACATTTACTATGCAAGAATTTAATTTCTTTTCTCATTTATTTCTAATAAGACCATCAAAAGAAAGGCAGTTGCTTTTTCTTTTGAAGACAGCTTTGGATTTTCTTGTGTAATGTTAATAGGACATTATCTGTAAAGCAGCACAAAAGTAAACATTATGCAGGGTTGCCAAATTATATAAAAAATCCTAAACCACTATTTTATGAGCCTACTTTTAAAAATTACTTTCTCTTGGGTGATAGAGAGCAATAGTTCAGAATAGAATAAAAGAGAAATGTTCATTCAGTGCAAATTATCTTTAACACTCATGTAAATTCCTTAAAAATAACAGAGTTAACCATAACTTTGAAGGAAGTCAATGTGATAAAAAAGGAAGATTCACACACCTGGTTAAGGAATGTGTTGACTGAAAAATTGCCTGCAAAATACAGAAGCTCTTGGAATTTTCGTTTTTAAGTCAATTGATAATTGATTAATATTTTAAACTGTGAATATATGTATCTCCTGTATATTATTTACATGCTTGCAACCTTTGAAATAATATAATTATGAAAATAAGCATTCATGTCACTAATATTAAAGTAGTAAGCAACCAAAAGCTAGGACCTTCTCTTTCTGTCTAATAAATGTGGCTCTCACTACTGGCAGTTCATAAATAAATGATGATTTTTGTGTTAAAGATTGCTATTTTTCAGTACTTCTTCAAAATTAAATATTGCATGTTACAGAAGATTTCCATGGTCCTTAAGTGACTGCACTGCTGGGATGCATTGCCTTTGACATTCACCTAATTATTTGCTGGAAATGTACACAGTCAAAATATTTGGGTTTGGACTTTAAATCAATAGATTTTTTTTTAATATTTAAGCCTAAAATTTGTAGGTTTTAATTTTTTACCTGACATGCTTGATACAGTAAGTCACCCCAGATTGTAACAGTGTGATAGAGGAGAGTAATACAGTAAGTGACAAGTAATGCAACATTTCTTTCCATTCCAAACAATTGCATGATCTTAACTAATATCTAAGATTGTACTTCCACAATTTATTAAATTGTTTGGAAGATCCTATGACAGTGAATTTGAACAGAAAATGTCAAATACATATAATTTAAAATTGTGAAGAAAATATATAAAGTCTGATGACTAAATATAATCTTTCAAAGATGAGTTAAAAAAAAACATATAAGTATGATACTCTTGTCAGTCTAAGTACATCCCATCTATGTACATTTGACACTGATAAAAATTATGTGTAAGAGCAAACCAGTTAATAAAAGAATATACAATTAGAAGAGTAATAGAATGCCTACAAGTATAATGAAGGGTAACTTAAGAATTTTACAGCAAACTTCATATCTTTGAAGTGAACTTTAATCCTTCATTGAAATTGAATTTATTTCCTTTTTCGGATCTCTCTAGGCAAATAAATTATATTTATAGTAATTTTGTTAAATATAGCATGCATAATAAAACACAGAAAAAAAAAATTAATTTCTATTAAAAGAAAGGAAAAAATCCATAGCAAAGCCTAAAAAATATTCCATTTAAATGTTTGTGTTTCATGGCTGTCATTAGACTGGATGGGCATGTGCCTTATTTTAAAAGACTGCTGCAAATGTGCAGTTACTGAGTCCTTTTGTTTGTTGCTTTGTAATCTGTCAATCTTACATATTTTTCTGTTGCCTCTATTTATATTTGAGATAATTTAAGTATTACGTGTTTTCTCTCAGGAGATGTACTGGCTTGGGCCAAGACTCTGCCTTGACACAAAGCCACATCCTATGCAGAAGTTTCCAGATGCACTGTATTTACTGTTCATGTATGCTATCCTGTGTGTTGTGACACCAATGTACAAGACTTACTGTATAAAACCCTCCAAGAAAAGAAGTTGTGTGCACCAGTCCTACTGAAGTCAGTGACTTCATGATTGACTTCTGCAGATGATTACTCAAGACCCTGTGACTGTGAGACAAATGCAATGTCAACAATATTTTATCTACACTCATTTCACTTTCTGTAAAATCCACACTTAAAAGTGAATCACTATACAGATTAGCTACATATTGATTTTAATGGAAGTTGAAAAAATTTGATGGAGTATCCACTTGGCAGTACTATAGTAGATAGACATGTCACAGTCAGGCAAATATTTATTGCAAATAGAGGTTCTCATGAGAAAAGTTAGTAAGTGAGTTTTCACTGTTTAACTCCTTTTCAACACAGGTTTTTCTCCCCTTTCATTCTCCATAAATAGATTTTAATGCAAAACATTAATTTCTAAATTTTGACAAATGTCTCTCCTTTCATCTTCTAGTTTTCTTTAGTTATAGCATAATTGCAATGTTCAGGCAGCACAAAGAAATAAAATCTAGCTGAAAAATTCAGTAGCTAAATTGGAGATAGCAAGTTCCTCTCTAAAGTAGGACAAAACTCTGAATAGATAAATGCATAAATAATGGATAAATTTGCCATTATTCAAGGACGGTTCCACCACAGGTTAAGTACTGTAATATTTTGTCTTTATACCATTAACATGTATATTGTCAGCTCTTTATGATAATAAAATTGTCAGTTCTTTAATTTCAGCATATAGTGATATTTTATTGTTATAACTTACTTTTCCATGAGTAATGAGTCTAATTTTCCAGATATTATGTGTATAGACCACTTATGCATTTTAAAGGTTCAAGCTATTTCTTATTCTAGTATGTAGAATAAGAAATATGTTTTGGGTTGTTTTTTTTTTTATTTTATTGCATATAATTATTTTGTAGCCAATATAGAGTTATAATAGTGATTGTGTTCAGCAGGTTGGGGAAGGTTATCTTCCCCATCTACTCTGCCCCAGTGAGGCCACATCTGAAGTATTGTGTCCAGCCCTGAACTCTCCACTCCAAGAAAGACAAAGAACTGCTGGAAAAGGTGATTAGTGGGACTGTAGTGTCTCTCTTAAGAAAAAATACTGAGATCTGGGCTTGTTTATCCTGAAGACAAGACAACTTAGAGTGGATATGATAAATACCAAGAAATATCTTAAGGACAGGTGTAAAGAAGGTGAGGCCAGACCCTTTTAATGGTACTCCTGCCCAGTGACACAACAAGGGGCAAGAGGCACATAGAGAAACACAGGAAGTTCCATATGAATATGAGGAAAAACATCTTTATATTGAGGATGAAAGAGCATTGGAACAGGCTGCCCATAGAGGCTGTGGAGTCTTCTTCCCTGGATATTCAAAACAAACCTGGATGTGATTCCATACAATCTGCTCTAGGTGCACCTGCTTTACTGGGGGGTTGGATTAGATGATCTGCTGAGGCCACTTCCAGCTGCAACCATTCTGTCATCCTGTGATTCTGTGATAAATGTAGATCAAATTGTTGTCATTTGTAATTTATCAGACCTAGTGAGTCAATAACCTTGGGTAGTGCAAAGCAAAAAATCTTATAGAAGAGTAGGACAATAACAGTTTTGCTTAGATTAAAAAGCTACACACTTTAAAGGATTGGATGTCTCATAACATTTTGCACAAGGTATATATTTCTTAATTCCACTCTTTTGTGTAAAACAGTAACAAATTCTCTATTTCAGTGTCTTATTCCAACTTTTAAATATCACTGAGCTCTTCAGCATCTACTTACCTGCTGTTCTAAAATATCTGGAGTCAGTCTTGCTGTCAAGACTGATCATGCATTTTATATTAATAGCCACTGAACAAAACCAGAAATGACCCTGGGACTCCCAAAACTAGTGAATAATTAATTTATTTTAAATAACTAATTTAAATAAAAAGTGCGAATCAGCGGAATTATTTGCTTTTACTTACAGAAAGGAAAATGAATAAGGATAAAATAGAGAAAATGCTAATACTACTGTCAGTTGGAGTAAGATAGGGACATGTAAAAAAATATGCCCAGGAGACAGACTACTGGGAGAGAAACAGCTCATAAAAGCATTTATTAAATTGAAAGTATTCAGCCCAAAAAAAAAAAAAAAAAAAAAAAAAAAAAAAAAAAAAAAAAAAAAAAAAAAAAAAAAAAAAAGCAAATGTAAGTAATTAATCATTTCAAGGCCAACCAAAACATGAACAGTTCATTTAGCAAAACTTCAAGACTTAAAAATCATATTAAAGTATATTTTGTGTCTATAAATAAAAGACAAGTAAGTACATCAATGTGTCATTATCTGTAATGAAATATGAGCAGATAATATAGATAAAACAGAATACATTTCAATCAGGACTGGTCTGATCCAGTGTGGTGGTTTGACTTTGGGTGGCCACCAGATGAACATCAAAATCCTCAGTCATTCCTCTTCTTAGTAGGATGTGGAGGAAGAAGATTTAAAAAAGGAATGAAGCCCCCCATTTCTAGTCCTAAATTAAATACAATAAATTGTTAGGTTAACTGTCATTACTGATTCTAGTTCCTAAATTAATAATTTAATTGAATCTCTAATATTTCTCAATGTGAATATTTCTGATTAGCAAGATTTTTTGGGCTGGTGCAAGATTTTATTTTTAAGTGTCTTATCTACTGTCAGCTCAAACACATTTGTTTGGGTTTCCTTTTTGAAAAGAACTTGTAGGGAAATTACTACATTCTAAAACATTAGGGCTGCCTGACCATCAGCATTAGCAAGTTCATTGTTTTCAAGACAAAAACATGAATAACGAATTCCAGGCTAGAATTAAGAAAATTAGATGCTGTAAGTTTGGAAAAAAAAGAAATTCTAAAAAGATGTTAAGCAACATAATATTTAGGTCTTCCACAATCTTTCCTCCTGATAGATTTTTAATTAGGTTATCACCTTTAACTGATTTAAAACATACACTGAGGAGGTTGGTCTTACAGTACTCAATGCAGTAGACACTGAGGTTTTAATGTCATCTGAGTACTTCCACAATGCAGAGAGTTGGGAATGAGGAGGAATCTGAGTCAACACTTCCAAAGCTTACAAATTTGATTTGTTTCAAGCTGGCTTTGAGTCTCATGGTTGTATACTTACAGGTTTGACAACACCATTACCCTGCACTGTCCCAGAATGGACTGGAAATGACAATATGTTCTGACAATTATGAAACTAATAATTCTACTGAATAGTTTTTAGACCTAAATTATCTGAAAAGTGTTTCCAGAATACCTCTTCAAAGCAGGGACAACTGTCAAAGTAGGAATTATATATTATACTTTTTCATTAGTTGTATTCTTAAGTAAAGAATAACTTTCTGAGAAGAAATATGTGAAATTAATGTAGCATGTGTAAACAATATTAAATACCACAAAACTATGGCACAGCAATGGTTAACAAAATTAATTAAGTTTTTTTAAATCCCGGTTTTCATTGAACCACGGTTTCTTGAAATTCTCAGTCATGAAAGTTCATCAGAATGATAAATTGTTCACTGTTATGTCAGCATGGGGCATTATGCAAGGAAACACAATGTTCTTTTTTAACGGTGTGTAACAACAGGTTATCCCAAGAAAGATGCATCAAGTCAAATAATTCAAAAATTCATGGTTTGCTGAAGGTAGTGGTTAAAAATATACCCATTTTCTTTCATAAAGTATAAAGAACTGAAGGAGTTTAATTTTAAATTTTTTTTTCTCTCTCTGTAGAAATTTTCTGCACTGGATTAGGAAAACCAGCATTTGCTTTGTGTTTTGTATTCATATTTCACAGACTTTTTTCATTAGTTTGCTCTGCTTTCTCTTTCAGGATTTCATGGTGATTAAAGAAAGCTCTCTGTGAGTATTTTTACACCCTATTAAGTCTGATTTCGAATGTTTTTTGAATCCTTCACTTCAGAATATGTAGATGCCTGGAATATGGATGGCTTAATGTATCTATAACCATAAGGATACTCCATTGACCGTACAAAATAAATCCCAAGCAATTAATAAAAGGGTGCATATATAGAGACACATTTCCATGCAAGAATGAACCTCTTGTTCAACAATTTAATTGCAATAAAATTCTGAATTACTTTCTGTGATGTAACCTGTTTGTTTTAAAGTGTAGCTAAAGAAGAAGAGGAAGAAAAAAAGTCAGTTAATGTAGCATATCCTTCAAGGATTATCTAATACACTATTGCAGTATCACTAGTCATATTTCCTTTAAGAATTGTCACATATGTATTTACATGTTTTACATGTGAGTTCCATGTGTGTTTACTCTCCAAGAACAAAGAGCAGAGTTAGGAAAGTGCTGAGCAGAAGCAAATATATCCAACCTTAGCATTATTTGCTAACATAGAGGTTAGTGATAAGGGCTGTGTTAAAAATTTTTCACAAATATCTGAAGCATGGACTGAAGACGACCCTTCCTGCCTTTGAAATTTAACAGTTAGCACCTCTACATGTTATTACTCTTTGGAAGCTTTCCATCAGCCACAGACATCTGTTCTTTAAAAGAATGTAGCAGTAGGGCATGCTCATCAGTTACAAGGAGAAAAAGAAGAATGAACTTGATGATATTTACTCATAAATATCACAGATTCTTGTTCACAGCAGAGGAGATTTCAGAATGCTGCTTGCTATTGAACATAATAGAGATTTTCTTGAATGTGGATTCTTCTACAAATATTTTTTTTTCTTTCTTTTCTCTTTGAATCTATTCTTTGTTCTCACAGACACATCTTCCATCATCCTACTCAAATGGAAAGTCTGGTTAAATACTTTAGTTTTAATTACATTTCCACTATGTGGCTCTTCATAAGTCATTGTTCCTTAGTGTATAGCCTTCATTATGTAATGTAACTCTACAAAAAAGGGATAAAATTAGAAAAACTAAGAGACAAAATGAGTTTTTTGTAATGAAAGGAAAAGATAAAAAGAATGTTTTATGAATGTATTGTAGAACAAAGTAAAATATATAGGTTAATTACTTATGGGAAAGAGAACAAATTATGATTTAAAAAAAGGAGGTTTAAGTAGAATTTGCTCCAGTCTTTACGGATTTAATTGTCCAAACACATTACAACACTAATCTTAGCACAGGAATAGGACTGTGGGCCAGAATATGGAAAGAAGACACTGAGGAATACTTTAGTTCAAGTCTTCAGTGTCTGATGAAATGGGGCACTAAAGGAACCAACACTACTTCAAAAATGTTGAAGTAATCTGAACTTCTAGGCAGGCCGGAGGCTCTCATTTTAGAAGAAAGAAAAAAACACTTAAAATTAGAAGGAGATTAAAATTAATACAAGAGAAGACAAAAAGAAAAAAAAATAGTGTTTTCTGTATGTGGAACAGTTATTTAATTATTAATAACTAAATAAATTAATATTACTAATAATAACTAGAAGTGGTAAAAAACACCTCATCAATATCATGTCATGTCAAGCCTGTTTCTTTTCTTTTCTACTAATAGGGCAGTGAATAAGGGGAACGAAAAACTACAATATTTATGGAGGCCATAGTAAGATTTGGAGACTATATAACACAGTCTTATGAGCAATTTCACAAAGTATGGTTCATTTTTTATTGGTACAGAATTGGTGTACATTTGGATGAAAACCTCCATTTAGTATTTAGTATTATTGTTTCACTGTCTGTTGGAAGGATTTCAAGTGAGGTACTTCCAAGTTTTTTCTATGACTGATTTTGTTTAGTATTTTAGTTCATGATTTAGATGTTGATATATAATAATATGTACAGATGGTGTTAGATAGGAGGGGTTATGAGTGCTATGGAAGATCNTGATGAAATGGGGCACTAAAGGAACCAACACTACTTCAAAAATGTTGAAGTAATCTGAACTTCTAGTCTTGCCGGAGTCTTTCATTTTGTAAGAAAGAAAAAAACACTTAAAATTAGAAGGAGCTGCAAATTAATACAAGAGANTAATAACTAGAAGTGGTAAAAAACACCTCATCAATATCATGTCATGTCAAGCCTGTTTCTTTTCTTTTCTACTAATAGGGCAGTGAATAAGGGGAACGAAAAACTACAATATTTATGGAGGCCATAGTAAGATTTGGAGACTACATAACACAGTCTTAGGAGCAATTTCACAAAGTATGGTTCATTTTTTATTGGTACAGAATTGGTGTACATTTGGATGAAAACCTCCATTTAGTATTTAGTATTATTGTTTCACTGTCTGTTGGAAGGATTTCAAGTGAGGTACTTCCAAGTTTTTTCTATGACTGATTTTGTTTAGTATTTTAGTTCATGATTTAGATGTTGATATATAATAATATGTACAGATGGTGTTAGATAGGAGGGGTTATGAGTGCTATGGAAGATCAGAATTCAGTGTGATTTGGAGAAAATGGAAAACTGACCTGAAATCATCAATAAAAACAAAGTATAGATGTTACAAGAAGCATAAATAAACTGTGTACAAATACGAAATAAAATTGTCTAGGCAATAATGCTGCCAAAAATAATGTACAACTGCAGAGGGGGCACAAATTAGACGAGATTTTATGTATTGCTGAGGCACTAAAGGCAGTGACATTACAAGATTCACTTAGACTTGAAAAGCATTTTTCATCACATGTGGAGGATAGCATTTCTGTTTGCATTTGGTCACTGTCACTCTCCAAAAAGGAATTATTATTTATGTTTGGCATACCACATATGTTATAAATAAGCAAATGGGATATGCACTCTTATGCCTGGGACTGTCTGGAAGAAAGGAAGATGTAGGAATTGAGATAAAAATTGGAGCATAAGAATTACCTTCCTATAGAATCATTGAACAATTTGGCCTGGAAGGGACCTTAAAGATCACCTAGTTCCAACCCCTCTGCCAAGATCCAGGACATCTTCCATTACACCAAACTGCTGAAAGCCTCATCCAGCCTGGCCTTGAACACTTCCAGGGATGAGACATCCAGTTTCTCTGGGCTAACTGTTCCAGTGTCTTACCAACCACACAGTAAAGAATTTATTTCTAATATTTAATCTCAACCTACTCAGTTTAAAGCCATTCCCTCTTGTCCTATTCCTACATGTCCTTGTAAGCAGTCCCACTCCAGATTTCTTGCAGGCTTCCTTTAGGTGCTGGAAGGCTTCAAATAGGTCACCCTGGATCCTTCACTTCTCCAGATTTAACAACCTCAACTTTCTCAGCCTGATCTCACAGGAAACATGCTTT
>VZTR01029513.1:79398-91523 GCA_013400775.1 Chaetops frenatus | reverse complement strand
TAGAGTGGAAGTCATAACACTTGCAGTTAAGTATCTATGTGCTCTATAAAATAATCTTCAAACTAGTTATTGATCAATCAGTCAATTCATGTTACAGAAAAAACAAAGAAAATGAAAAATATATGAAATTGTTGTTATTTTACAATATTCATGACTTGGAAAATTTAGCTCAAATAGTTTTGATGTTCTTATGTACTACACAAATAAAACAACTGCAAAAAGACTTTGGTAGGGTTTTTTACCATTCAGAACCCAAGCATGTGTATTTTACTATAAAATTCATTTGGAATTTTGTTTTTAATTATCTATGAGACTGAGATATTCTTGCAATTGTTAATTCAATTCCTAGTTCTGGGGGGATAAGAAGGAAAAAGATCAGCAAGAAAACAAAATACTGAAGAAAAGCAGTAAAGCAAACAAAAACTCTGTTATGTACACTTCTGTGTATACTTCCACTCTAAATTACAGACCCTACCACCTAATACCTTTTGTTCAGGTATTAATTGAAGTTAAAGCTAAGAAAAAAAAAATCAATGTCTTATATGTTAATTTGAAGAGAATTTATTCCTTTCTAGACTCCATACGATGAAATAAATCTGTGGATTTCTTAGACCACATTGCAAGTATTCTTTCTTCTGATATGTCCAACATGGTGTTTGTACTGTGGTTTATACTGTACACTAATCTTAATCCACTGTCCCTCATCTCAGAATATTTTGATTTCCATCATTTTATATATGTAGTGTAAGGCTGAAATTTAATACAGAAATTAAAAATAATAATGTTTTATCCTTTTTTATATCTTCCTGAGGAACAGAGGATAAAATTTTAAAATACATAATTTATTTTTCTTTTTTTACCAAAAAACACATAAATAATTTACTAATAATTTCAGATTTCACACATCAGTAACAAAATTTAAGAAAGTTCACTTTAATTATGAGAAACCAAAAAAATATGCTTTAAAATATATTTTAAAGTATTTTTATTAAGTTTTAATAACCCATTTTCAGCTCCTTGAATATAAGGGAAAACCTGTTTTCAGAGTTACATTGACCACTGATTGTCCTTCAAGAGAAATCTGCACAGGAGGCACCACAGAAATGTAGGTTTAAGTTTAGGTTGCTACCTAAATCTGCAAATGCTCAGTTCTTCAGTAGGAGACCCAGGATAATATTTTTTTCTAAATTTCAGAAATGAGATAGCAAAATCTTAACTCCAAGTAGGGAGTGGTCCATAAAGAGCAAATCTGATTAAAAAATGACACTAAGATCAGGAATATAAAATCCTAATGGCAATAAATGAGATGGGAGAGTCAGCAGGTGATGGATGCAAACAGAATTAATTTGTCACACAGAAAAATGTACCATCATCATGCTTATTATGCTATGTTCTTGTAAAACTAAAATCAGCATGAATATTAAAAAAGGAAAAAAATCACCTAGCTATTCCTTAACAAGTGATTCTTTAAGGTATGGCAACCCTTTTTATAAAAAGTACTTCTGAAATGCTGTTGTTTATATGTGAACTTAGAAATATGTCTTTAGATATCTAATATATATCTTTCTAATATATTCTTCTTTCTAATATACCTTGAGAAAGAACTGCTGAATTCTGCATTTAGGAAAGAAGATATGATGTCATACCTAATCCAGAAGATGCAAGTAGACAGGGTTTTTTTCTGTTATGATAATTGATTATAAAAGAGGAAACTTTTTTATATGACTAGCTTGGGAATTGTTTCTGAGGTGGAATTAACCTTAAGTATTAAATATAGTCTGATTCAAGAACCAATGTACACAGAATATTTTCTCAGGACTCATTCCTGTAGAGCCAAAGCTATTTCTTTAGAAATAAAAAACTGTATGTTTTATTTATTTTATGCCATGGACAATTTTTGTCCATGTTTATTGTTTATATGTAGATATTGATTTACAGGTAATGCTGTTGATGTAACAACCACTTCACTTTAACAAGTTTTGTGCATGGGGACTAGCCTATGCTTAAGTATGATGCGATGATCAGAAGGTTATGATCAGAACGAAGGTTTGTCCATACAGACAAAATACAACCCTAGCTATAATTGCTTAGTTATAGTAATAGAAAAAGAAATTGGAACTTTTGTTTTGGGGGTTTTGTTTGTTTGCTTGTTTATTTTAGATTGCATAGTGCTTTAGAATGGAATTTATTTTACAGTAAAAAAAAGAATTTGTCTCATGTCAAGATCAAAGACTTTTATGAAGAATTAGACTCTATTTGAATCAAAGTATAATTCATTTTAACATGAATAAAACCTGTACTTGTAATCCTGCACTAAATTAATATGAGTAAATCCACAACAGACAAAAGATTTTACTCAGCTTTCAACTAATAACAACACAACTATTGTGAAAGTGATTTACCAGCATTTCTAGCCCATTTCTAGACAGCAGGTACTGTCTAGATATGAAAAGAGATACCATACCACCTTCTACATACAGAGTGACTTTTGTCTTTCAAAACTGGTTTGATTCTACCCTAATTCTAATGGATGAAACCAAGAAATCATGTGAACAAAAACCCAGGTAAAGCTGGCAAAAACAGCAGGTAGAGAAAATCTGATAAATTTTTTTTTTAAGAAATACTATTTATTAAGAAATACTAGCAAGATATGGACTTGCATGAACCATTAAATGCTAGGAACTATATCTTTAATTAAAGATAGTTTATTTTTAATCTGAATAGAATAGCAAGTTTATTCAAAGGGGCAATATCAGCTGCAAAATCAGATTTTTGTTGAGGTCTTTCTGTGGTTTGTTATCAGTGGTAATAGTAAACTAGTTGAAGTGGAAGTTAACTCAAAGTAAATCACAGCAGGTCTTTCAAAATTAATGGAGACATGGAAGTATTTGTGGAGGATAAAAATATATTTGCCTCAGATATATGCAGTGAATGTACAATTCTTGCACTTTTGTTGACAATAGAATTCATCTTACTTAAAGATGACCATGAAGAAGTTGGCTAATCATTAAGATCTCCTCAACAGATGAGAGAGATAAATACTTAGCACTTAGTTCCATATAAAGACAGGGCTAAGGTAGGATGAATGACTCAGCTTCCAGAACTGCTTGTCTATCTTTACAGTCTAGAGAGATTCCAGACATGTAGCTACAACCAGACACTCAACCTTAAGTTATGTGAAAGGTCTCACCAGCCACT
The DNA here is from genome assembly GCA_013400775.1 of Chaetops frenatus. Lineage (NCBI taxonomy): Eukaryota > Metazoa > Chordata > Aves > Passeriformes > Picathartidae > Chaetops > Chaetops frenatus. The sequence continues at coordinate 88,325 of VZTR01029513.1, read as the reverse complement.
CCTTTAGACAACCTTGTCAGAATTTGACTGCAAGCGTTGGTTATGCATTTAGATGTGTAAAAGCAAAATAGGTATTTCTATAAAGTAAAATCTGTATATTTGTGAGAAATACAGTGAATTCAAATCATCAATAAAATGCTAACAAGTGTTTATCTTTTCATTATTTTCACCTCTTTCTCAGCTACCTATCTTTCCAGCCTATGCAAAGTCAATGAATCAAGTCAATGACAAACTCAATGAGAATTCTCATTGCCCATCTTCTTCCTGGCAGGAGAGGTGTTTAATCCATCAACTTGCTGAGAACTTTTAGAGAAAAATGTAGAACTTTATTTCTAACAATAAGGTTTTTTCCCCTTCAAAAGTCCTGTTAAATTTCTATTTCAAACTCTCTTTCAAAGTTTAAAGATGGGCTTTAGACACCTTTTGAAACAATCCCTAAAAATGATAAATCTAATGTTTTTTCCTACAGTATTGTGTTAAGAAATAGAAGAAAGGTGTTTTCCTGAAGAATGTTGATTTTGCTTTCCTTCTTCATTATCTTTAATGCTGAAGAATTGCTGAGTGACTGAATAGGAATGAGGATCAGATACGGGGAAAAGACCATCCTCAGGAGATGTTTCTTCAGAGAAGTTCCAAATTCAGTTGCAGTAACAAGGATGAGGGATTTATTAGCATGAAGTTGTATTACAAGTATGTATTCAGACATTAATCAGAGCTGTGTTCAGCAAAATATAAATAATGCAAAAAAAAGTCCACATATTTTCCTTAAAAATTACTTATTTTCTATCCTGTAGATCTCATGTAAGGCTCAGAGCAAAGAGAAGAAACTGAAAGACAGAGGGGATGGATAGAGAACTCTAATTAAAATAAAATTTTCACTAAACAAGGACAGAACTACTTTCCAATTTATTTAGTTACAATTAATGTGCAATTGGTGTCAAAGTAGTTCACTAGAAAGAATTTTTTAAAGGATGAAACTAGTGGATTCACTGATGTAAATAAAAGTAAAATGTCAACAACACAGAACAAGTTCAGTCCCTTTCAAGGTTACCATGTCATGATTTCATTATTGTACTTAAGTGCTCAATCTCTCTTTAAGGAAAATTGCTTTAACTGACTTTATCTTAGCTAAAATGATACAAAAACTATCTCTTTGGTGCCCTTGCTTGTAATTTTTTTGCTTATATTTTCAAAACTTCCAACTAGATGCTACTGCTGAGAGCTGTCAGAATGCAAGAGAAAAAAAATGAAAAGGCTTGCAAAGTTACTGTTAAGATGCTGACTGTGCTAGTCTTATGCTGTCCCCAGTGATCTTGTCCTCTATCAGAAATTGTATCAAGAGCCACTCTGTGAGAAAATATCATGAAATATACTTTTTTCATTGAGATTTTCACTGTATTAGCTGATTGGAGAAGTAGCAGCAGTAGGTAGGAGCTCCTAGAAGGTGTTAAAGAGCAATAGCTGCTTTAAAAGATGCTACTTTGATCCATAAAAAATGATTATGATTACCCTGAGAAATAGCCTTACTTTTTCTTGTATGCTTTTGTGTCCAGAAGACTAATATGCTCATACGCCTATAATGATTGCCTACACTATCTCAAATGTTGGGTCTTAAAACTGAATAACAATTCTGTTGTAGATTAACTAACCCTCAAAATGTTATAATTTTCCATAGATGGAGATAAGTCAGATTTTAATAGACAGTGGAAACAACATGTAAAAGTTTAAAGACCTATCTAATAAGAAAATGGGCAATATTAGACCTCAATAACTCTCTTGTCAAAGTTAACATCAGCATTCAGGAACTTCTCTGTGAAGCTCTACTGTCTCTTTAGAATTTTTACATTGCTTGAAGGTCCTCTGAAATAATCTGAACAATTAGAAATTCAAAATGAGTTGAGCAATATATCCAAGACAAGATTTTGTTTTTCAGTGAGGCAAGAAGGTGCTACTTGTGAAGATTTGACCATGGATGTGAAATGTTATTTGTGCTGACTGTGTAAGCCACAGTATAACAAAAAAATAGAAATATAGGGCAATGTGGGCAACAGAATACCTTGAGCTTAAAAATCAAGAATTCTTTTAGTTTTGGCAAACTAATCATAGCTTATACCTCCTGACATATGGTTTTATTTTTCACATATTGGATATTTTAATAAAACAGTTAAAAAAGAATATTTTAGTACTTCACATCTTTTCAAACCTATCTCCCTACTTTTCTCCTGGACTCATACACAGAACACAAACACACAGAGCATCAGTTTTTAATAAGAATAAACAGAATAATAGATAAGCAGTCACACGAAACTGGTGTTAGTCTGTCTCAGGATCTGTTGACATAAGTCATTAGCACTTTGTTTTCTAAGTTTGGCTTATTTGTTTATTCCTTTAATATTTTAGATTCCTAAAATCTACATATAACATTCAAATAACTACCAAAACATAGACTGGTTTTCCTTTCTTTTTTATCCTTGGTGATTTTAAGCCTTCTTACTTTCTAGTAAAACTTGAGAACAATATCCTTTTGTTAACAATTGGTTATGGCCTGAGGGGACAAGGACTTCTGCAGATAACAGTGGACACTGACATTTTTCATCTGCTCACTCCAGGGCAACTCTGACTTCTCCTTTGTTTCCTCACTTATGCATTTCATCATCAACTTAATAAAAAATTTGGAAAGGAGAGTTGCAACTACCTGTTCTAAACTTCCCCTTTCTCCCTCTTTTAGTGGCGGAGGATCCGAGACTCCAAGGATCAGCTTGGATAAGACACAGATGCCCACCCTTGATTCACTCAGGAAGAGCTGTGAGAAAGTCTGTAGAGATATAAGAAAGGTAAGATTACAGAGGTGGGATTGTTAAAATGGCATTATTAGGTGCAGGAGGACTCAGGGGAGAGAATACCTGCATAGAAGGTTATTAAAATGTTAAAGAAAGGAAGGGTAGTTGGGCTAGTGCAGAAGTGATGAGTGGGGTCAAGTTATTAGTGTTAACAGAGATAGTGGATGATGCCAGCTAAGCAATATTTAAATATTGGTCTGATGTTTGCAAAGTCTGGTGTTTCTTGACCCAAATGACTCCAGTCAGGGCAGCAAAGACTGCTTGGATACCTTAGAAAGCTGAAAAATTCATTAATCCTAAATCCAACCGTTTCCTAAGGGAAAGGAATAATTTTTGGAAGAGTAATGCACATTTGTGTTTTTTCTGATCTTTATGTGCTTCTTCTCCCAAGATTTCAGAAGTGTTATATGCAAAAAATTGCAACAGCTGCCAGTGAATACAACAGATTAAGCATAGTTTCCCAACTATAAATATTGTGACACTGAAATAAAACTAAAAGGTTCTAAAAATATAGAAAATTTACTAGAAATTAAGAAAACAGAAGAATCTCCAATTATTATGCTTAGAAGGTTGCTGATTCTCCTGAGTCTATCCTAGGGCATTCTTTTTGGGTTTATTTGATTTGCTGATCCACCACAGTCTTTCATTTAACTAGATAGCCTTCCTTCTGTAATCACTAGGTTTTTCTGTCACATCTCTTTCTGTGTTAATTACTAGGCATATAGGTAGCTTTGCAGGGTTTCAGAAGGGGTCTACAAATCCTAAATATCCCTTTACAGGATCAGACTAGACCTGGAGGTATGTATAGAAACTATTAGAGGTTCAACTTTCAAAACCTGAAAGTCTTCAGCTGTTCCTATGGTAACCAATTAGATCAGTGGATTGAGAGGTACAGCTTGTTCTGAAAGGGTGAAGTTTTAAAACCAGGGATTTCATACCAGTTTAAACACTGAAATAGATTACTATCACAAACAGTAGGCAAGTACTCTCCTCTTTGTTTCTTTCCTCTGCTTCTCCTATTGAGTTAGTTTTTTCTCTCTTTAGAGTTGTTGTGGCTTTGTGTAATTTGATCAAGTAGCCATTCTTTTCGGCTGGATTGGTCAGCTTTTGATCTGCATATATAAAACTCCACAGACCAATTTTATGAATTGCCTTAAGTGAGACTTTCAACAATTCTAAATCTGAAGGAAACGGTTTTAATGAGAAACTCCTTTGCATATAGACTAAATGTATACTAAATTTAGTCTTATCTTTGGTCTTATTCAGCTGTAATATTCCAGCTTTTGGCTCCACCATTGATCAATGAACTACTCCAAAATATTTCTCCACAGCAAACCTATGCAAATCCATAAATAAATTTAAGNAACAAAAACTATTAATAATTAAAAATATAAGATGATAATGTAGAAAGATCAGAAGATCAATTTGTATTTTAAATACAGAAGTCTTTCTGTGTGTCTGCAACTAAATAGTCAGGCACTACGTGTGTATGTGAGAGAGACATCATTCTCATCCATATGGTACAATCTTAAATGGTCCATATTTATCAAGTAAACAGAAGTGTTAAATCACACAGTACAACAGCAAAGCACAAGAATAACTCAGTTATACTGAACAGTGTATTTTAGTTCTTGCATATGATCTTGCATTCTTCTCTTCTGGTAATATACATGAAGATAAGTATTCTGTCTAAGACCACATAATTGCTCTATCAACTTCCTTTTGTGCTGAGTGGCCTCAGAAGCTGTAACTGTGGCTAGCAATTTTAACTGAAATCCAAAGATGTATTTGGGAAAGCACAAAAAGTTGCCCTGCATGCTTCTCCTGAGATATCTGATGAACTCAGGTGGCTAGCAAGCAGATACAGTAAGCTCCTTCAGGGAAAATCAGTTGTCAGAGACGTAATGCACCTATGCCAGTGAGATATAAAGTTTAGTTAAGAATTAGGAGGAAATTAGGAGTGAACAAAATTAGATTTTAAGAATATAGTCCATGTGATCACTTCTATCACTTCATTGGCTTTATTGCTCTCTCTGAACTATGGTTTTGATAACGTCAAGTGAGTAGAGCTACATAAGTGTGAAACTGGGGTGAGATAATAGAATCACTTACCCAGAGCCTTTGTGTTTTTCTGATTTCTTAATTGGCAGGGCAGAAAAAAATTGGGAAGTCGAACTATATGGGAAAATGTCCTGCTGTTTCTAGGTAGTGACCTTGTAGACAGCTTCAGCACTTCTGTAAGAAATTCTGTTTAATGAGTTTGTACATTTTGTTAAATTTCATAATTAGAGTTTTTAAAATCCCTAAGCATTGTATATATGCTAGCTCAGTCTAGGAAAAAAAAACACAAATAGGAAATTAGAAAGCAAACTTTTTCCATCTATAACAAATTCGACAACTGATAAGCACATGCATATGAATATATAAAAAAGAAACACTAAGGAATATACAGATTTCCTATTGGTACATTTTTCTATTCCTTACATGGCAGAAGAGGAAAGGGGAAGACAATCTCCTTCTATTGTAGAATCTCTTTAATGCAAAAGATAATCTACTGGGTACTGGAGTGCTCATAATATAAGCAACCCTTTTTGTGACTTTCTTTTGCTGTAGGTTTGTAATGGTCCCAGGCATTTTAATAATTAGTCTACAGGGAGCCTTAATAGACTAGGGCAACTCTTAATTAACTTAATCGCCAGTACATGAGTTGACCAGGAGACATCAAACCACATTTTAGCTTCGAGGGTATGTGAACTCAGAGGAAATCACATTTTTTAGCTACTGTGGTGCTGCATTTTTCCTTCTAGCATAGTGTGGTTGTAGCTAAACACTTTGTGCCATTCTGTCCTGTAGTAACCAGAAGCCTTTATTTTCAGTAGAATTAAAAATAAATGAAGATGGCAATTTCAGCATAATTATTTTAAGGTGCAAAAATTATCATAGGATAGTGTTCATATATGGTGAAAATTAGCAATTAAGAAGCAATTTTACTTAATTTTTTTATATCTCTATTGTGTATTTCTATGCTTAAAAAACCTTGGACCTGTTAAAAATACATGAAAATATACTGATAATCTTTTTAGCTACACTAGGTTTTAATTAGAAATATTCTGTACTCCTATGATTTGGTACTAAGGGAAGTATTCTACTGTATGATTATGCTTCAAGCATGCTTTATATTTATAAGGATTCAGTTTGCACTTTATATTCTATTCTTGCTTCTTATCAAGATCTGTGGTAAGTCTTAATAGCAGAAAAAAATCACTTCCTGAGGCAGGCCTTCTCTTTTCATTTCTATGTTACTATTCACATATTCAGTAATACTTTTAATGAAGTGAGTGTTGCTTTAAGAATATAATCCTGAGGTACCTAAACCTGTGTAAAACTAATGATTATCACTGGATTGCATGTAGTGATCCTGTGGGCAGCCTAACAGTGATGAAAGAGAAAATATCAGTAGAATTACAAAGCACCCATGTGAAAGACAAAGCTACACTATAAGGTACATATGCTTCTGAATAAATGTTGTTAGCAACAGAACATATTAAACACACCTATTTTTATTCTTTAAAGTGAGATGTTTTGGTGTTGGTATTATTAGCTTTTGCAGCTGATTTCCAACTACATATGTGAAAGGTATATTTAAACTAAGTGATTTAACAGAAAAATCACTGGGCAAAGAATTTTAATCTAAACTATGACACTAAGATTCTGTTTAGCTCTTCAGGGATACAATTTGTCTGTCCCAATTGCTGAATGCTTTCGAGAACATACTTTCCTTAAGACGCTTTCCATTAGAATCTTAACCAACATCTCTAATGTTACAAATAAGTTCAAAAATAGTCATAATCAGGTTAAAAAAATCTTTAGCTGGACACTTACACATCTCACTGTTAAGGAAAGGATACTAATTTAACAGTTGTACAGGATGTTAATAATTGAGAAAAGTGAGAACATAAATGTTTTTGTGATATATAAACTTATAAAGTATTAAGATATTTCCTGAAAAGGGATTTTTTTTTAGCATTATGGAAAGAATTAACTATGTCTATGTGTATTGCACAGTGAAGCATTATAAGAACTCAAAAATTGTATCATTAGGAAAAATGCATACACATTTCTTCCTGCTATTAAAGTAAAATTTAATTCACCTCATTAAAACGCTTTTTTATTTCAATCATATTGCATGTATTCAAAAGCTCTGCATTTTATAGTGAATTTAATTTCTTATGTTATTAATCCCCTTTACAAAGGAAAATTCAATCTCTTAAAAAATCTTGATGTAGTCAGTTTAATTTCCATAACTATAAGTCTTTTATAACAAATGAATTTTAATTAGTTGCTCTCCTTGGCCATGTACAAGAGGAAGGAATCATCTTTCAATTAATCTATTGTTAGGTTATACTGAATTAAAAAGTCCCATATATTTAGGATGTTCAGACTACTATCTTGCCAGCTTAATAGACATTGGCTCATAAGTTTCTAATATTTTTCAAGTGTTTCCCTTTGTTGCTGTCTTAGAAGAGAGTCAATTTTTTTTAACTTGATGGGCTGACAGGATAACAATAGAAAATAATTCCAAAATAATCCATAGATATACACAACTATAAACGGAATAGAAAGCTAAAAAAAAAAATAAAAATAACCCAATGTTAGATTGCTTGAATCTTTACAATTTTCCAATTTACTTTTACTTGGAGTATAAAATAAATGGGTGTTGGCTTGATATATGGTCCAACTGAATTCAGGGGTTAAGAAACAGACTTGATTAATCCCTATCTTTACTTCATTTTATATTTTACCATTCCAAGTTTGTTAGTAGTTTCAAAGAGTAATGCAGGTTAGAAGATACCTCAGGAGGTGATCCAGTCCAGCCTTCGGCTCAAGGGAGGGTCAGACCAGGTGGCTCAGGCCATCATGCAGAGCACTCTTGTAAACCTCCATGGGTGGAGGCTCCCCAGCACAGCCTCCCCTGCAGTCTGTCTCACTGTCCCATCCCTGGCAGTGTCCAAGGCCAGGCTGGATGGGCTTTGAGCAACCTGGTCTAGTGCAAAGTGTCCCTGCCCATGGCAGGGGAGTTGGAAGCATATGGTCAGAAGGTCCCTTCTGACTCAGGTTTCATAGTGAAATTTCAAGAGAGAGGTGTTCTAAATGACCTGGGAAAGAATGGTTAAAAATTATCTGGAGTTCTGTTCATCTAATGCTTCCTTTCCCAATTAGGGCCACTGTTTTAGTGGAGGAACTAAATAATTCTATGTTTCATTTCTAATATAATTGCATTGACCTAATTAGGCAATGATACAACAGGAGTCATAATATTTGAGTTGGTGGTTGTTGGGCTTTTTTCTTCATGGAATTTCCAACAAGCTAGCCCAGTTAGATAAGCTATCTGTGAGCTAGAAAATGTAACATAATGTGCTACAACTACAATTTTTGTCAGGGTGGCAAGTGAGATACTGCATAATTAGGAAAGCAGCACAATTGTCACCCTTTCCTTAAAGGCAACAAGCTTTGTCTGCATGGTGCCAATGGGTCCTGTACAAATGCTTGATTCACAGCCACATCATTACCACAAAAATATGTCTACATTACTGCAAAATGTGTCTGAGATGTGAAATAAGACAAGTAATGTTACAAGTTTTCTTCATATGTGAAGAAGTGAAAAAAATATTAGTTATGTAACTTCTATTAAAAACTATTCAAAAGGTGAGATTAACTTACCCTAGACTGGCATCTCTGCATTATTGCTCTCAACTTCTCTCACATGATCCTGCACACATTAAGCATCAAGGAACCTAGCAGAGCTGTAAATTTTATATGTAAAGATCCCTAGATGTCTAAAGTACCTCTTCTCTGCTTGGAGAGAGTAAGGAGTAAGTTACTTACAAAACCAGGGCTCTCACCTATTCCTAGTTAGTACTGGAATGTAGTGCTTATTTTCAAGAGGTTGCAAGTTGGCAGTGCAACTTTGTGACAGGAGAGGATGAGGCCACACGGGGCTCTATTAACGAGAGTGAAGACAGACCTTCAGGAGAAGTGGTTATTCTTCTCTATTGTGCATCCTGGGAGGCCATGCCTGGAGCACTG
>VZTR01029513.1:47749-60904 GCA_013400775.1 Chaetops frenatus | reverse complement strand
GCCTCTAATTTCAAGTGGCTACATGAAGTGCCCATCTTAAAATTAGCCAATCCGTGGGCTCCTCACCTCTGCTGGAAACTGTCCCGGCGGAAGTAGGAAAACAAAGAACCCCCCCCAGGAAGGAGAAAAAAAAAAAGTTGTTGTCCTTTAAACCACAANTAGTAAAATATTTGACTAACTAGAAAATAAAAACAATCACAATGGAGTGGTTATTATTTTTTTGAAAAAAATATAAGTATATCACTAATAAAAAAATTTTAAGTCTGCTTTATATACAGTTTGAAAGACTGTTCTTGAAAGAGATGGAGTCCAGCAAAACCCCATAGAAAACCTAAACTCATTGCAGAGAGGAATGTAGCAAGTGACCTTTAAAAATATTTGAACTGTGAATTATACTAGCTGTTGTATATATGTATAAACAGATTCATAAATAGCTAGAGAAAACATTATCCACAGCTGTATACTCTGCTCCTAATTTGGAGGTTTGCAATCTTTTACAATGAGAGCAAACTACAAACTCCAGGAAATTTTCACTGAGGCTCTGAAACTCTGAAGTGAAGATATTTAACCATTTTTTGTTGATTGACCTGTTTATGCATAAAGGAGACAGATCAAGGCAGGCCCCACAATGGGTTCAAGACTTTATGCAGCAACTCAAGTACATTATCATATTTGTGATTCAGTCTCCCAAGATGTGATCCACTGGAGAAACCTCAGTTTAACTCCAAACCCAGACACATTATTCCTGCCTTCCTTGTTTCTTTAGTGTCTTTCTTTCAAATTATGAGCTATGAATTAATAGTACTATGGACCATTCACATGGAATGTTATCTAAGTATTTCTTAATTTGGTATTCAAAAACACATACATTGTAGCTAAGACAAGAAAACATGCTTGTCATACACAGAAAAAGTTAAGTCAGACAGGATGAAAATAAAAATGGCTAAGATTAGAGCTGAGGGGGTAAATATATCTTGACAAGGTGTTAAAAGTGTTAAACTGTGATGGATTGATCTTGGCTGGATGCCAGCTGCCAACCTAGGTGCTTTTTTACTCCCCACTTCTTATCTGAACCAAGAGAAAAAATAAAATGGAAAATCATTTATAGGTTGAAATAAGGCAGTTTGCTAAAGCAAAGGTGAAAGGTTGAGCATGCACATGCAAAGGAAAAAAAAAATATTTTCTCCTTCCCATCTGCAAGCAATGTTCTGCCACTTCCCAGGAAGCAGGGCTTCAGCATACAGAGCAGTTGCTCTAGAAGGCAAGCACTGAAAATAACAAATGCCTCCCTTTCCTCCTCCCTTTCTTAGATATATATCTGAACTGGTGCCACATGGTGTGGAATATCCCTTTGGTCAGTTTGGGTCAGCTGGCCTGGTTGTGTCCCCTCCCAGGAACTTGCCCACTCTCAGCCCCTTGATGGAGGAGCAATATTGAGAGACAGCACTGATACTGTGCCAGCCCTGCCCGGCAGGACCCAAAACACTGCTGTGTTATCAACACCTTTCCAGCTACCAGTGACAGCACAGCACTGTGAGGGCTGCCATGGGAAAAATTGACTTGATCTCAGCTAGACCAAATACAACCACATACTGACAATTCAAAATTATGTTTAAAATCAAATAGATTCCTGGAAGGAAAAGAGGCAACAAGCTCAGCAGTGGAATAATGACTTTCAATCCTGACATTGGAATAAATATATGAGCAGTTTTATTCCAGAATCATCATGAAGCCTGTTTTTTAACTTCTTCAGATGAATGCACATAGTCTCTTTCAGTGGTAATTAAAAAAATACAGAGGAAAATAAATGTTCTTTTACAAGGGAATTTGACTTAATTCTGCTCTTTTAACAATGAAAATTTATATTTACTTAAATCAGAAATGTTTGTCAGAAAATTCCTCCAAGCTAGAAAAGAAAAGGAAGTAGGTGAATGGCAAATGCCTATAAAAACCAATGTTACTTCAGCATTCTTCTTTGTGGCCCTGGTCCCATGGATGATGTTTTGTTTTTTTTTTTCAATGGGACCCTATGATTATATTTCTTAAGTTGCTCAAAAGGCTTAAAATTAAATGTGTTTCTTTGCTGATATTTTGATATAAAAATAATTTTACATTAAAAAAGAAACAAGCTAACATAACCCTAACTTGTGAAAGAACCACTAATCAATAGGGCATTATTATATAGAAAAGTAGATATAAGTTTTGTCTGACCATATTTTCAAAAAATCAAGATGCTATGCAGATGAAGGAGAAGGAGCCTACTGGAGAAAAAATAACAGAAAAAGAGATGTATCCAACATTGACTGGAAATGCTGAAGAACCTCTTAGACAAAAATAAATAAATAGCTTCTGTTATTGAGGTTAAAAAAAGAAGATATTTGAGATAGTACCCTCCCAATCTGCAGACTCCTTTGTGCACAACTATATTTGTTATTTTATTTCCCTTGTAAAGCATTCAGAGACTAAATTTTAATTAAGAGAATCAATAACATTTTCATCTGTTTTTTCTTTGAAAAGGATAAGATCTTAAAACTGAGATCTTAGAAGTACTTGGATTAGACTTTAAAAAAATAACTCTATCCATCTTTTCTCATAAGGTCATAGAGTCACGGAACACCAAGTTGGAAGGAACCTCAGGTTCATCTGCTCCAAGCTTTCTTGGAAAAAGCATGGTCTAGACAAGAGGGTCCAGACTCATGTTACACCAAATCCTAGGTGTCCAATGTTTGGAAATCCACCTCTTCCCTGGGATGTCTATTCCAATGGCTGATTGTTCCTCTTGCGTAAATTTTTTCTCGTGTCCAGGTAGAATCTCCCTAAGCACATCTCCCATCCATTCCTCTTGTCTTTTCCATGTGACTCTTTCCTACAAAGAGTCTCCATTTTCTCTGTAGCCACCCTTTAAGTACTGGAACACAGGGATAAGGTCTCCCCTAAGCCTCCTTTTCTCAAGGCTGAACAAACCCAGCTCTCTCAGCCTTTCCTCACATGCCAGGCTTCCCAGTTCTCTGAACATCTCTGTGGCCCTTCCCTGGACCCTCTCCAGTCTGTCCACATCCTTTTTTGTACATTGGGGACCAAAACTGAGCACAGTACTTCAGATGTGACCTGACAAGGCTAAGTAAAGTGGGATAATGACTTTATCTCTGCTGGTGATGCCCACACTGATGCAACCTAGCATCCTTTGCCTTTCTTTGCTGCAGCAGCACACTGTCCACTCATATGGAGCTTGTTGTGCACCAGGTTCTTCAGGTGCCTTTCCACAAAACTTCTCTCCAGACAGGTAGATCACTACCTGTGCTTCACTGCTGGATTATATTGTCCTATGTGAAAGACCTTACATTTGTCCCCATACTTCATAACACTCTTTTCAGCACACCCTTCCAACATATCCAGGTCTTCCTACAAAATGACTCTGTCTCCTGAAGTGTCCACTTCCCCATCTGGTTTGTCAGCAAGCTTCATCAGGGTACAGTTGATCCCATCTTCCGAAATGAACAGATTAAACACTCCTGGGCCCAGTATTTATCCTTGAGGGACAGCATTTGTGACAGGTTGACAGTTTGAAAAGGAGATGTTTTCCAGCACCCTATGTATGTGTCTGGTCAGTTCCCCACCCACAGCACAGATCATTGGACCACAGTGCATCAGTTTCTTGAGGGAAAAGCAGTGGGAAACTGCACTGAAGGTCTTGAAGAAATCTATGTAGACAATGTCCAGTGCTTGTCCCACACCAGCCAAGCAAGTCACTTTGTCACAGAAAGGAATCAGGTTTGTCAAGTGTGATTCACCCTTGGTGAATCTGTGCGGGCTTTCCCCAAACATATGCTTCATCCAACATGTGGCAGCCTGCAGGAGGTTTCATTATGTAACTTCTTCAGGGCCTGAAGTAAGACCATATATTATAAAGATTTTATATTTTGACCATATACTATAATGCATATAGAACATATCTTGACGGAAATGAAAAAATGCAGTATAACCCAAAATGTAATTGAGGACTAACTTCTGGAATCTGCTGGGTTTAGCCATTAGTAAAATAATTTTTCAGGTCACATTTTCCTTGTGAGAACAGAGGCTCCTGGTGAATCTATTATGCAGTTTTTGTGTATGTTCTGTAACTAATAAGTTATCAACATAGTCCTTTTATATGTAAGAAGATCTATTAAAGATTTATTGAGGTTATTAAGGATGATGTTAAATCATGCCATAGGAATTCAAAAAGAAAAAAATAATAAGTACTCAAAAGACACACACAAGTAAAATTTTGAAAATTGAATTAAGCTAGTTTCTACCAACTTAAACATAGAAGAGACAGTTTAACAAAGCATGGTTTCCCTAGATAGAACAAGTAGCTGGAGTTAAAATAGGTGTTTCTTAACTGCTGTGGTTTTGCACCTGAAAAACCAAATAAATCATGATTAGTATATTTATGATTAAAAAAAATATGTGGACTACAAGTATCAGGACTGCAAAAAAGTTAGCAATGCACAATAGAAAAATCATTGAATAGCTGTTTCCAAACAGGTTTTCCTTTTAACTTCTTCATATGTATACACAACAGAAAAAGTCATTTTATTTAATGTGTGTCTTTACCTGTATCTTGAGAACCACTTTTTTCAGCAATAGTTTCTTAAGGAGTTCTCAGCTATCAGTGTAGACCTTATGCCATTTTCTCAGTTAAGCTACCACAACTGTTTGCAAGTTGGGACTGTGAGATTGAGAAATTGATCCAAAGCAAAAATAAGCCATTTTTCCTAGTTTTTTTTTTTTAACACAGGGAAGTGAAGATAAGGAGCATCAGAAATGTCGGGACTGGCTGAGACAGCACAGATGCTGAAAGGAGTGTTTATCAAACTACAGCCTTGCACATCTTATTCTACCACATATGTGCAAAAGCTTGAATTTAGAGGCAATTCAATGGTGAAGGCTCACTGACTGCAGTAAGGCTACATCATACCCTTTTAATTTTTCCCTCCTCTGGCTATGACCTTAAAAAAAAATTTGGGGGTTACTAATTTTAAAATACACTTAGTATAAATTTTATTTGGGCTGGAAAACATTGTGATTCATAGAACATCATGAAAACTTCTTTAAACAGAAGCAGGCACAATAGAGATCCTGTGAAACCATAGACACTGTGATATAGAGAGCTCTATCAGGGTAATGTACAGCAAACAGAACCTGACAATATATGTTTGTCTGTCATTCCAGAGCTAAAAATAGGTCTTGAAATTATATCTTACACATTCTGAAGATTATGACAAAGCATCTTCCTACTCTCAAGAAGTAATTATACAGTATGAAATTGAGCCTCAAAAATCCCTGAAGCAAAGCCCTGTGTCAGCCTCCCTGAGTGCTAAATACATTCCAGGCTGTGGTGATGTGACAAAGCTAGCTCTAATACAAGAAGTGCAGACTGAAACATTTGGTAGTCTTTCAACAGATGAGCGCTTCAAAAAAATAGCATTTTAAAGGGAGCTTTTATGTGTTTTCTACTACATGGACACAACACTTCCAGCTGCACTCCAATGTTTCAAGTAATCAGGAAAAGAATTAAGTTTATTTTTTGCTGTTTTGTAACATGTAAACTTGGTGATTAAAAATACCTATTGCCTGAAAACTAATTTAATACAAAGTAACACATGCTGTTCTCTTTGCATATTTTCAGCATGGGATGCTAAACATACAGATTGCAGTAATTTGCTTGAAACTAAATGAGAGATTTCAATAACAGCATTATCAGTATATAGATATCAATAAATAACAATTAGTAATCACAATAAAAGGGTTCAAAATCCAGCAGAAGTGTTCATACAAAAGAAATTTTCAGGTCTTATTGTTTTGAATTTCTCAGAAATTTTGTTTCAAAACACTTTGTGGAGGATTAAATGATTATCAGGTTTTGCCATAAGCAAAGTCAATGACAATTTTGACCTTGCTGACTGGGCAGTGTGATTGTTTTTGAAAATCCCATATGATTATATTATAACTACAGTTTATCAAAGTAACATCTGAAACACTTTTTTTCTGATTAAAATGTATATTGATGTTAAAAAAACCAAAATAATTCTGAGACTAGAGAGGACATAGGGGAAACTGTTTATCTTATTCGGCTAATATGCATAAAATATATTCTTTTTAATCCATCAATTTTTAAAATTTAGTTTCTTTTTTTTTTAATTCAAGTCATATATGCCCTGATAACAGTTTTATTTTATTATTTCCAGTATTCTTTATCTCCATAAATTGAGTTTTAATGTTAAAGAAAGATACAAAAACACTTGACATTTTCATAGATTGAAAAGAAGTTCCCTCTGAACACACAGTCTGTGCTCAGGGTCCCACACGACACAAGTGAACACCAAAGCCTGGCAGTGATAGCAGCACCAGTCCCAAAGGCAGTGCAAGTGCCTCCTCGAGGCTCCATCTATGTCAGGCAGTGTTGCAATTTAATCTGCATTGACTTCAGCATCTAAATTAGTGTCCTGACAATGCTTTACTGTGCCAGGCAGCTATCCTGACTGACTTGACTTTAGGTTGAACCAGGGTACAGAAACACCTGCTGGCCCTAGAATGGTTGCTGGAAACATCTGTGAGACCCTTCTGGAACTGCCCTCCCTTAGAGCCACTTCTCCTGAGCCTCCCTGAACAGTCAGAGACTCCATGGACAATCTGCATAAATGAGTCAGCCCAACTTTCCCAGAGACCAACACAGGTGCTGGTTCGTCACTGGTTTCATGCTTTTTTTGATTTTTCTATTATGTATACATTCCTATTTTATCACGTAGGAGAAACTTATCATTCATTATTTAATAATTAAATCATGTCTAATAAATGGAAACATTTTTTTGGAACTTAAAAATATTTTAATATGTTTTAAAACTCAATATTCTTTTCTTAAAATCTTATTTTATATTCTGCACTGCAAGGTTTATTTCTGTATTGCTTTGTGACATGTTGCTTTCCAAATCACTACATAATTCTGGTACTAAATGTACCATAAACCATCATTGGAAAATGTATCCATGTACATGAAAAAGAAATCTGTACTGGGAAGTCTAATGTGTCATTTCCAGTCCAGGAGATTTTTCAAAGAAACATGATACAAAACAAAATACATCCAGGATCAGCACTTACATTTAATTGTTTTTATCATGTTTCTACAAAGCAGTTAATTTAATTTGGAAATATTGTATTCACAAACAACTGTGCAGTCAAATCTCTTTCTGACTTATTTAACTGCCTTGGTAAGAGGACAGTTAGAAGGTTTGAAGTTCCTGTTCTTCACTTGTATTTTAAAGGAAAACTTTGTTTTAATAAATATATTATTTGTTTTGTGAATAATCACTCAGATAATAGTTCTTCATTATATATTATATTCTCTCCATGTTTCTTATTTTATATCTGTGTAGGGACTGAATAATGTCATTATTTGGACCCTAGTCCACAACATAAGTCACATTAAGTGAATAGTAAATTTACCCATATAATTTCCAACATCAAATGTTTATTCCTATCAAAACATATTCTTAGAATATTATGTGTTAAGAACTGAATTCTAAAACTAATATTGGGAAAACTTATTTTAAATTAATTTTGGATTTATCTTTATTTTTATTTCTTTTATGTTTATTAATACAGGGAAAAGACGAGAATCCTATTGTGATGTTTCCTTTATTTCAATTATATTTTTGAAATATGTTGTTGGAAAGTCAGGAGTTGTAGATGAATGTATTTTATATCCATTGGGTATGTGCTGTCCAAATCGAGTTAAAGCAATAATCATAGTAATCAAACCCAAAATTAGGCCACTCTCAAGTGTCTGGTTAACGGTAGAACCTGTTAAAATGATAGGCATTTCTAAGGGACTCCCCAAAGAGTGAAGCATTTAAATGAATTATTTTTTTTATTTTGATTTAGCTCAGAAACAACTTGTGAGTACACTGAAAAGTGTAGGGTGTTTTCTGTTCACTGTAAGAAGCTTGACATTCACAATTAAGGCAGAACAGATCTCATCATGGTGAAGGTGTCACATTACAGGTCAATGTCAGGTGCATAGTCTGACAAAGACTAATTGAGAGAAGTCAGAATAATAATGAAATTATGTCTGACTGTAAATATCCCACAAATACCAGGGATGGAATATAAAGCACAGCTAACTACAACTGAATGTAAAGAATACTGCACATTCCAGTGTCATTATAAGGAATTATTTGATATATATGTCATTATGGTATGTTCTATATAAAGTAAGAAATATATTTTTGACTACTCAAAATTGAACTTTTTTTTCCGTGTTGGACCACCCCATGCATCAGAGTTCATCTTCTCCTCATGATTAAGTCACGAAAACAAAACCCAATTCATTTTACCTTCCCACAGTGAGATAAAATTTTATTTTATTAGTGCAAAAAACACCTTTGAAGGCATTGATGAACCCTTTCAACCAAATCAGGGTTACACTGACCTTCAGATAAGTTTTTCCAAGATTTTATCCATTCTGATAAACCTTAATTATTTAGTGACTAAAGGTTTTGATCAAAGATTTTTTCCCATTTGCACACAAGTTAGGAAAAGCCAATTCCTGTCTCAGTGACCTTTAATATGCTTGGAGACTGAAAGAAGTTATAAGTACAGATAATTCGAAATTTTTTCAAGAAACCTCAAGATAGAGGTCACTCAGAAAAAATCTTTTATGCTGAAATATAAATAAATATATTAGAGAAGATATGCGAAAATAATGATTACTTCTACATTCTCTATGCTGTAAGATTGTGCCTTTTCTTCAGCACAGTGAGAAAAAAAGATTTACTAAACTCTTTTCCTAAAACCTTTTTTCCTATAGTATATGGAAAATATTAATCTTTCATTATACACATTGTTACGCTAAATAACCAAGTAGAATAACTCCTAAATGTTCTAATATCAAGGCTGTAATTTTTTAAAAGATATTTTGAAAGTAACTGTAATTTCATAGTTATAAAATAATTTAAGCTGGAAAAGACTTCTAGGATAATTAAGTCCAACCTTTAACTTCAAATTTCACTACTAAACCACGTCTGCAAACACCACATCTACAGTTCTTTTAAACACTTCCAGGAATGGTGACTCAATCTCTTCCCTGTGTAGCCCGTTCCAGTGCTTGACAAACCTTTCTGTGATTAAATTTTTCCTAATATCCAATCTAAACCTTTGCTGGCATGACTTGAGGCCATATCCTCTTTCCCTGTAACTCATTACTTGGGAGAAGAGACTGACCCCCACCTGTTCCACAACCTCCTTTCAGGTAATTGTAGAGAGTGAAAAGGTTTCCCCTGAACTTCCTGTTCTCCAGGTTAAACAATCCCAGCTTCCTTAGCCACTCCTCATAAGAGTTGTTATTAAGGCTGTTCACCAGCCCCACTGCCCTTCTCTGGACACACTCCAGCACCTCAGTTCCTGGAGGGAGTGACCCGGAACTGGACACGCACTCGAGGGGTGGCTTCACCAGTGCCAAGTACAGGTGGATGATCACTGCCCTGCTCCTGCTGGCCACACTGTGTCTGATGCAAGCCAGGATGCCATTGGCCTTCTTGGCCACCTGGACACATGCTGGCTCATGTTCAGCTGCTGTCAACCAGCACCCCCATGCAGCTTGCCAGCTTCTCTCTCCCAAGATTGCAGCACTGCCTGCAGTTGTTCTGACCCAGGGCAGGACCCAGCACTTCACCTTAAACTCATCAAACTGATCTTAGCTTACCTCCCCTGTCAAAATGCCTCTGCAGAGCCCTCATACCCTTATCAACACTGCCACCCAAACAGGTGTAATCTGCAAACTGGCTAAGGGTGCACTTGATTCCCTCATTCAGATCATAGAGATATTAAACAGGACTGGCCCCAATACTGAGTCGTGGGAAACACCAGCTGGATGTAACTCCACTTGCCCCACTCTCTGGGCCCAGCCCTCCAGCAAGTTTCTTACTCAGTGAACAGTGCACACATTCACGAGCAGCCAATTTCTCCAGGAAAACGCAGTGGCAAACAGTGTCAAAGGCTTTATTAAAGTCCAGGTAGACAGGACACTGTAGACAGACATTCCACAACTGATGTAGGTAAGCGGTTCTTAACTGTAACATAAAGGTGTTCCAGATATACAACACAAATCCCTCCTACTGCAACCAATTATTTTTGTTTTGCATTTGGTGGCAGCATTGACAACAAATGGTTGTTCTCCTTGCAACGATTTGTATATTGGAAGACTGTTAAAATATGACACCAAGGTTCTCTTTTCAAGACTAAATAAGAAAGTTTTTTAATATTTTTCATTCGTTCTTTGAGAGTGGTCATATTTTCCACATCTATTAACCTTTTGTTGCTTCTATCTCATCCCCTCCTTTCCTTAGGACTTAAAACTGCATTCAGTAATCCTCTTAAGGCTTCACAAATGCTGACTAGAGGGAAATAGTTATTCTGTATGTCTCAGGACTTACATATTTTAAATCATCCTTTTTCTGCTGGTTTTGCAATATTGGCTAATGTTCCATTTGCAATCCATTGTAATCATGAGCCCTTTTTGTGCAGTATATCTGCCTAGCAAGCCATTCTGCACTTTACATTTTCCTTCCTAGGCAGTTTGTATGTCTCTGTTATATCCCATTTTATTGCTTTGTACCATTTCTCCAGTTTATCAAAATCATATTGAATATAATTCTATCTTCCAGAATTTCTATAACCTTCCTGGTTAATGTTATCCACAAGTGCTGGTCCTTCAATTGTAATAAAAATGTTGCATAATGCTGCACTCCAGTTATTTCTTTCAGACTGTCAGTGAACAGATGCTAAGATGTTTCTGCTAAGTGATTCAGTTGATTTTACTGTAGTTTCCAATGAGAACATATTGCCATTCTTCTGACAGTGTCATATGGAATTGTCACATGTCAGCAAAGAAAAAGTATGTAAATACTTCCCTGTTACTCACTTAATTGCACTGCCATGGAATGGTATCAGATTGGCCTGTTGTGATTTGCAGCTTTGTTGTGATTTCCGTAACTCTCTTGTGGTTACTTTTAATCAACTTCAGAGTTTCTAGGTGCTCCGAGAGAAAAATCACTGATTAATTATTTATTGCCTTAACATTCTAAGTGTAAGCTAGGGATGATACATAACACTATTTTTCTTTTTAGTTTACTAGTTTATTTTTCCATTAGGTGTCCCCTCAGCCTTTATCTGTTCTGAAAAGTTCTCAAAGGTGACTGCTAATGGTTCAAAGAAGATTTCAGGTCATAAACACTTCAGGCAAAAATGTTGTTAACTTGTGGTCATATAAGAACTTTGCTGTCTTTTAACCAATTCTGGCTTATAGTTCTAGCACTTAGTTGCTAATGTTAACTATTTTAAGCTTCTGGTCACAATTAACCTCTTTGGTGAAGAATGATGAAAAATATAGTGAAGATTTTGTACTTTGTTATGCCATCTGTTATTTGGTCTTAATTTCTGTTAAATAATAGAAAATTTATTTCTTTCATCTTTTCTTTATTTTAGTGAATTTGAGGAACTTTCTCCTGTTTCTTTTTACCCAAGTTCCATATGGTGTGTATTTTTTCCTCGGTTTTTTTAATTTTGTTCATGCACAATTTCTTCTTTGTTGCTAGAGCACCATAATATTTACCCACACAAAAGAACAGACTCAAACAAGTCGGACTGAGTCCTGTTAAAGGCAGTAGAAATTATCACCAGTGAGTTACATGGAGAAGGAATTTCATCCTAAAATGCAAAGACTTCCTACGGCTTGGATTTGGCTGGGTTAATTTTCTTCACAGTATTTTGCATGGGGCTAGGTTTTGGATTTTGTGATGAAAACACTGTTGATAATACAGGGATATTTTCATTACTGCTGCTTGCAGAGAGCTTTTTCTGCTTCTCACTCCACGCTAGCAGCGAGACTGGGAATGCATAAGTTANACCTGTGGTCATATAAGAACTTTGCTGTCTTTTAACCAATTCTGGCTTATAGTTCTAGCACTTAGTTGCTAATGTTAACTATTTTAAGCTTCTGGTCACAATTAACCTCTTTGGTGAAGAATGATGAAAAATATAGTGAAGATTTTGCACTTTGTTATGCCATCTGTTATTTGGTCTTAATTTCTGTTAAATAATAGAAAATTTATTTCTTTCATCTTTTCTTTATTTTAGTGAATTTGAGGAACTTTCTCCTGTTTCTTTTTACCCAAGTTCCATATGGTGTGTATTTTTTCCTCGGTTTTTTTAATTTTGTTCATGCACAATTTCTTCTTTGTTGCTAGAGCACCATAATATTTACCCACACAAAAGAACAGACTCAAACAAGTCGGACTGAGTCCTGTTAAAGGCAGTAGAAATTATCACCAGTGAGTTACATGGAGAAGGAATTTCATCCTAAAATGCAAAGACTTCCTACGGCTTGGATTTGGCTGGGTTAATTTTCTTCACAGTATTTTGCATGGGGCTAGGTTTTGGATTTTGTGATGAAAACACTGTTGATAATACAGGGACATTTTCATTACTGCTGCTTGCACAGAGCTTTTTCTGCTTCTCACTCCATGCCAGCAGCGAGGCTGGGAATGCATAAGTTAAAGGGGACACAACTGGGGCAGCTGACCCAAGGGATATTCTACACCATATATGCTCAGCATATAAAGCTAGGGAAAGAAGGAAGAAGTGGTGTGGCAACATTAAGAGTGATGCTTTTGTCTTTCCAACTTACCCTTCTGTCTGATAAGACCAGGTTCTCCTGGAGATGCCTGAACACCTGCCTGCCCATGGAAGCAGTGAATTCCTTTTGTTTCTTTCCTTGCCTACACAGATTTTGCTTTACCTGTTGCCTCAGCCCATGAGTTTTCTCACTTTTCCAACTCTCTTCCCCACTCCACAGCAGGGGAGTGACAAAGCCCCTGAGGGCAGTTTATTTGCCAGCAGGGATTAAATCACAACAGCCCTTGGAGCAGAGAAATGCCAGGCATAGGATCCAAATCACACCCCAGAACTGAAGGCAGCTGTGGAGGATTGACCATGGTTGGATGTCAGGCCCACTAAAGCCACTCTATCACCACCCTCCACAACTGGACAGGGAAGAGAAAATATAAAAAGGGCTTGTAGATAAAGACAGGGAGAGATCATCCATTGTTGTGGTTTAAA
>VZTR01029513.1:18689-47743 GCA_013400775.1 Chaetops frenatus | reverse complement strand
CACTACACTCTCGCCTGGTGTGAGCAGGCAAGCAGGCGAATGTGAAACCGCTACATCCATCGATTACTGTCAGGGGATAAAGTGACTCAAATCAGGTAAATTAATTTATTGCCAGTCAAAACCAGAGTAATGAGAAATAAAACCAAGTATTTAAAGCATCTTCCCCCCACACCTCCCTTCTTCCTAGTCTCAGCTTCACTCCTGATTTCTATACCTCCTCCTCAACCAGCAGTGCTCAGGGAATGAGGGTTGTGGTCAGTTCAACACATGCTGTTCCTGCCACTCCTTCCTCACCAGAGGGAGGATTCCTCATACTCTTCCCCCACTCCGTTATGGGGTCCTTCACACAAAAGACAGTCCTTCACCAACTTCTTCCCCCTGAATCCTNCTTCTTCCACCTGAATCCTTCCCACAGGCTACAGTTCCTCACAAACTCCTCCAGTGTGGGTCCCTTCCATGGGGTGCAGTCCTTCAGGAACAAGCTGTTCTGGCCTGGATCCCCCAAGATGTCACAAGTCCTGTCAGCAAACCTGCTCCAGTGAGGGCTCCTTTCTCCAAGAGTCCCCAGGTCCTGCCAAGAGCCTGGTCCCATGTGGGCTTCCCACAGGGTCACAGCCTCCTCTGGGCATCCACAGGCTGCAGGTGGATCTCTGCACTGCTATGGACCCCCTTGGGCTGCAGGACCACAGTTGCCTCACCGTGGTCTACACCACGGGCTACAGGGGAATCTCTGCTCCAGTGTCTGAAGCACCTCCTTCCCCTTCTTCTTCACTGGCCTGGGTGTCTGCAGAGTTCTTGCTGTCACATTTTCCTCACGTCTCTCTTCTCCCTGCTGTTCCACTGCAGGTTTTTTCCTCTACTTAGGTATGCTATCCCAGAGGCCTTGGTCAGCAGTGGGTCCATCTTGGAGCTGGCTGGCATTAGCTCTGCTGAACATGGGGGGAGCTTCTGGCAGCTTTTCACAGCAGCCAACCCTGCAGACCCCCCACTACCAAACCTTGCCGTGCAAACCAAATACAGCAGCATAGTCATGTTAGAGCAGCTCTCCACCTATCTAATTAGGCTGCCTCTCAGTGGGAAACTCTGATTCATAGTTTGTCAGAGTCTCTGCATGAAGCTACCATATTTCACAAAACTTTTTATTAAATTTATTAACAGAAATTTATTCACAGCTAATTAGCTTTATTCAGAGCTAATCTCTGAAAGCAGTGCCACTGAGTAACGCATCCTGAACATATTCAAAAATAATCACTTACAGCCCTAAAAAACTTAATGTATATAAGTACCCTTTATTATTACTTTCAGTCATGTTTTCTGCATGTAATTTTCAGATGAACCTTTTTTTTCTTTTGAACACTATAAACATCAAGATCAGTGCTCATGTCCCACAAAGTTAGTCAGATCTTCTTTAACTTATCTGTTCAAACCAACTCTTTTTCTGTTTGATTATTTTAATGCATAAGTTCTCTTTTTGTTTGTGAAAAGAGTCAGATAGGCATACATTAAACAAGCTAGAGTTTAAAACACCCACATGCTGTCTTAAGAAGATAGTCCAATATTCTGGAAGACTCACTGAGAAGTATCACACCTCTTGGCCCCCAACAATATGTTAATAAGAAAGGAATTTTCAGTTTCATATACTACAAACATGGAATTTGCTACACATGATCAGCTAAGTTCCAGTAAACCCTTTTGAGATGGCAATATTTAAATACAAACCTTTATTTATTTATTTCCCCCGATGCTACTGAAAAGTAAAGTATACGTATAAAGTCCAGCTCCATAGCTATTAAAAATTTGCAAGGTCCCAGTTGCTCCAAGAGAATTAAATGTGTTAATGACAGTTGCAATATTGCCCTAATAAGAACAAAAGGCAGTTGGACTTTGCGTTGATTAACCATGTTCTATAAGGAAACATGGACAGTTTTAACATTTACCATTTTAGTGCAGTGCTGCAGTATAAAACACAGTACCCAAGAGGTAACATAAATATAAAAGAATAAATTTTTCCCTCCTAAAATCTAATAACCCTGGGGCTTTGATGCAACCACCATCTATTTATCCTTTCATTGTATATTTATCCTTATCAGCTGCAAACAACAACAAAGTGCTATACATATACATGATGGATTATTGCTATTATGTTCATGAGAATGGCAGGCATGAAGTATAAGAACAGAGTTCAGCCAGCAAGTATGACATAAATTATGTATAAGTAGCTTTTAGTGTTGAGCACTTTGAAAAGTTCAGTAAGTGCATGTAACTGAAGTTAATCACCCTATGTCACCACAGGACTGTTTCTTTTAAGAGTGTTTCATGTAAGGTATTATTCAACATGCTTAAAAAGTGTATGAAAGTAACTCAGTTATGGAAGCAAAACACTTCTCTGGACATAGAAGGAGAAAGTTTGCAGGACCATTGTAAGGCCTGAGAACCTATTTACAACTGAAGCCTGATTTAAGACCTAATCTAAGATTTTATGACTTGAAGTAATGGGGTTCGAGTGTTTGAGTAGCAACCCCATCTGGTTTCTATCCTGTTACTATTAGATTGCACATAGATCTTTAGCCTGCTTCCCCTCTGCTTGAATTCTGAGGATGTGCAATTTGGGACAGGGCACAGAACTATGTTTTTCTCTCCTTCAATCACTGTATCTGTGCATACCCACATTGCATTCATACACACTTCAGAATCTGTAAACCACTGTTAAGGTAGGAAGTGACAGGTTTGATACTGTGAAGATGATGAGATCTGAGGGCTCCCTTCTTTAGTTTTACCAACCCCTTTAGTGTATCATAGATACTATACATTAAATAATAATAACCAAACATTTTCCCAAGGTATTTAAAAACATTCAGTACAATCAAGGGTGTATGGGTACATTAACTGTTGAAAAACGAACAGAATTGCATTACCCTTCTTTATGGTTTATTTGTTTTTTCTTGTTTTATTTTAATATAATATTTGATAACAATTTATTGTTGTTAATTCTTTACTAGATAAGCAGGTGGACTGGCTAAAGTAACAGCATATAAATAAGATATCTCCAGAGTGCTTGAAAGTGAAAGGATTACCTTTTGCTCTTACACACAGGCACAGGCACACCAACACATACATACACACACAGCCCAGTGGGATTAAAAGCACTGCATCTGGTAGAAAATCAGGAACTACAGAGGAAGGTATTTTCTTGTTTGAAGATTTGAAAGAACCATTTTTAGAGAAAAGGAAGGAGACTTCTGATGTTAGGGATCTTGCCCCTTTCATGTTTTTTTAAAACTAAAACAAAGTTCCTCTTTTATCAGCCTGAGGTAGAAAAGAAGTGGCTTTTCCAATTCTAAATATTTAAAGAAGCCCTCATAAAACTTGAAAAGAGTTTGAGCTGTTTCTTTGTGGGACTAAATTCCTAAGGGCATAGGAAAATGTACATTGATATTTACCTCTTATGATATTTCACTTTTTCTATCATGGGACACTAGTATCATTTTCTATACTTCACTGTAATTTGCTTTTTTATACTTTCAAGGAATCTATACAGTGTAAATTCTTAATAGAAGGGTTTTTAATATTCTTTTCCATGGGAACATAGACATAAAAAAATCAAAGGTGAAAGACTATTGAGATATATGTATATATTGATATATATATATNGATTTCACTGTTGACCTGAGACATCCAAGGTAAAGCTCATCATGTAGCAGAGCTCACACAGCACACCAGGTAACATGAGAGTTGTGACCTGGCCACATTAATGGTTACAGAAATGGGGTGAAAATAACTGAATCTCTGGGCTAGCTCATCTTTGAGCTGAAATCCACCAAACTGAATATTCCAGAGCTTAGCTTAAAGAAGTCTTTTTTGTGTTGAAAATAAATCACTGAAAAATAAGTCAGTTTGTAGTTCTTAAAAAGCATTTAAAAACATTATCGCATGACCATTTAAAAGTTTTCTTCTTAGAAAATTATTGCAGGATATTTTTAAAGATTATAAATTTTTAAATATTTAAGCAAATCATTCTGTCTTCAGTTGAATAGATATTCTCCTCATGTGAGTGTCAATTATTCTCAGAATAGTCGATATTTATAAAGTAAGAGACTTTATTGCTTGAATACTGAGGAATATTCTCTCTTACTCCTATATATATAGTATAGCATTATTTATTTGCACTACACGGGTACCTAAAGGCACCAGAAAGTGTCAGACATCCATTGTACAAAGCAGTGCACAAATACATGGGAGGACACCAGTGTATGTACTGGTTCACAGGCCAGCTGGCAGCCTTCAGTCCTGCAGGCACACACGACTATCAGCTCTGTCTGTGACACCCTTATATGCCTTGAGCAAGTGGTGAACTTTCAAGGCTGGCTCCTCAGCTGGCACAGCTGAGAAAATGGAAACAGAGCCATAATTTTATTCCCCTGAATTTAGAATCAGCC
Source organism: Chaetops frenatus (assembly GCA_013400775.1). NCBI lineage: Eukaryota > Metazoa > Chordata > Aves > Passeriformes > Picathartidae > Chaetops > Chaetops frenatus. Next base: position 43,307 of record VZTR01029513.1, on the reverse strand, counting down.
AGGGGCAATCTAATCCATACTGCAATTTATAGCAGCCCGGCTGCCCAAGAAGTTATTCTGGCAGCTGAGAAGCATCAGAGCCTAAGGTCATTCTCCACTCCTCCCAAAAGTGCTTGTATGCAAGGGCTAGAAAGTGAACAATATTAGGCTTTGCCTTTGCTTTTTCAGTTGAAGTATCTTAAAGCAGCTAGAACAGAATTAATGATTGTCCTGTTAATATTGTGATTTCTCTTAGTTTTATTATTGGAAGAGAGTAGCCTTTGAGATATAAAAGTATGCTTTATTTTAATCATTGATTTATTTTTCCTAAATGTATAAATGTCATTCTGTGGTAATTCCACATATGGCTATTTGGTTTTTTTGTGAAATGCAAACAAATAATTTCATTGGTTTCAAAAATCATATGCTGCAGCCATTTTGTCTCATATTTACAAAACATTTTTATTGCCTGCTCCTGTGTGACAATTTGGAAAATTTGTCTCATAACAGGGGAAGATTTCTGGTTAATGGCTGGGAACTCTTTAAGAGTGCTTGCATCAAGACACAGTTTACATTTTAAATGAGGAATTTCATTTTCCACTCTCTCAAATTACAATGTTATCAGAAAATGCCAGAGAAATTTAAAGCAGAAATTCTTTCAGCTCCAAAAATATTCACTACCATACTTTAAAAACGTTCAGAGGTAAAACAGGCTACCTTCTCAAAAATCTAACCACTCACAATCCCTTGCAGAGGGAAGAATACATTTTGAATCAAGGTGATGAAGGTAAGTAGCGAGTCACACATTTCAGGAGACTGGCAAAAAGCTCTCTCGATGGATACATTAGAATGAAGGAGCCTGAGGCCAAGCCCAGAGCAGAAGGTGGACAGTGGAAATAGTGGAGGAGATAATATATCTTGTTTATCTGATGAGAGTACTCTCCAAAGGGGTCCTGCTCCACATGAGATAATCTAAGCTGAAAAGACTGGAGAAACTTGTGAGAGAGAAGTTTTAAAAATTTGTGTTAGATCTCCAGATTTGATTTACCAAGAGAGGCTAAGACTTGCTACCTCATTAACCTTTATGGCATTAGCTATCTTGGGCCCTAAGGTGGCACGAATAATCTACAGGTTTGGCTGGGATAGAGTTAAATTTCATTATAGCACCTTGTATGGGGGCTACGCTGCAGATTTGCCACTGTCCTGGCTGCAGCGAAGGGGCAGAACTCAGTGCTGATGGAAACAGTGCTGCTTACACTGGGTTGGTTTAGTTATTGCTGAGCAGCGCTGACACAGAGCCAAGAACTACTCTGCTCCCAGCCCCACCCCACCAGCGAGGAGGCTGTGGGTGCACAGTGAGCTGGGAGGGGACACAGCCAGCACAGCTGACCCCAACTGACCCAAGGGATGTTCCATACCCTGTGGCATCTTGCTCAGCATATGCAGCCGGGGCAAGAAGGAGGAAATGGAGATGTTTGGAATGATGTACTTCGTCTTCCCAAGTCACTGTTAGGCCGATGGAGCCCTGCTCTCCTGGAGGTCAATGAACACCCACCTTGCCATGGGTAGTGGTGAATTAATTCTTTGTTTTTCTTTCTGTGTATTCAGTTTTGCTTTAGTTATTAAACTGTCTTTATCTCAGCCTGTAAGTTTTCTCACTTTTACTCTTCTGATTGTTCCCACTGGAGAATACTGAGCAAGAGGCTGTGTGGTGCTTAGCTGCCTACCAGGGTTAAACCACAACAGCCAAAAAATGAAAAACTCTGGAAAAGACCACGCCTAAGCTACTGAAATGCTGTTACAGTAATTACCCCCCAGAGCTGTATGGAAACTGAGCAGAATTCATGCAGATAGAACTTAAAATTCAATACCTAAATCTAGATGTAGACTTCCAAAGACAGAGATTTTAGACCACCTGAAGATCAACTACATTAAAAGCATAAAAACCTCAGCTGGGCAACTGATATCACACACTGAAGTGAATTGGAAGCCTTAAGATACAACTGCAGGTCTTCAGTTATGCTGGTCTTCCGCACTTATGAAATGGAATACATTGTAAAAGGCCTTTGGCCACAATTTTTCTTTCTTTATCTCACCCATGCTTGACTTTTCAAGTTAAATATCATGGCCATTCTAATTTGGAGAAAGAGGAATTATTTTCTGCAAAATTTTGTTATGGAAACACTCCTGGAATTTCATTAGCATTTATTCTGCAAGCTGGAGTTCACGTTGATTCTGTGCTTAGAGTAATTCTGCAAAACTGTATCTTTAAAGACTGTAATAACGAAAAAGATTAGGAGGAGGTTGTGAAAGGAGTAAATGTAAGTTGTTGTTACCTCTTTACTTAGTGAAAGTAAGAAAGTTAGAGATAATGCTCTGTTATGAGGCAAGACAGAATGTTGTCTGCGCAAATCCAGAAACAAGGATGTCCTGATGCCACCACAACACCACCATGACTGCAAGTCTATGCTCTTTTTTGCAAAAAGGTTTTGAATTCATTTATATAAATTAAAAATATTTTCATATAATACCTTTCCCCTTAGAATAAACAATAATAAATTCTTGCCACCTACACTAAAAATTATTAACAGAAAAAAAAATTGGTTCAGTGACTTAAAAACTGAGAGGTAAAAAGAAACTCCTGAGTTCCCACTGAAGACCAGAGACCCAGCTTTCCTGCATGCCAAAACTGTTTGATTGTCTTTTAGTGAATGCCAGTGTATTTGACACAGATTATGTCAAAGTAATGGTGGGCAATTTACAATATTTCCAATTAAAAAACTTTCTTTTCTGCAAGGAAAATACTGCTGATTATTTCTAAATAGAAAATCAAACCACTCTAAAACTTCCCCCTTTCTTAAATATTCCCAGACTGTGGATGTTATTTTAAAAGAATACTTACTTCATATCACTGGGGACAAATGTGGTAAATTATTCTAAATCCATGAAATACACGTATCTACCTGTGTGAGTATAGAAATAAAAGAGTTACAGAGGTGTTCTTCCTATAATGAACCAAAAGATGTTTTTTCAGTTGCTTTCTTCTCTGAGGAAAGTGGTGGAAGTGCTAGAAGGTATATCAGAATGTCAATGCATTCAGATTCCTGTTGTTGCACATACAAAGTTATTATCTAAAGAGAAAATCCCTATATTCATAGTCTAAAACATACATTTTATTCCTGTTCAGTTCTTGGCAGATATGAGTAGGTTCTTGCATAATTTTACAGGATGAATAAATCTCTGTGCATACAGTTTTGGCTGCTGTCTGTTGTGCTCTAAGATAGCAGAACCTCTGTGCTACGCCAAAAGACATTCATTAAAATGAAAAACACAAACAAAGCAGCCTCTACCAGCTGATGAAATGGTACCCTATGATGATGGTGATGATTTACCTATTGTGAAATTAATCTTCCCTAGAATGTCTAATGATATCTAATGCTAATCTAATACAGTTTTTCTATCATAGCAAATTGAATACATCGTTAATATTTCTACTTGAGTAGTCTGGTTACAACATCCATTATTGTACATCGTAAAACTAAAGAAGTGTTTTTTAGGAAACAGAATATGAACAAAGTCCAGACTCTGTGAAATTCTTAAGAGTCTCACAGCACTGTCAGCAGGCTCCAGAACTCTTTGGTGTCTGTCTTTCAAAAGTTTACTATAAATAACTTATAAAATGATCTCTGCTTTTACTGCTTCTGAATAAGGTTTCTGCTGCTACAGCAGTGCTAGAGGAAGCTGAGATACCCTAGTCTTGGCTGAATGATTGGGAATAAATATTATACCAGTTTGCCCAAGCTTTTTAAGGCCTCAGATCTTCTCAGAATTTTTGATCTTGACAGTGTTTCCTGCAGATGTTTTCATGGACTTGCTCTCATGGGAAAGAAAGGCCAACAACAGTACTTTTAACACCTCAAATAGCAGCTTCATGTGTGCATGACAGGAAGATGAAAAACATGGTGAAAGAAAATGTCATAGTACTACAGCTCTCTGGACCAACACTTCTCCAAAAGTCAGGTGTTCATTGCCTGCAATAAACAGCTGCAATAACAACATTGGGCATCTTTCTTTGTACCAACCCCAACTAAAGTCAATACAAAACTGAGCAGTTACCAGACCTGTACTAGCCTAGATAGGAACAGCAGTTTCATCCTGTGTCACTGCAAGTTCTTTCCAATTCCTAATGATGCCAGTAAGAGCAAAGTTTTTGCATAGCCCGTGGAGTCTGGGGTCTCGGATAATTAACCCATAATTTCTGGTGTGTGCTGCATTTGCAAGAGTCAGCAAACTCTCTTTCTATTTTGCAGTCTTTCTCTATGCTTGTTATTTCAAGGATCTTTAATTAATTTTTGTACTACCACAAAGAACCGATTTCTGTATTTGCATGCATTGTTCCATTGTAATGAACGGAGTATATTCCAAGTAAAGAAATTACATTTTGAGACACAGGATATTAATGTCTTTCTTCTTGAAACAAACTGAAATGCTCTAAGTCATCTTGGCAGGGTCTAAGGAAAAATGAGAATTACAGAAACAGATTGTAACTTACACAGTGCTTGTGTCTGTACATGTATGTAGATGAATGTGTATTGCATGTACAATATTTTTGACTTTAAAAAGAATCCTTTTCATTACGTAGTCGTAATCGTGTTGTCCCAGCTCATGGGAGTATTTAGGGACAAACAAGAGGCAATGAAAAATATTTTAAAGAATTGGAGTGACTGAAGGTACTTCACCCTGCTTTTACAAAGTAATACCTCTATTCAGGTCTCTTTTACTGAAGAACATAAACCAAAAAGTATTGTGAATACTGCTCAAGCCTCATGGAAAAGTATATTTGTCAAACAAAACTGGCAACAGTGTTGAGACAGCAATTTTGAACTTCTGTAAGGCTTTTGCAATTCTGGCACATGACGTTTTTAATTTGCTATAATGCAAGATTTTTAATCAAGAGGAAACACATTAGATGAATTTAAAAAGGTCTTATTGGCAGATATCTATGAGCAGGGCTGTCCAAGGAAAGTCTCCTGAGAGAGATTCCTAGTCCAACTCTATTCCGTACATTCTTAGAAACAATCTAGATGATTAAATAAAATCTGAACTGATTAAATTTGCATATGACACAAAGATTAATGGGCTACTGAAAAAAAAGGAGGGCAGTTTACTGTTAGAATTTAATCTAAATCACTTGGTCATATTGTCAGAATCCAAGAAAATGCACATACAGATTAATACACTTTGCAAAAAGAACCACAGGTTATACTATCAGCTAAGAATTCTTGTCCATAGAAAGCAAAAACTTATAAAATATTTGGTGGTCACCTTTCAGCTGCTTTACCATGAGCTCTCAGAACAAAGTTGTGGGGCGTATAACTGGAATGAAGTCCCTTGAGCAAAATTTAACAACTTTAATCTTAAACAAAATATAATCATGATAACTAATACAGGGATAGCTTGCAAAGGTTGGTAAGGGAACAAATGAACATTTTTGGCAAGATGAGGTAACTTAATATGTAAAATTATATATTTTCAGAATAATTTTAGAGTTGCTAAAATTGTTTATTTAAAAATGGTTTGTTTATTCAGTTACTATTATGATGTCTAGCACCCTTAGTCAATGAATCACTGGAAAATCCACTGGAATCAACCTTTTTATGCCTTTTTTCTCTTTTATGGCTAAAGATACCTTTTTACTCATGACAAGCAAAGCTACATATATATCTGACATACAAAACATATGATAAATGTGCAAATCTATTTATGAGTATGCATATATATCTATAAAGATATATTTTTATACATGTTCATATGCCTACATATCTTGTTATTATTACAATAATTTTTTTACAAATGCAGTATTTCCATACATTTTTAAGTGAGAAAATATTTTATTTAGATATTCTAATACACAACCTGCAAATAGAAGATTTTTTTTCTTTAAGCATTATGTAGAGTCAAGAATTAATTTCAGAGAGAACCACAGGTCAGGAATTAAGAGTCTTGTGAAACTTCAAGTCCTGTTTTTCATGCAGTATGTAGACAATTAAAATTAACAAACCTTTGTATTAAACCTGCTTTACTGACTTTACAGTAGGTCCGTAGTTTCACAGCCAATTTAAACAAATTTGTTTCTTCAAAGTGAAATATCAGCAAAAAAACATACCATTTTAAGATGAACATTAAAAAGCTCTGACCTGTTCTTCACCTTTTAGGACCTTTTTGGTGATGGGAAAAAAGGACACTGTGGAATCTATGTCATTTCCAGCAGCTAATCCTGTGAATTGAATGTAGGATTTCAGAGATGCAACATGGGAAATAGGGAAGAAGATGTAATTCCACCCAATTGTACTATGGTTATAACAGTATTTATATCAGAAAACCCACTAAGGAACTTTCCATGTCAGAGCCTAACCTATGATGTGTTGAGCTGTATTATAATAAGGCAGTAGAAATAGGCAGCAGAAGTCTGTGGACCAAGACTCAGGAATTTGACAGCAACAAGCCCTATCCACCTCTCGTATGTGACACACTGTATACTTAAACTACATGTTCTATGCATTACAGACTGCTATTAATTTAAAAAGTATTTTACATTTAATTTCATATGTCTTGTTATCATTTCTATTTTGGTTTAAATAGGGGGGAGGGGGTATCTGATTTTTTATTTTCTACAAGCACAGTCTTTGAATAAGTGACTGAGAACAACTATGTAATTCATGTTAATGAATTAATGAATTATTATATAATTTCATTTTCAAGGGTTTGACCAAAAATTGATATTTATGCCATGTGAGTGAAAAAATGTTCAACAAAAAATTACATATCACTCAAAGAGGTGAAAGCCCTAGAGCTCTGTTTGAAAAGCTTGTTTATTCAGAAAAACATTATAACGAATTTTTCTCTGGATACTGTTGAAATGTGTAAGCAAGGACCTGATGTCTCAGTTTAACGTTAACTTTTGGTTTGTGTGCCAGAGAAATCTATAATAAATAACAGAAACTGCCAGGTTTACATTTCATCCACTTATAAGATTGTTTTTTCTCTGGAAGGGTAGGTGGTAAATCATATTAAAACCATACCTGACTGTCATCCAGTAAACCCACTCTTCCAGTTATGTAGTTCATTTTTCTCTTACCTCTTTGAATGAGTTTCAATGTCTAATAAAACTTTATTTACTGGGAGTGCCAAGAAATGAGTCAATAAATTTATTGAGCAAGATATGAAATAGAAATGTCAAAGATGAATAAATTTTAGCACAGTGTTTACTTTATAATTGTATTTTTTTCATTGAATTCAATTTCTCTGTAGACTCTGAAGCATAAAGACAGCAGAAAATGAAGTCATGGTACCCAAGATGAAAAAATGTAAAATAGTAAACTTTTTTTTAGAGCAATAACTGAAAACATTATCATTGTTGTGAGTACTTAATAAAATGCAGCATTTTCTGTATTACAGTCTAAATTCCAGTCTGTTTACCTCCATGTGTACTTTCCTGGGAGAACTTTTTTTTCTTTCTTTTAATTTTTATAGCTAAATAATTAATCTTGAATAGCCAGCTTGTCCATGTATGGCCTGAGTTTCTATAGTACCTTTCATTTGTATTGTACCATAGGCAGTAAGAGTCAAAGCAGGAACATAAAGTCTTTAGCCCAAGCTACAAACAAAAGCATGTTTTATATTCTGCCATGAGAACTTTAACACAATTATTCAACTCTTGGTCATTTTGAAAAAAACAATGTCTTCTGGAATAAAAACCAATGTATTTTCAATCCCTATTTTAACCACAAAACCTGCTACTTCATTTAATAGAAACAAATTATCAATTCAACTTTTTTCTGCAGAACTACTCTTGTTCCTTCATCAGACTTGCTATATTACCATCTGTGAATTTTCTACATAGGCACTGTACACTACACACTGTTGAGCCCCTGCTTTTCTAGACAGCTCGGATTCACATAGACAAGTTTCAAAATTTTCTTGGACAGCAGGAAGGATGCAGATGAACCTCCACCACCAGTGTCTGCAATACAGCTGCTGTCATTATAGTGAGATCTAGACAGACTTGAGTTAGCAACTAAGCAAACGTGTCAAATGCAATGTTTGAGTCCGTAGCCTTCACTGGACTTTGATGTTCTGAGGACTCAAGCCATCTAGCTAAAAATTAGTACAGATTTTGCATTACAAAAAAATCATAGTGACAACTGTAGTGTAGACACACGATTTATTACTCTTCAGTACTTTTTTACAGTCTTAAGTCTCAGTAATTCCCATTACAATGCCCACATACTAAGTGCAAGTCAGGATTAATGAATTCATAGCTGAAAAAAAAAGTTTCAGCCTCAAAATGATAACTGTTTGACAGCTTCTAAATAGACACTATTGAAACTACATTATCTGACCCTCCAGCACTTTTTGTTTCTTTGGTCCAAAAAGATAGAATATTAGAAAATGCAATAAGAGTATCTATAGGTGTTTCCACAGGTTCACAGAAATTCTGTTCTTGACTGAGCTTTGTAAGGGCAATAATTACAACATTATAGCTCACAAAATATTTAGGCAAAGGTTTTAAATCAGTCACACATAAAATAAAAAGAAAAATTTAACTTTTTTAGCTGAGATTCAAATACATCTACAGATGTTATAGATACAGTACTGTGTTACCACTAACCAGCCTTATCACGTTTTGCTCCTTAGAATGAGACCCATTTAGAAACAGCATAAAAATAAACATGACAATAAGACTAACACAATTTAATTTCCAATTGCTTTAACAAAGAAAACCATACCTCCTTTAAAGAAAGAGGAAAAATCACAGAATTTTTATGTAAGACTTCTTAAAGTAGACCAAAATTACAGGATTTATTTTTTATGTGAATGAAAGGTATTACAGAAGTACTGAGAGAAAATGAGTGAAAAAAATGGAGTAGTGTAAATTTTAAATGGCTGTAAAGGTAGATCAGGACCCGCCTTTCCTTCTGCTCACATGGACCTATCAAGTGCTAAACTATTTCAGCTGAAAGCACTGCACAAAACGGGTGAGAGCCTTATCGAAGCAGGAGGGTTTGTTTGTTAACTATCTGGATTTCTGTCTTCATCCCACAGGTGAAGATGTGAATGAACTTTAATAATTTGCCATAAATTTATGACTTAATGATTATGACAGGTTTTATAGAGTAGCTAATATTTTTATTTAATGGATAAATGTTCCATTTTCTCAAAAGTGCTTTAACACTACCATTATATTTTTTATCAACAATAAAATAGTATGTTATCCAACATTAATTGCTTACAGACTATTTGCTCTTTGTCATTAACTGTTTCTTAACTCAGAGAACATTTATTATGGTTAGCTTTAGTGTCCCCTTGATCTCACTTATTTTCCACATGCTCTACTGTACCTATAATCTTAACTCTTGATTTCGTTTGCAGTTTAATAGAGTAATAACTTTAGATAACCAATAATGCTTCAGGCTTAGGCCCATATTGACCCTTTTACAGTCAATATTTACACATTTCAAGAATATTTTTGTATGAATAAAATATTTAGTATCCAAGTCATTACAGGCATGTAATCTTGCATTAAAAATGATTCCTCTTGAATACAGGGAAAACAAACTGTGGTGCTATCTTGTTCAAAAAATCCATACCTATGATTTCATCACTTTGATCTCAAATATTTTTATTTCTGATGCCTCTAATAGCTGTGTTCACAGATCTGTCTCCAGGATATGTGCCAAATAAAAAATCCTATGTTAATAGCCAGGGAAATTTCCAGTTCACAGTTTTTGCTTCTGGTCAGCTCTGGGCAATGGTCACCCATGATAACTTTTGTTGGTGGCTTTTTTCCTCTGTTCGCTTATGCAGGCAGACTTAAAAATGAGATAAAGGATTGCTATTTATTTTTCTTCCACTCTCCTGTTGCTTCCAAACACAAAGAACAAATTCTATGTAGGCAAACTTCACATTCTGCAATGGGACTGGGGATTATTTTAGGTGATGGTGGAGGTTAAAGTGTTGGAGGATTTGATTGCATGTTTGATATTAAGCATGGCATGTTTTAAAAACCTCATAATATTTTTTTTTTAATTCACATTCCATTTGCAGAAATCGTAACACTTCAACATTCGAAAGTAGTAGATCAGACAGGTATTTTAATATAAGGACATTGCTATTATTAAACCCATGTTAACAGAACTCATTATGAAGTCAAGGTTCTGTAGTCACATACAGTTGTTAGTAGGCTGGTTATTTTTACTTGCATTTGACTTAAGCAGAAAATCTCTTGAGTGCAACTTCCCTACTTACTCTGTGAATTGTTAGAACAAAAGAATACCAGTTACATAGTAGAATTGTAGACAAGTATTTCATTTTTCTATAGAATGCTGTATTAGGTCAGAAACAATGTTTGTGACCTTAGATTTTGAACAATTTGAAAATCGATGAGGTCACTTAAATCTCTCATTTTTCGCACTCTGAAGAGCTTTTTAATAACTTTCTGACAGTTCAACCTATGATAACAATAATAAATTAAATTAGATATTTTCTTCCTGACTAATAAATGCTGAACTTTTTGTGGGTATGTGACACTCTTATGCATCCATGAAAGGAAAAATAGCATTTGGAAGCTGAACTAGATAATTAAAACAGTTACATTTCCAGGCAAATGTTCTGTTCCAGTGTAAATTAATCTTCTGCTACAGCAAATTACCAAAATTGGTCTAGGCACTTTAATGAAAGAAGAGCAAATATACAGGCAAATATAGAGTCCTCTAAAGATATGGTTCCCAAAACATGTAGTTACTGGTAAAAAAAAAACTGAGAGTAGAAGAAAAATATTAAATTCATCTTACTAAACTATGAAAGCCACTTATTTGAGGTAGGAAGTTCAGTGGTGAATTTTTACCAAAGTAATAAAGCCATTTCTCCAAATTTATTGAGTAGGTTTTTACCTTTTCATCAACAATTGTGCAACACAGGAAGTTATTTGGAACATGGAAGGCATTAACTTTCTTGGTTTTGTTGCCTTAGCCACTGTAGGTATAGGAACCTGGATTTAATTTGATCCATTCTGATGCTGACAGATTATTAGCTGCTGTGTGCTGAATATACTCTGTAAGATTCTCTCAAATTCATCTATTGAAAATTCACTTTTGAAAGTCCTGAAAATAAGATGGGCAACAAGATTCATTACAATCCAATACAAAACATATTAATTTCAATTCTCCTCATTTGAAAATGTGCAAGAAATCTAGCTTTGATTACTAGGAAATATCCTGAAAGTTAGAGGCCTCCAACCTCCTTGTAATTAGACCAAAGCAATTTTACTAAGTCCCTTGAAACTCAGATAAGTTCTCCAGCAGCTGAAATACAGGAACTAACTTAAGAAGAATGGATTTCCACCTTGCTGTGGTTTGTATGGTCTAGTCAAATATTAATGTTCAGAAAAAATACATATATTGAAGTTTTAAACGTGGTTTTTTTTTTTTTTTCAGCCTGCTAGAATTAAACAGCCTTCAGTATTTGTGAGGTAATGACCAGAAATACAATAATTTACTAATGAGGTTTTAGGTATTAAAGAAACTTAGGAATCTCTAAGATTAGGGACTTTAGGGTATCCATGTTAATGTTTTATTTCAGATTGGAAGAGCGTTTTGAAGAGAATCTTTCAATTTTACCCTCTTACCATTGTATGGTTTACATTCTGACTGCAGAAATTTGATTACATTGGAGTATCTATCACTGGGAGACTCATTCCACCTGATGAAGAATAGCAGTAGACTGAAGCAAACCCCACAAAATTAGTAGTTTGTTGTTGTTAGGTCCTCGACACCAGCCATTTCACAATACAGATCTACTCCCACACTACCACACTAATTGTGATCATCTTTTGGGGATCTTAGTTTTGGAGGGTTACAACATCACAGTTGCCTGTCTCAAACGCTGTTAACACCACAGGACTTTGCCAAGAGATAAGCACAGAGAGGAGCAGCAGATGGCAGTGGTTCCAGGCCTGGCAAGGTCTGGCTGGCACATCCTGGGTAATGCAACCAGGCAAGAGTTCCCACTGTGGCAAACTGTGCAGAGGAACTACTCCCCATACGAGCATCACTGGTCAAACAAGGCACCCCAAGTTATGGGTCAGAAAGTCAAACAACACACCCCAAGTTATGGGTCAGATGGCATCTGGCCACTGCTGTCCCCCTCCTCCCTCCCCTCCACTCTGAATATACTTCTGTGGATCCCTGGAATTTGGGCTGTAAGTTAAGTCATCTGATGGGAATTTGAGATAAGACAAAGGTGGTACTATTGTCCAGGTGTTATCTCAGACCTAGGAGAAGGTAAAGAAAGCTGGAGGAACACTGATAATGTACACAAAGGATCCACAAAGAAAGCCAACTCAGCAACTGTGCTGAAATCAGGTCTGATGGAGTAAAAGGTAATTCCAGCAGAGAAGGATAGCTCACAATCCACCGACTTAAAGAAACCCACCAACTCTAAAGAAGAGAAAGAGGACCATGGAATTAATTAACATCAGCAGTGAAGGAATAATTTAACCAATAGAATAAGAGAACTGTGCAGCCAAAGAGCATTTATTCCTTTGTTTGACAGTATGTATAAATAGTGAAAAGTTTTGAACAATTTTGGGACCCCAAGCATCAAGAAGCCCAGGGTGGAGAAGGAAAAACCAGATGTCACCGGATACACAGGTCATGACTATCTTCTGCTTAACCTGTCTCTCTCCCTCTTCCCTCCTTCCCCTTTTCTATTTCTTTCTATCTCTCTACCTTGAATTTCATTGTTAAATAAAATCTGTACTATTGTCTTTGGCATAGGCTCTTGTTTGCACTTTAATTTGGGTGGAGGAATCTCACAATAATCAGATCTTAACATGTTCAAAGAATGTAAAGGGTCCCTCGATTTTAGAAGAGAAGATTTCAGACTATTCAGAGATATGCTTGAAGGAGTCCAGGAGAGGTGATTGATACTCAGGGATCACCTCCTGAAACTCAGAATAGTCCATTCCAAGATGAAGGAAATAAAGCAAAGGTAGCAGGGGGCCAGCATGTGATGCCTTGGATTTTAACCTTCATATTCTTAAATCCTGTAGTACTTAGTGTGTAACTCTGAAGTGTCCTGAAACCTGTTAGCTGCTGTTCTCTGACATTAAGATAGACATAACAAAGCCTCTCTGAGCCTGCTCTCCAAGGACATCCAGACTGCTCCAGGCCCAAAATTTGTAAACCAACATCTTGAGAAGGGGGGGTAAGCTGGGGGAAATCACATCATTAGCTAAAGTTTTAATTGGCGAATTTATGCTGATATGCAAATGGCCCAAACCCTCTACCAGTGTGAAGAACTCGTGACTCGGGGTCCATCTTGGGGTCCAGTGTGAGCAGCCTCTGGCTCCCCAGGGTGTGCCTTTGAAGGTCTTCAAATAAATACCCACTTTTATTCCCTTTCTCCTGTCTAGTCTCTGTTTCTAGGTAGCCACGTCAACCATCACTTGGACTAGGAGTTCTAAATGAAATTGTATACTGAAAGAAAGTGTACAAGAGGGGCAAGCAGTAGCAGGTGATCCAGGAGGAATATAAAGCTGCAGTCTGTGCAGGGATGGGTTAGGAAGTCAAAGGTCCACCCGGGATTGAATCTGACAAGGGATGTGAAGGGACACAAGGAAGGATTCTACAACTATGTAAACAGTAAAAGAAGAAGCTAATGTAAATGAGGAACCAATGCTGAATAGGGCCAGGGTGCTTGTGACAAAGGGTATGGAAAAGCTGGGTGCAAGTCCAGGAGGAAAGCCTGAAGTATGTTTTATCCTCAGTAGAGGAGGAGCAAAACAGGGAGAACATAATCAATCTGCACATAGATAAATCCAAAGGCCTGACATGTTTCACCTAAAAATGCTGAAGTCCAAATATCATGTGAAGGGATAAGGGCTTTGTTTTGAGATGACAACAAATAATGAAAATATTAGTCACACTAAGTTGTTCTTCCAGAATTTAAATGTTGTCTTGGAGTTTTTGAACTCCTGAAGTTCAAGTGAATGAAACTAAGGTCAACACTTAATAAATAAGCTAGAACACAAAATCAGCTCCCCTGACATTTGTTCTTACTTCATGGAAAGGGGGGAAATTAATAATTCTAATGATCAAATCAGCTTGACAAGGGGAGGCAGGTAAAAAGAGTTTCTCAATTCTGATATCCATAGGAATGTTTAATATCCTCAGCTTGAAGACCTGAGCCCAATTATTGCAAATCAACCAAGCTCTCACTTTTCCGTTATCCTGACATCAGTTATATTGATATCAATTTTAGCGGCGCGGGGCGGTGCGGGTGGTGAATTGCCACTGCCTTCTGAGAGCATCTCTGCAGGGAGGGGAGCTCCAGCAGGCACCCAGCAAGCACCCAGCAAGCACCCAGCACGGACAGCTAAAGCAGGGGAGAGCAGGAGGGGCCTCTCTATGGGTTTCCAGGGGCGTTTATCAGAGGTGGACATCAACACCTGTGTATTGGCAGATATCAACACCTATCCACACACCAAAAGGGTCCAGGGACAAAGACAAGGGAAAGTGGAGGGTCCAGGGTTCTATACGGGTACAAGGAGGCAGAGCCAGGCTGTAAGGGCCAAACAGCAAAAGGTAGGGATGAGACAAAGGGTTGCAGCAGCCAACAGGAAGCAATCAATGTGAACTGACAGGGGTACGCACCAACGAGGGTACAGAGCACAAGGAACTTACCAGAACTTAAACATATATGGGTGGAATGGCCAACAGGCCTACAGCCAATGGGGCTACAAGGTACAAAGAACTCTCTAGAGTTTAGACATATATGGTTAACAGAGGGTGTGGAACCAGAGTAGAATGACAGGTTGTCATAGGACTTCCATGGGAGAAGCCAAAGCCCGGGGAGCATCCTTCCAGGGCATCCTATCAGGCTCAGAGGCCTCCACAATCAATATTGACTATAATTAGATTGACATGATAATAAGAAAGAAAAAATTACATCAGTTCCATTGATTGAAGCTCAACAAATAATGGCATTTTAGCACAAATGATTTTGAGGTAAATACCAAATCTCTTAACCACTTTACCTCTAAGAAAAACAATGTTGGTCCATGTTTAACATACATTTGAATGAAAGAGGACTTTATTCTATAGTGATTGAAAATGGCAGAATGATTTTTTCATTTTTAAAGCCAGGAAAGATTATGACTTTTTTTTGGTTTGTTTTTTTAAACAAATATTTATTTAAGAAAATTAAAATATTTGAGAGTTTAGTAGATTCCAGATAGCTTTGATATATAGATTGTATATCTATCATCTATTAAAAACTGAATTAAAGCAAAAAAACTTTTCTTCAGTAATTTTCCTGTTCTGTATTATTACAGATTCAGCTAGAGCTACCTGATAACACTTTAAATCCTTGGGTTATGTGGAATGGAATGTTGAGTCTAAAACCAATCTAAGTCATGCCTTTTGCATTTCTACATGTTTTCTAGTTAGCATAACAAATGCAGAAAACAGGACTCATCAGTATTGCTGTCTCTTAAAGGTCATCATAAAATGCAAGCATTACATTGCCTAGTATAATTTATTTTATATATATTAATATATTGAATTTAACTGTTTTTTACATGGGAAGGTTTAAACATACTTAAGTTTTCTCTTGTCACTTCTATTAATTTGTCCATATATCTACACTAATATATCTCTGTCTATATATGTGATGGTGTGCTCAGCCCCCTGACCTGACCTTTATTTGCTCAAATGATGATCAGCAGTGGAAGCTGTAATGGAGGTGTCTGGTCTGGTCATGATGGCTGCAACCAACTTGTAGTGGATTTGAGGGAGACAGATGAAAACATAATAGCAAAGAGTTAATCTGAGCAATGTGCCTTCCCTAAACATGGTACTGGTCAAGAGCCCAGCCAAGCCAAGTTGGGAAGAAGCTAATTCTGTATTTGGTATCCAAATGTGACTATGAAGTAATGGACAGTCCAGGGCCCATTGAGCACTCCTGCACAGCAATGGGCTGCAGACCAGGATCTCCCCTTGGCTAAGGGTGCCCTTATATAAAGGTTATTCCTTGAGGCTGTCAGTTTCTTTCCCACAAGAGATTCTCATTAAATTCTCATGCTAAATTTTTAAATGTTAGTTAAATGATATACAGAATTTATCGTCCACACAGAATCATTTCGATATAAACCATTGATCAAGTTCTGGAACCAAGTCTGAATCCAAACACATCCAAACTCCCCTCTAAGAAAGACAAACAAGTGTTTAGAACACAAGGTAGTCCTTCCTGAACCTCTTGACTCAACAGGTCTCCCTAACAGTTTTGTTTGACCAAGTCCTCTGTGAAGTAAATAATTTAGTGTACCTTGCCATAGAATCTTCTTAAACCACTGTTTCGCTTGCCATCAAACTTTGCTAAATCACTAATTTATATTAATAAATGTGTTGTTACTTCTATTCTTACAAGTGAAGTGTATCACTCCATCTGTAAAAATTTATCACCTAATTTGTGTTTACAAATAATATCAAGAAATATGTGAATAAGTAAATATTAACAAACTATCATGGCTTCTTATGGGAATTTTGTCCATGCAAACATGTTGAAATGTGCCCTCAAGCTCTCTGGAATTCAGACTTCTAGCCACAAGTGACTGCTTCAGCTGTTGTTGTCATACTTCAGAATAAATATTTAACTTAAAAACAGTCTATTCTCCCTAATGCCTGGGCAAATGCAGGATACAATAAAAATGTTCTCACTTTTCATGGGCTTACACAACATATAGCTTAGGTTAATTGGGCTCTGCTTTCAGCTGTTTACAGCTGGAAGGTTAAGAGGAAAGTAGCTTTCAATCATTTCTTACTCCAGAATTCACAATAGACTGAAACAGCTTTGGAGTTTTCAAATATTTCTCATTATGAGAAGCAGCAAAGGCATGAGTGCTGTCACTTTCAGATGAGCAAGCACACAATAGAAAATTAGTTTCATTTTCCATATGGAACTTGTCCTTCCCACCAGTCACTCTTTCAGGAACAGAGACACACTGTGCCTCATTGTCTCAAATTTCTTCTTAAATTCACACTGTTTAATGTAGGAGGGAAGAAAAAAATATGTGCATAGTGTAATTAACAATTTTTTTTAAGTCATCTTTGGAAACCTTTAGCAAACTCTGCCCTCAGAGAAAGGAATTGTATGTTCTGACCTGGCAGGTTCTTTGAACCAAATAAAAGATTGAAGGAGGACATACTGTGAAAGAGATTACACTAACTGTGCTGTGGAGCTATCACTGTTTTCTATTAGACAGCAAGAGCACTTACTTGATTACAGTTTTCTAAAGGCAAGATTCATGTTTGCAAGAAAAATATCTAAAAAAGAAAGCAGCTTATGAAATGATTTTTCAGTAATAACCAGCATCTGGAGCCAAAGGCTGAGAGAGACTTGGCCTCTTATTTAGCCATTTCCAATGTCTCTCTAACCAGAAAATCAATTAAGTGACTTTAAACTAACACAGGCATATCTGCATAGCAGAACAGAATTTAGCCCAGAGGTATTGCTTTTCAGCCTCTAAGATGATGATCAAGAGACTTTGGCTGAGGAAGAGAGGTCAGCAACAGTGAGACAATCATATGGTGGGCAGAAAAAAGAAAAAAAAAAGTAATAATAAAAAGTTTGGTTTAACATGAGGGTAAGTAAGAGCTAAAATTTTTATTCTAATATTGTTTTCATGGAACAGTGACTTTAGAAAAGATACTATGAGAAAAATAATTTTAACTGTGTCTGAGTTTATCTGTGTCTCAGACCATTAAACTGGAGTGTCACTGTGAACTGAGGTGTGAACTGAGATAATTATACTAATTCTTCTGACTGGGAAAACTGATGATAATGGGAGAAAATAACCAATTTTTAGAGGGCATAGAAGAAGCCAGGTGACACAAATCTTTTCCACCTAAAAGGATGCCACATTTTATTACGGGAGCTCAAACGTATGTAGGAGAACAGCAAAAAAAGAGAAAGAGGAACGTTACATCTTCCGTGCCTTCCACTGCAATTGAACAGCTTGTCCTGTCCTATATACATCAGGAGGCATTTGAATACCTTCTCAATATCTCTTCCTTCACTCTGTATTTATTTCCATTCAATACACCTGGTCACAGTAGCTAATCAGTTACATTAGTTTGCCCTGACAACTCTACTTTCTCTGTTTCTGATGCATTCCATTCAGTACAAAAATATAAATGAGACACAGGACAACAATGCACACCCACCCAGAAATATCTTGAACCTACTACTTCAGGACTTAGCCAGGAAAGAGTTCAAAGGAGATCAGAGAGATGGAGAAATATAATGGTAATTCTGTGATTACTGTTGTGATCACAGACTATCATTTCATTATTTTGTTATAACTTTTAGTTAGCAGTAATGCTGAAATAAATGGTCCCCACACATACCCATGTCTGTTCATTTGCTATTAGCATTTGTCAGTCCATTAAAAGAAGTTGGGAGGAGAAATTAATTTGGAATACAAATTAAATTTTTTTCAATACTTCTGTGTTACTTCCTTGATGATATTTTTTCATCAGTTTTCATTTCTTCACTGCTTTGGAAAGTAAATTCCATACTGTATATAAAGAAATTTATATATGCTGCTTCCATAAAGCGTTATGGTACTTGAACTCCTCCAAAATACCTCAGTTCCTCTTGTTACAGATAAGAGAGATATGAAGAACCACATCTTTTTCTCCTGCCAAAAGGATACATGGTGCCTAGACACTCATCAGGAGTGATCATCTCATATACTTTGACCTTTCCTCAGCAGCAGCAAGTTAATATTTCCAGGCAATGTAGAAGGTGAGTACTCACCTCATGTCTAGATCTGCCTCAGAAATGTTAGAGCTTTACAGTCTTATTAACCAGGGGGAAATTTTAATGTTTTAAGGTTTTTTAATCTAGGGTTTTTTCTCTTTCTTAGGACTTGGAAGAAGCCCCCTGTTTGAACGATGTGAGCACAAGATCTGAAAAGAATGAAGGCTCAAAGATCCTATTTTATTCTAAAAAATGTCAGAATTCAAGCTTTACTAGTTTAATGCACCTGAAAAATGTAAATAGATATGTTCTATTATCAAATATTTAATTAATGCAATGGTGAGTTGCAAAATCTGGAACCTTTACTTCAATAAATCAGCTAATTAATTAGTCAGAAAAAAATACCAGTTGAATTTTTTGCCATAGACTAAGTCACAATGAGAATTTTGTGCTCTGGAACATAAGTCAAGTAAATGCACTGCGTTATGCAGAGGTATGTACATGGATGAAACAAGGGAAAGACTGAACAGTTCCTTCTCCACTCTGCATTCAGAAAGACTTGGTAACTCTTTGAAAGTCTTCTTACACTGTGCAAGTTGAATATGTCTTCCTTATGCTGCAGCCCAGATAAAAGAATGTTTTAATGTGGTTATTGCTGATGTCACCCTTTTGTAACACATTTGCGGCCAGGGAAGGTGGATGACAAAACTATGGAGATAACAGAGACAACTGCTAATCAGCCCTCAATATAGAGAAAGTTGAAGTGATTTGCCCCAGGCTGCCCGATTAACAAGGCCATTAGCAGCTTGTGCTGATGATCCACTTTCAATGTAATAGAGAAGACAATTACCCCATAGGAGGTGAGACCAGCACACCATGTGTGGACTTCAGACATAATATCAATGGCTGAGACCAAGATGGAACCCTTTGCACAGGAGCCAGGCCATCAGTCAGAACAAGGACAAAGGCACAACCAGCACGAGTGTTCTGTGAGCCTGGATCCTGCAGCCAGTCTGACCTAGACCAGAGGGAAAAGGACTACAGCTGGTGTATGATGTGTAAGACAGAAACACTGGATTAGAAGCTGCTCTCTATCTGAGCCATCCTGCTTAGTAAATGAATTCCCAATCCATTGAATGATGTAGTTCTCCACATGACATGGAGAGGTGTGATTCTCTATTTTTGGTCCCCTACCCAAATCCCAAAAGAAATTATTGTTTTCATAATAGTCAAAGAGGACACAGTTATCAAAACAATTTTCCCGAGGTGAAGCACATACAGGTAAATTATTAGCTTGTTTGTTTCCATGGGAGAAAATACATATGTATGTAAGTACCACCTGTCTGCAAAATGTGAATGAAATTACCTATGAAGGTAATATGTATTTTTTTACTCGGTAATGTGATTTATCTTTTACAGAGTCTTTGCAAGTGTTGCTTGGCAGAAGACATTCCAGTAGATCTGCTTCTGCCCCCTAGTGCAAAAGAGTAGTGGTCATGGACCAGAATGGCAGAAAAGACCAGTTCAGGCAAGGAACAGTCAAAGTTATTTCTTATTCTGCAAGAATTTATCTCTTATTTCACATGATAACAATAAATTCACTCATCTTCAATCCCTCTTTTTAATTCCTATTAACTTTTTCAGCAGTATATATTATCAAACATAGTTCTCTTGAGTTCAACCACCCTCCTTGGTTTCCTCCAACTTATACTTATCCAGCATCCTCAAGGTTATCAAAGAAAGTCCTTCAGCCCTGGTAACATTCTAGTCATCTGATCTATCTTCAGCTCCACTCTGTCCTTTCCTTCTAACATTCATTGCCCTCACAAATCAGTGGGTCTAGGAACACCACTCTAGTCTTGGGATTCCCATCCATGTGTCACACATATTAATTGGCAGGGTCTTATGTATATCATTAAAATTAACATGCATATGTATAAAAACACTGCACATTTATCAGATACCACCTGTTTCAGAAAAATAAGGTGGTATTTTGAGACAAATATTTCATTCTTGCATATATATCCATCCTTCTCCACTTACTGCAAGTGTAGCAGACATGTCTGTGGTGTTGGCACAGCAATTCAAAAACTACATCTTCTAGTTAAGAATTATTTTCACATTACAAGAGAAACCATATGCATAATTTCGATTTTTTAAATGTTATTATGCTAGGAAAAATCTTGTATTTTTTTTTATTTCAATGAGGTGGTTCTGACAGTTTTCATCTGAAATAGGTGAAAGTGAGGACTAGAACCAGCCACAGCATTAAGTTATCTGCCAGGGAACTGGTCTTCAACACCTCGAATGCCTTTGATAATATCCCAGACCTTGCAAAACCTTTTTCCCTGCTGAAATGAAAAAATAATAAAACCATAAAGAAGCATAGGGTTTGACTAATCAAAATTCTGTTTGCTTCAGGATTCCTTAGGCTCTAAATGAGGCAGGAAATATTGATGACCAAACTTTACAGACAGAAGAAACTGATCTGGCTTTTTCCTTTGTTGGCTTTGAGTCAATAAAGATAACATTTAATTACATGTCACAAATGGAAACAAGAAGAAACTTAACTCTTTAGAATAGTCAAATTCATTACTCTTTGTTGATCATTACTGTGTGTTGATCGTGTTTTTTTACATTTGGTTTTTTGTAGATCCACCTACCCTGTATGGTGTTTACTTTGTCAGTTACATTAATATCTATAGAATTACATTATGAGAATTAGAAATGAGAACACATTTTCAACAATGACTGGTTGTGAGAAATTGTAGCAGTTTTTTTCTGTTTTGGAATAGGTGTAACTGATGATTCAGAACTGCATGTAACCCAATCATCTGTCAGCTACAGATATGCATTAATTGCACTTGTTTGATCAGCTGTCAGTTTTACAGTCTACTGTTCTTTCTTTAGCTACCACCAGTTTGGATTCAGACCTGTTCCCCAGTACCCCATAAAATCAACAAACTTAGAGTTATTTAAGAGTAAATATAATGCTTGGTTGCAGGCACTAAAATTGACTGTGAAAATCCTAAGCAGTTGTATGCAAGAGAATCTTTGCAATTACATTGTTAACACTGGCAACTAAACAAAATAATATTTGCTTCTGGCCATTTGAGTATACTTGGGAAGTTTAGTATCACTGTTGTAATAAGGGTAGTAAGTAATATCTATTGAAATTTTTGTGTAATTTTGTGAATTTTTTTGTATTTTTAATGTGCGTTTACTCCAAAAACAGATTTGAAGTCCAATGTATGGACCAGAAATCCCACTGCTGCCAGTGCAATGACTGTCTCTTCTTGAACAAAAATCTTAAATAAAGACTCATAGCTATCATTGACTTAGCTAGAGACAAAAAACAATGGATATTTCCAGATGTTAAGTTCACTAATACAGAACAGAATAAACCTCAAGGTAAGAGGTGGAATCTGGAATTTGCAGTGTCTATTATCAGTGAAAAATATTGTTTACTTCATGGAATCCCATTGTTCCTCTGTTGGGATATGGAGGAACAGGAACAGACCCTTGGCCTACAGTCACTATCTCCGATTTTGTAGTTGAAGGACTGTCCTGGTTTTGCCCACAACAAGGACTGAAATTTTCTCTGATATAATTTTACCAGCAATATTTTAAGACTGGGGTCTTAAGCAAGGAGTTTTGACTGTAACATCATAATATTTTTCTGTATTGGTACTTTCCTCTGCCTACGGGAGTTTATAGATATAAATTACCTTTTTCTTACTGAGAAAAAAACCCAAAACCCCTCAGTTTCTTTCTCTGACTGTTATATAATTCTGGAGAAATATAATGAAAGTCCACAGACACTGACAGGAGGTAGGTGCAAAAAGAGGCAAAATTGTCTTACATAATATTTTATTCAATAAGTTAAACATAATGTAAAATATTTCTAATCTCACAGTAACAAATTACAGTACCTTAGAGAATTCATGTTTATACAATGATGGATGTACCAGTGCAGTCCCTCTGGGAAAGGAATACCAAGAAAAGGAATAAACACTTCTGAAGATGTGTCATGGAGAAAAAAGGGTAGGATTCACCTAATCTTTCACTGTCCAGAAGTTAAGCATGTAGTCTAAGGTACTTGACTTAACTCCTTTTTGTGTTAGAAAGGAAGGAGATAGGCTTCTCTTGAGGACAATTTATCTTACCTTCCTTAAATGTTGGTCTTAAGAATAGATGAATCACTCTCAGGAGTCATCTCTTTGTTTCTTCACTTTGAAGAAAAATTTGGCATGAATGACAAGCTTGGATTAGGCATCTGACTTTGAGAACCAAATTAGGTGAATTGCATCTTACCTTTACTCAAGGCATTACTCTTATTCCAAGGGATACATGTATTAACTTGGTCTCCTAAAAGCATAGTTTTCAAAGGTCTTTATTCAGGTGCAGATAGAACTTTAGTGGATTTTAAAAATGTATATATGGCTAACAACCTCAGCCTTGCAATTATTTGGGCTCAGAAGTACAAGGACTTTACACTCTTAACTCAGGTATCTACATTTAGTTATTCCTAGATTCTACTGAGAATTAAGTTTCTGAATGCAATTTTTCTGTTTTGCTGCATATTTGGACTATTAAATGGCAGTGAAAAGTTGGCCTTATATATCTACATAAAAAAACTGGATTGCAACATAATGTCAAATTTTTAGAGATACCCTTAATTATTTTATTTCATTTATCAAAAAATTATTTAGGTGACATAAACTCACATCAGCAAAGCTTGTGTTCATTTTTTTCACTGTGATGGTGCACTGTAAGAGATTACCCAGAGAAACTGTGCATACCCCATCCCTGAAAATGTTCAAGGCCAGGTTGGATGGGGCTTTAAGTAATCCAGTGTAGTGAAAGCTGTCCCTGCCCATGCAGAGGGGTTAAAACTAGATGATCTTCAAGATCCTTTCCAACCCAAACCATTCTAATATACTATGATTCTATGAAGCTGTACAAATTAGATATTAAAAACAAACTAAAGAAAAACCCTTCTGGAAGGATTAATCAACCCATATGTATGTTTTTGTTCCTTGCACTTTGGAATTTTATGGTTCATTTAGAATACAAATCTATAAATTATACTGCTGAAAAAAAGAACAGAAACACTATAAGTATTCTTAAGCCAAAACCAACTACTTTGAATACTTGCTTTTCTTGAACTGCAGGTTCATATTATTTCATGAAATTATAATTCATAATATATAGTTGTGTAAGTTGAAGCAAATACTATGATACCCTTTATGTAACATATTGCCAGCTTCAAAAATCACAAGTCTTTGAAACTAACTCTTAGAAAAAGCAGGCATACAGAGATGGTAAATATACTGCACTTCTTAACAAGGAATATCAAATTGCTCTCTCATTATCTAGACAGAGAACATCAATCCAATAACAACTGCATTGGAAAAAAAATATGCATTTGTTTGATTTTATTACAGATAGACAGATTGCACTCAAAATTAAATGTGCACATAGCAAAAGAATAGAAAACTGTAAATAGAGAAAAATTACATTAGTGCATCATATATATATATGCATGTATATGTATATGTACAAAATAAACAAGACAACTCAGTATCCTTTGTAATTTAGTTATAAAGCAGGAATGTGGGGAAATAAATAATGAGGATCTCCAATACCAAAGTTGTATTTTTTAGAAGAGTTTAATTTATCACTCAAAAAGAAGTTTCTGAGATTCTTTTCAGGAACTACTACCAAAATGCTAATGCTTACATGTCACATACTTTTCTAAAATCTTCTAAAAGATGCTACCCACTCTTTCAGCTTTGAAGAGTTAGTACATTTGGG
>VZTR01029513.1:0-15112 GCA_013400775.1 Chaetops frenatus | reverse complement strand
ACATGGGAACAGATAAAAACTGGCTATTTAGCTACTTGGAAATTATTTTTTTTAATTACTCTGAATATACAATATCATTCCTTTTGCCTTATATTTTAAAATTATCATTATTATACTTAAATAATTCTGTCAGTTGTTTCCACCTTTTGATCTTGACAAGAAACATCTCCTTGAAAACAAAACAAATTAAAACAAGAAAATCTGAAAGCCCAAAGACTGCAAAATCAGATGGTCACTGCAGAAAATTTTTGCTCAAATAGAGTGTTGCAGTAAAATGAAATGATGAATCATAAGCATATACTGAAGGAGGTTCTTTTCAAAAGTGAGAATAGGGTACAAGAATCCAGGTCCTTCAAGGAAAGAAAGAAAGAGCACTTTGTAAATTAAGCAAATAAGGGAACCTTTACTTTTCTTTAAAATGGTTTCAGGGGGTCAATTTTTTTCTAAGAAGGATAATTGAAGAATTGAGAAATACCTAATTGAGATACTTCTTATTACGTCTTTTGAATATTTGTTAGGGAAAACTTCCTATCTGACCATTCAGGAGCCTCTCTGTCAGTCACAGTCCCACCACCTGATGCTTTAACTCCTGGGACTGAAGTTCTGGATTGCTCTAGTGACCCGAGAGGACTCACTTGCCTTCCTACCTCACCACATTCACACAGTCAGACCAGGTTTTCCTACCAGCTCAAAACTGGGTTTCCCATAGCAGAGTCTCAGGCCTTTGGTTCCATTAAGGAATTTATCATGGTGAGACAACAGAATGACATCTCAAGCTGGTGTTTCTGAGGAGGGACCCCAACCAAAGGAAACACAGATCTTTTATACCCTCTCAGTCTAAGCATATAAGGGTCTGTGGCAATTGTCTCCTGCATCTCTGGGTGCCCAGCCACCAGGCTGGTGCCACAAATTCTCACCCTATTTGCAATGCAAAGATCAGTGCCAGTTCACAGCCTCTTGCCTCTGGTTCACAGCACCTAGAGCTCAACCTGCAACAGGCACTGTAGCATTACGCTAAGCTACCTGCACTAAATGTATTCTTCAGCATGTTTTGTTGGTAATTGGAATTAATAATCAAATGAAATAACTGAAAATCAGAGGGTTGGGGTTTATGTTTAGGTATGCATGGCTTTGATAGTACCCCTTCAGGAATACTGCAGAAAATGGATGTTGGGAATTTTTATTAAATTATGTAAATACAACACCTTGTGACATGGAATCACAAAATCACAGAATGGGCCAAATTGGAAGGAATCACAATGGGTTATCTGGTTCAGCCTCCCTGCTTAGACAGGACCATTCTAAAGCACATGGCACAGGATTGTGTCCAGATGGTTCTTGAATATCTCTGGTGAGGGAGACTCCAAAACCTCTCTGGGCAATCTGTTCCAGTACATGGACACCTGGACAATAAAGAATTTCTTTCTCATATTCAAGTGAAGTTTCCTGTGCATCAGTTTCTGCCCATTGTCTCTTGTCTTATTGTTCAGCACCACNTCAGCTCCCTCAGGCTTTCCTCATAACAGAGATGTTCAAGTCCTTAATCATGTTTGTAGCCCTCTTCTGGACCTGCTCCAGGAGCTCTGTGTGTCTCTCCCGTACTGAGGAGCCCAGAACTGGACAGAGCACTCCAGATGCAGCTCACCAGGGCTGAGTAGAGGGGCAGGATCACCTCCCTCAGCCTGCTGGCAATGCTCTCCCTGATGCAGCCCAGGGTACCATTGGCCCTCTTGGCCACAAGGGCACTGCTGGCTCATGGACACTTGGTGTCCACCAGGTCCTTCTCCACAGAGCTGCTCTCCAGCAGGGCAGTACCCAGCCTGTGCTGGTGCATAGGAGTTTTTCTTCCCCAGGTGCAGGATCCTGAATCTGCTTTTGTTGAACTCCAGAGAGTTCTTCTCTCTCTATCTCTTTGATATCAAAATTCTACTGTATTAAAACTTAAAGAGAATGAAAGGAAAATTGACTCCCTAAAGCTGCTAGCACACGTTTTAAATATATGAAATAGAGTTAGTCATGTATATATGTGCAATATTCACGTTCTCTCAATAACATAGATATGAGAAATTAAGTACCTTTTTTGTAAATATGTGAGAAACAACCAGAAGAAAAAACAAATTGTAAGAGGAATCATTTTTAAAATATCATTAAGGTACTTGATCTTGACACTTAGACACGTCTGCAGGTTGATGACAAATTTACTGCAGTTTACAGGGCAAAAGGCCTGAAAAAGTCCCAAATATTTTTAGTTTGCTACCAAAACAATGTGTTCCTTACAAAATTAAAAAATGTTTTTAAAAAGTTTGTGAAAATGTGTAGATAACATAATTATGTAAGTTTCTGAAATTTTGAATAGTCACTAGAACCATACCTTTCATTTTCTTTTGCAATGGCTGCATTTGTGGCTTTATTGTGGTTCTATATGGCTCTCTCTCACTGTCATCCACCAGCATCAAAATTTGATGTTTTAGTCATCACTTGACTACCCAGACATTCTGATTTAATGTCTAAAATAGTTTTGCTGGAAATTATTAAGAAAAATTTCATACTTGTTTCATAGCAATAAAGATGAGGTAACCAATTTTTATCTACTGATGCATTTTTGAGGAGTGTCTTAAAGAAAATAGGAGGCCAGATACAGCCTTTACTTTATCCAGTTGGATCTGAACCCAGATTTCCCAAGGAACAGAACTGATCCTATTTCTGTTTCTCCAGCTGTTGATTTTTCCCTTGGGGCATAATTAGGGTTTCCATATGCCCAATTCCTACTTCATGCCATATGTGTTTCCCTTATATCTGTACTTGATATCTCAGCATCCCGATATTTAAAGAACCTTGAGCTCATTCGACAAAGTATCAAACAGGGGTAATATGATTAAAGGGGAACTTCAGTTTAACATTTTCCAACTTGTAACAGGAATCTAAATACTCAGTCCTCATTAAAGTTGTTGATATCTGTAAATGCAAATGATTAGAAGCTAAAACTAAATTATCTAAGATGAGAATCTTCCCTTTCCTTCCTTCATTCCCATCTTGGTCACAGAATTGGAAGTTCTACTATTTGTTCTTTTCCCAAATGAAGAACTGTGACTGGGAGAGATTTTGAGGTCAAATACTTCACAGAAAGTTGCAAAGTCATCAAAAATAGATTGTTGCATTAAATAATACTCTCTTTAATTAGAAAAATACTGAATATATCTATCTATAAATCAAAGTTCTCAGTATCAGCTCATGCTCAGGTGGTGATGGGTAAAATCTTGAAGAATAATCACTTAGTATGAACAAGAATCAGGGCCATTGTGTTTCAAGAACTATATTTCTGAGAATATAGTTTGGAAAACAGAAGTTTGGAAAACAAAGTATAAGGCCCATTTATTGCACTCCAAGAAACATATTTCTGAAGATAAGTTTGGTAAAATTGCTGATCATGAAGCCTCTTACATTTTGATTCTATACTTCACGTTGAACAGACTATGTACCATTATTTACTTTATTTGACACAGTTTCAGTGGAAATATGTGAATAATATCTATGAATGCATTCCCAGGTACTTAAAAACTTGTAGGTATTCTCACTTTCCACTCACTTCAGAAATCATCTGTGTTGTAGGATGTGCAAACTACCATCTCAAGATGGTAGGACCTACCATCTCAAGATGCTAAAGGAAGTTTTTGTCTCCTGTTGTTTCAACAGAAATATTTGGATGAAAAATACATTGTGTTAGACACCATACTGGTCTGAATTCAAGTATTATCCCTGACTTCTGATACAGTAAGTAAACAGAAAACTCAAGGACTTAAACCTCCTGTCAGTTGATGATGTGGACACAAGCATGAAGACATACAAATTCTACAGTTCTTTTGTTCTTGTTATGACTCACTTAATCTCCTAGTTTTAGAAAAGAAAGAAGATACTGGATTTGTTTAATATAGTTCCAATAAATGAATTATACTACCTTTATAGTATCAAAATAAAATTGCCAAAACCCCTGTGAATGACTAAAATTTTTCATATTAAATGATCCATTTATATCTCCCTTCCGTAGCTTCATACTGCTCAACAGTGTCTTTTAAAAAAGTAAGCAGTATTTTTACCAACTTCATGCAATTATTGATGCAATTGATTTTATGCAGAAGGTGCTGAGATACTACATGAATATATAGAGTCTCAGAATATTTGGCAGTTATGACCTGTCCCAAAGGATAATGCCATGTCTTGAAATATGAGAAAGGCCAGTGCAAAATATTCACCTCCCCTGAGAATTTAGGACTCTATTCCCTCAGTGATGCACAACATATTACAGTTGAAATTAATTACAGCAGTGATTAACTGCACATTAACACAAATTAAGTTCCCTGAGACTCTTTCTCCATATTTTGCAGAGTTCTGCAAAATGTGTGTTTCCATTAAACAAAGAAAGATCTCTAGCTCTTCTGCTTCTAAAAATGGGGTTTAATTCTGCCAATAAGTGTACTTACATATTGTTTACTGTGTTCCCAGAAGGGTAGGAATAACAATTCCAAAAACAGTGAAGACTTTACTTATTCATCTTAATGTTGTACTGACAACAAAGCCAAGTTGAAATCTAGCATTATAAGCATATATTTCCAAACAGAAGAAGTTAAATAAAACACAGGACACTCTTAACTTATAATATTGTTCACATCATGAGAACAACTTTGCCTTAGTATCTTTCAAAGAACTGAAATGATAATATTTTTCTGATTAAAAAAAAAGGCTTATGCTATTCTGTCAGTGTTTTAGAATCATAGAACTATAGAATTATAGAATAGTTTGGATTGGAAGGGACCAAACATCATGTCCATGTCAATGTCCATGTCAGTACATTTAGGTAGTGACAGGCTGCTATACTTCCTCTGCCAGTTCCCACAGGACTCACAGATGCATCTCATCAGGTCCCATGGACTCATGCATCCTTGGGTCCTTCATGTGATCTCAGGTCTGATCTTATTCTGCAGTGAGTGGTTCTCCATTCTCCCAGATGGTGCCTTTGCCTCCTGCAATTTGGACAGTATGGCTGGAACACTCGCCAGTGAAGCCCAAGGCAAGAAAGTTACTCACTGTCTCAGTCTTGTCCATATCCCAGGCAATCAGGTCTCCCATTTCCTTCTGGGAGTGCCCTGTGAGAGACTGGAAGGATTGCTGGCTTGAAACATTTTGGGTGTGTGTGAGGGGAAAGGGCAGGTCAGGCCTTGGCCTGGTGAGGTGATGCCCTGCTCTGCACACCCCGCCCTGCAGGCCTGTATCCCAGCCTGGCAGTGGCTGCCTATCCCTGGCACAACGGAGGCAATGCTCCACACCCTACACCTGGAGCTCAAGTCTAGCCCCAGAATGGCCAAACGACCTGGGGGAAGGAAAACCAAATGGTACCAGGTAGCTTTTCTTATGATTATGGAATCAAAGTTGTATACAGTTTCCTACCTCCTCAGAGCAAAGCATGAAATTACCATACCAAAGGAAGCACATGTAGTAATGCTTAGCAGTGTGTAAAGCATGATTGTGCAGAGGAAAGGGGTGTTGAACTCTTGGTTGCCACTGCAAGGAGGGAGAAAAAAGCCTGACCAAGGAGCAGAAGTGGCAGCTGGAAAGTTCTCCCCAGCTGTTAACAAAGAAGGCATAAGTGGTCAAATAAAAAAATTGAAAAATTTTGGATTTGAAAACCAATGAAGGGTTTGATAAAGTAGGAAAGGTATTTGGTCTGAACCTGGTATCCTGTTTGAAACAATTTGCTGAGAAGGTTGGAGAAACTCAAGTCTCGTAATAATCAATAAATACTTACTAAATTTTCATGTCAAAACAAAACCAAAAATAAAAGGACAAAATGAAGACATCCTTGCAGCACATCTCCAATGATAATAAAATCAAACTCTTGCAGACTAAAGGCTTGATATACACTCTACTGAAATCCATAGAAAATTTCTAGCAAACCTAAATTATGAAGTTCCTCTCAAGAAATAAATTCAACAGGTAGCTTTCCTCATGTTCTATTCCTTTGGAAATTTAGGACTTCTTATGTATTTGGTGGAATTATGGTATAATGGATTTTTTACTGAAAGCTGAAGAGCTTGGATATGTACACATACATGTGCATACAATCACACAACATGCATGTATATGACTGTGTATTGATAATCACAGTTAATGTTCATAGAGGTAATAATATTCATGGGAAAGGGAGATCCTTGTTCCTTGTATCTGTTTTAGAGCAAAGATGTGAATAACATTGGAATGCAGAAATACCCAATTTAAACAATGTTAATCTTTACTCAGGAGTGGGTTTATGGGATTGGTTTTCAAAGCATGTAATAGAATGGACTCCAAATTATATAGTATACAAAAGGGGAATGCAAATTGCCAACAGAAGGTTAGGAAGATGGGGGCACCTAGTCAGTGTTGGTGAGGGTGCTTTACTTATTGTTCATATCAAAATACTATTGCTTTACTATTGCCCAGATAAATTATATGTGCTTTTTGGCTGTTATAGCTGTTTCACTTTTTCTTCCTCTATCTGCTTTTACACATTTCCTTGTGGTAAAAGTCAAGACTGACCACTGATTAGTAAGGAGGAGAGGGTCCCTGAGCTGGGAGGAGATTGGAAAGGAAGGACCTAAAGAAACAAGGAGAAAAACAGGACATGAGCTTGTGATGTTTTGTTCACTGAAAAACAGATCACCTGCATATTTAGGCGTGTTCATCATTGTTGCTGACAGTAAGCAGGAGAAAGATTACCTATGTGTAATAATGATTTGACTGCAGAATTCACTTACTATTTAATTGGTTTAGTTCTCTACACAAGCTTATGGAGTAAGGGGTGTCTTTTGTTACCTTTTTTTGGAAGTAGGGGAAGGCTGTTGTAAGCTATTGCTGCTTTCAGGATGAATAGAGATAATGATTTTATTCTGTTGCAAGTCTTTGACTGAAATATAAGTTGAACTTCTACCCCTGTGATGCACTTTTGAGGCTGATGTATAATGGTGTTTCTTCACTGATACTTTAGATAATTCATCTCACATGTATTTTTGGGTCATGCAGTGTACTTGTAGTTGCTTCTGATGGTATTATGAAGACTCAGTACTTTAAACTTAAGGTTTAATGACCAAAACAGCTTCTAAAATTGAGCACTGTGTGATTATTCCAACTTGTGGAGTGATACAAGGGATCTCCAGCTGCTTTTGGGCTTGTTAAAGTCACTGATGCTCACAAAGCCTGAATTTGCAAGGATTTATGCATTCAATTTACAAGAGAACATTCTGATTTCAGTTGGAGTTAATTTGCTTGTGAAAGTAGCACAACTATGAGTTTTACTCATTTGAAATTCTTACCATGAAGTTTCCTTCCACTTCAGAAAGGTTTAATAAAGTAAATAATAGTTTGAGAAATCGAAGCTTTTAGAATGTTTTCAAAATTATCTCAAAAGTGTGAATGCATATAGACTAGTGAAAATAATTACATGATCTCTGTGTTAAAACAAGGAAAAAAAAAAAAAAAGAAGCCAAACACTGAAATCCAAAACAAAGAATTTGACTATTGGTTTTTTTACAATCAGCTCCCTTTCCCATGGGAGTCGTGCACAGAAAATGTGCAGTGAAGAGTGAGACTAGCACAAAAAAAGCCATATAAAAAATCCTGTATAACTGAATATCAGTGTTTTGATTTCTTTCATGTGCATCTTGTCTGCAGTGTGACAAGGTAGATGTTGTAGCATAGCTAAAATTTCTTTTTTATGAAGAAAGACTCTAAGTATTTGAAAGCAGGAAGACTTGAAGCATATTTAATTTTAGATAGAGCAAACCTGAAACATTTAGTGGTTATACTAGGGAGAAAATTAAATTCACACCCCAATGTATGAATTCCTTTGGTTTCTTCAAAATAGACTTTGAGATCTGCTACTAGCTAGTGATTTGTTATGCGGTTCTTCATAGCTATTTCCAGAACACAAATCAGTGCCTGACAATGTTTGAGTCTTAAGAGCTATGAAAAGGTAAAAAATATAGATATGTAGGTATAGACACAGCCATTTTTTTCCCCCAGCTGCATCTATAAAGCAGTTTAAACTAACACTGAAATTTGCATTTTATTTTAAGAACATACAGTTTGATAAAGGCTGGCTGTTAGCATCAACACCACGGAACAGTGTTGATGCAGGTGCTTATATTTTTTGCTTTTCTTCAGGAAAAGGAATACAGGCTGATTTAAAACTGGAGGAGAGAAAGAAATTGAGTTTTGAATTTATTTGTAAAATATATTTTCTACATTAAATTACTGGATTGTCCTATAGTTTTTCCCTTTGTTTAAATTGTATATGCTTAGCAGTCATGTCAGAAATGAGTGATTTTTATCAGGCTAACAGTCTCAGGGTTAAAGTATTTGGATGAGTTGAGTACATCCCAAAAACTTGGTAAGAAATAACAGGTGGGGATGCATTGGGATGGGATACAACTGCCTTATTCCTATACTTATAGTAGATTAAAATTCTTAATGGTAAAATTTCTTATCTCTGAAAGTGCTAAGGATTTGTATCATTTTGTCCTTGTCCAAGAATGAGAGACCCATACATTAGTATACTACATCCAAATTATGTTTTACTGGAAATCAATACTGTTTAAAGCAGAGTGGGTTTGGTCATCAGTAGGTAATAAAAAAATTATGTTATGTAGTCTCTTAAAAAAAAAATTATCTTATGAAATTAAGATACTAAGATATATTTCTACTTTTCATGTATAATTTTTGAGTACAAAGTTATTGTTATCAGCACTAAAATAATACATTAATTGAGTATTTTGGAAGTGAAGCAGAATATCTGAAATCAAATCAAGGACTGCTTAAAAGTCAGACAGAATTGGTAGGAAGAAATAAACCAATTCATTGAAATGTTACAATCTACAAAGGTAACTTTCATAAAGCTGAACAATTATTAGGAAGAAATAGTAGAACACATTGAGGAGGCAGAAAAAATTTGCAAGATATTTAGCAATCCATTGCATTTCAGTGTGTGAATTCCGTAAGAGCATTTTGTTTCTTTATCATATCCTTTTTGTGCAACTCACATGAGAGCAGTATTTTGGGAAGAGATTGCAAAGTTCAAAGTAAAACATAGTAAATAGTAATACATCAGGGAAAACTGTGCAGAGGATCACAGAATACAGACCATATTCAGCAAATATTACCTACATCAGTAGCTGTGTCTAAAGAGAATGCTTATTGGTAAGCTTGATTTATCATATTAAGTTTATTTTATTTGAAAATCTTGGGAATCACACAGGCAGTTTGAGCTTTATACCTATGCGAGAGTAAATTGCATATTCATGCTTGGGTATGTTAGAAGTCAACTATTTGTTGGTGTTTTTACTCATAAACACCCCTCACCTCTGCTTTTAAAACCTTATTGCCCAGGCACACAGTATCTGTTACCAAAATGCTACTTTAGCCCTGTCTTCTACTCTGTCCTGCACCCCGGTAAGATAAACATCTAGCACTTCTCCCACTGGTTGACTGCAAACGTGCAATACCAAAGCAATTCAAGCAAAATGCAGATGGGCAAGGAAGGTTGCAGAGCACTGAGAATGACCAGCTACAATTCAGTAAGGAAACTGATTTTTGATGAGAAAAATTACCTTGAAGAACATTGATATTTTGTATGCATGTTGTTGTTTCCAAAGGCAGGCTGGGGGTTAAAAAATTGCTTAACAAAACATGAGGATGACAGTTATTACTTTTTTTTTTAAGAAGGTTTAAAAAAATATTCTAATCTGCCTTGCTGTACCTATTCAAATATTTCTTTCTCATCGTTAATCACACTTAATCTATTTACAAATAAGTCAGCTCTGCATCTGATATACAGATGTTTAATGCACACTGCTCTCATTGTAAATTTTGTGTGATTATTCTTGTGTAGGCAGTTTTAGTTGGAATAATGAACTCTGAGGATGGCTTTGTATGAAAGACTTGGATACTTTCCTGTTAGTTTTTCCTAATGAATATATATAACTTATGTATAAAGAAAATTTTGGTCTTTAAAGGACCAGGATAAGCACATAGAAAAATAAAAAAAAATGTATTATAAACCTCACAGAGAATGCATGAGAACAGACTAAGGTAAAGGTGAAACCACTGATTTTACATAAAATCAGCAGGTTGCTCTAGCAAAACTCACTACTGTGCAAGCAGCCCTATCAAGAAGGGCACATGAAAGGTTGGTAGAAATTCTGTACAGAATTTAGATTAGCTACTTTAGTGTACTAATATAAGTTTTAATATCTTCCTTAATAATAAAATTCATTTATATCCCAGACGTCAGGTTATTGGTCTCTTGGCCCCTTCAAGGAAGTAATTGAGCACCTGTATGGGGACAATGGGAATTGAGGAGTTCTGATTAGTTTTCTCTAGTTATAAATTATTTATCACCTCATTCCATTTTCCTCTTACACCTATTGGGACGTTTTCACAGTCTTGTTGCATAATAAGAAAGTGAACATAAGGATTCTATTTGCTATGGTTCATCCTCATGAGCCATTTAGCATTTTGTAATTCCACAGAAAAAGCTATCAGATCAGTGGAAATGAAGTGAGAGTTTTATAGATGTTTTCTGTTATATGATTTCTTTTTTAAAAAGGTAATGACTGACATATTTAAAAATTAGTGAATTGGCTAGCAAATCTTAACCTGTGATGTTATACAGAACCTATACTGCTGAAAGAGCAAATGTCTGTCCTGCTTCCAAAAGCATACATCATAAAATACATACAAAATGCTTATATTTAGTCATATTGAAAGGGAACACACATTTTAACATAGCTTAATACGTTTAAAGTGCACTTTTGCATTTTCCATTTTGGAAAATGGCTTTCTTCGAGTAGAGTGTTATAAAAGAGTAATCTTTAAACTCGTGTGACTTTTCACACCCACTTCCTTCTGTACACCTTTTATCTTAAAGGCATAGACCACATTTTCTCTCCTACCATCTGCAATTGAGACAAGATGGTGATGTAAAATTTGTGAGTAAACATTTAGTCCCATGAATGGAAGATAGCCTTTTGTACTCATTCACTCCAGTCCATCAGTTTGGACTAAGAACTGTAGACAAGTGCCTGCTCATACCTCTTATTTATCACATAAAATCCAATAACGTAAAATATGGTGTCATGTATTTGGGTTTGCATATGAGAGATCATACAAAAACCAAAACATCTATAATCAAGAACGTGCTAGTTGGAAAGGACTCAGTGGCTGTAACAGTTATTCATAGCATGGCTGGGGCCTGCCACTCTGTTATAACCAAAGGCCAATAAAACAGCATATAGTTTACTAAAAGACTGAGTTAAGTTGTGAAGAGATCATAAGCTGAATACTGTGTATGCTTCAAAGAGTTCATGTTGCAGAAGGGTGTAATTAAATATGACCAGTGGAAAGAAGTGGTAAAGAAATATCACCAACTTTGTGGCCTACTTCTGAGAAGAGGCTAATTCGGCCATTCAATCTGCACAGTTTGCAGCAGCCTTCCAAGGTGGGAAAGACACCAAATTCCCTGTAAGTTATGAGGTGTGGGATGAACACCTATGGTAGCAGACAACTTGATCTGGGAGCCCTCTTAGCTCAATCTTCTTATGTTCTTTTAGCATTATTCCTATGAATTGCTATTTTTGCATGCTGGGAATATTGGATATGCCTAAATTTCTCACGATTCTTGTCTGCTAGACTCAGCTCCTCCTCGTGTTACCTGGAAAAGGTGACTGATTTCCCCCAAAGCACAGACTTACTTGAGACCTAAGAAAGGCAGTTTAGCTTCATCTTGTGGTATGCAAGTTTCAGTCCAGTACTACTTAGAAAAAAAAATATACTCAAACTCTGTAAACTGTGAAGTCAGTTGGAAAACTTACAATGACCTTAATAATTAGGCCAGGCTATGGCACAGTCTCACATAGTTATTTCCCCTATTTTAAGGGTGGCAGGAGCTCCTCGTAGATTAAAGTTTCATCTAAAAAGAGTACATGATTGACAGTATGTTCCTCACCTCCTGAAGAGACAATGATTCCCTGAAGCCTCACCACCCACTTCTTTATGAGTCTTTATCCTAGTATTTGTAGGAGGCAGTATAGCACATGTTGACATCCATTTGGCTTATTATAACTAATTTGAATAATTTGATGCTTTGAAGAAAACTTTCTTCTTCTGTATTGTCAATAATATGATGTATATATTCAGGGAATATAATACATTTCCTGTTAAGAAGTCAACAAATCCAGTTTTATGGACAAAGACTAGGTGGAAAGCACAGATGATGTGTGATGTATTCAGTAACTGATCACTAGAAAAAAGGAAACAAATTGAATAATTCTACACCTAATTTAATTTGTCAGAACATATTAATCATATAGGGCCAATCCTGCCCTCAGACTAATAAATTAATATTCAACTGGTATAATAAGGATTGTGACCGAATGTCTGAAGGCAAAATTAACATCCCAATTTGGATATTTCCTGAACCTGAGTAGTTGTTTGACTGTCATATTCTTTCCATTATTTATGGGAAAATAATTATTTTTGGTGGATTGTATAAGGAACACTCTCATTTGTTTTGCAGAATGAACAGACACACAATTTTCAACATCAATAGGCAGCTTGTCAGAGGGAAAAAGGCAGGTCAAATCTTCACTTAATGCACTGCTATACAGCTAGGTAGGTAAAACCTGACACAGTATTTTTCAGTACTCCTGTTTTTCATTACATCAAGTTCAGGTTTATGATCTAATAAAATTCCAGGAAGGAACTGTAAATTCTGAAAGAAAAGGAGATTCAGGTAATTTCTAAAGAACAAGCCAGAAAATACTTAGATTTAAGAAATTACTGAATACTGTTATTATATCCAAAACAGGTCAGTGTTCATCCATTTTATAGATTGTATTCACAAAATCCATCTGGAAGGAAGGATGTTGAATATTAGAGGTANATTTGTATTTAGCTTCCCAGAAAGGTCTTATTGTCCAAGGAGCAGATTCCCTCAGCCCTCAGGCAAGTGAGCAGTGCACCTTCCAGGAGCCAGACAGGTGAGCCACCTGGATATTGGATGGGTGACCATGCAAGGGCTCACCCAAGGCACTTAAGATACTGAAGTTTCTCTTCCTGAAGTACAACTCGGGACTGTCTGCCTTTAAGTTTAGAGAAAAATTAGGTAACTGTAAAGCATCATCCATTAGCAGTCAGAAACCTGGGGGAACCCTGTTCCAGTGTGGCTGAGAACACAGGCAGTGCCACTTGCCAACAGTGGCTTGAAATTTATGAGGAACCACATGGCCAGTAAGTTTCTTTTTTTTTCTTTTTTTTTTCTTTTTTTTTAAATGCAACTAAAATTTAGATTATGAGGCAATTTTGAACATAAAAAAGGATTGTTTAATTTTTTAAATTGATAGATTCCTAAACAATATAATTAGTTTCAGTATTCTACTCAGATTTTTTCTGTCACAGATGGTAAATGAGCCCCATTACACCCGAAAAAAACACCTAATTTTTTCTGTGTTTTGTTTTTAAATTAACCAGCCAAGAAAGAAAATGCATCTACTTCCATTCTTATCCAAATTTCACTGCTTCCAATATTGAACTAGTTTCTTACTGCCATTGGAGACCATGCCAAAATGTCTGGAGAACCTTGAGAAAAAAGTGGTTTTGTTCTTAGGAAAACCCAAAGCCTCTCATAAAGAAAGATACACTTTGGTATCTTTCTTTACGAGAGGTATGGCACTGAGGTATGGCACTGAGGTATATGATTGCCACTTAGATAACCTTCTAGTCCTGTGCAGATGAGGTGCCTCTTATATCTGCAATCAGATCAGGATCAATTATGATCCTTTTTTGTTCTTTCCATTAAAAGCAAACAAAGGTGAACAAAAATGGTTTTCAAGTTATTGTCAACATCTTAATTTCTTGTTTCCCAATTTTAAAGAAGAACTTGTTGCTATTTTCTGCACATTTTGGATTTGTTTCTTTGAGGTTTTTTCACTCTAAAACTTCAGTTAAACCATTAAACTGATAAATGAAAAATTTTAATCAACTCCGTTCAGCCACATCCACTGCATCCTGAAATTAGAGTGGACCTGAGTCATCCAACAGTGAGGACAAAATTGGCAGAGAACTGATTCATCAGTACATCAGTTTCCTCTGTTAAATCATTATACAATATATTGGATGGACTCCATGATGTCAGAAGTCTTTTCCAATATAAATGAATCTGTGA
Source organism: Chaetops frenatus (assembly GCA_013400775.1). Lineage (NCBI taxonomy): Eukaryota > Metazoa > Chordata > Aves > Passeriformes > Picathartidae > Chaetops > Chaetops frenatus. The sequence goes on along the minus strand of VZTR01029513.1, from coordinate 864 downwards.
CTTTCTGATTCTGTGATATGAATGTGTTGCTACTTTTTAAAACCATATGTCCATAAAGTATGTTAGTAGATTCACGGTTCACACACAATTCCAACTCTAGGTAAAGACAAGAATCTAGTTCTAAAACTCTCATTTCTTATGGGGGTTTTGGTTTGTTTATTTTTACTTATATTCAGCCTATTCTTCTAGTCTGCCATATTTCAGGAGAAAATGTAGACTAAATTAAATTTCTTTAATTGGTTTTCTTTGTGCAGACTATAATTATGTGGCTTACCATAAGAAGTACTTTTTTTTCAATGGGTTGCCCTGAGAATTATTTCTAGTGTTATGGCTACTACTCTGAGTAGGAGTACTCTGTAGAAGGAGACTTCTTGGATTCAAATTGCTTATTTGTCAGACTGTGCTCTAAAAAACCATTAAGAGAATTTTTTATAAAAGCATTCCACTCTTCATAAAAAACATATTAAACAGCAATTAAAAATCTGATCTCTCTCTATGCCCTCAGAGAGAGGATGAATAGGATCACTAGAGAAATACTAGACACTTTACAAGTATCATATTTTAATTAACATTGATTAAAACAACATTNCAACACTTTATATAGACCAAAACATTATTACCCTCACAGGATATAGTAAAAAAATTAAATTTTAAAATGAATTGTTGCATTACAATAGCTATGAAAAACAACAATAATTTATCATAGAATTGGGCAATGTTAAAAAATTCTCTTTATCTTCTCACTGATGATTTTTCCTTGCTCTGTTCTTCCTGATCCATTTGTTTTTTCTGTGACTTCTTATCCGAAGTAAGGTAAATTTTGGCATTATGTTACAACCTGACTCAGAAGACTTCAGTATAAAT
>VZTR01029512.1:680064-771104 GCA_013400775.1 Chaetops frenatus | reverse complement strand
CTGCCCACTGCCCTCCAGGCTGTGCTGCCCATTTGACCCAGCTCTGCAGATGCAGAGAAGTAATCCCATCGTGTGCCTGACACGGTGGCACCAAGCAGCCTGCAGCAAAGCCAGGGTATTCCCCTCTGCCTGGCTCACTCTCACTCATGGATTAAAAGGCGAGTGAGAGGCCCTTGGGCAGTCAGGTGGAGCCCGGTGTCCTGGCAGGACTGCCCAGCCAGGATTTAGCACCCAACGTGCCAGATGAACCAAGCCTGGAAGAGCAGGGATGGGGCAGTGCCAAGCCAACAAGGAGCACAAAAGGGAGAAACCAGAGAAGGGAAATTAGAGGAGTCTGAGGTTTTGTGTGTATGTGTTTGCCTCGACTTGGCTGCAGCAGGTTTCCATCTGAACCCCCTCAGGTAACCTGGGCTCTGCACTCAGCTCTTGCATATCAGAGGGAGCATCCGTGCTGCAGGCAGCCTAAACACCTGCCACGAGCTCTAATGTCACAGGAAGACTCTCTGCAGGCAGAACAAGAGCCTTCCACCACCAGGTAGCATTGGCTGGAGCACTGGCAGCTGTATCTCAGCCCAGACCCGGAGCAGGGACACATCCTCCACCGCCCTCACCTGCCATTGCCTACTGGCCCACCCTGCAGATGGGGTGTTGCAAGACTGTGAGAGTAGTAGCTACCAAATCACAGCCCTGTGTTCTTCAAGTGAAAAGAGTTTCCATGAGTTCTCCCTGTGGTTTCATTTCTCTTGTCCTTGCAACAGAATCCCATACCCCAGACAATGTGTTATTCTGTTCAGCAGGACAGGATTGTCCAGGAGGGGGGTACAGACCTCCCCTGAGGATGAACCCCAGAGGGGTAATGTATCTAGACCCCTGCATAATGACCAGACTGAACATAACACAGCTCTTTGCCAAAATAATCACCCCATGTAGGCCAGTCTCATGTGCTGTGCAAGTCATTAGGTCTAACATATGTGGCAGAACTGCACAGCAAAATAGGAATTACATAACAATTTATGGGGGATAGAATGCATATTCTGTGTCATAACTTCCTCCTCATGGAAATTTCTCTGTAGGTGTTTCTCTCCAGCCCTGTCCCCCTGCTGCTGATGCCCTGACTATTTTCAGCCTTATGTGATGCCCCTTTCTAGGAGTCTGTGGAGACGGCTCCCTCTCTGAAGTGTTTAGGTTTCACTGCTCCCCTCTCTGAAAGCCACTCCAGGGAAGCTTGGGACAGATCATGTAGCAGGAACTTTCTCTTTTTTTCTTTTATTTTCCCATTCTGGCCTTTTCAGAGACAGCTGAACAACCATAAAGAGACCAAACTCTTGGAAGGAAGGAAAAATAAAGGAGAGAGGCAGGCAAGATGATGATGTGATGTTATACAGTGAGACTGGGAAGCTAACAAAGAGGTGAATTATCTGGCCTCTTACAGGGATGGTCCATGGTGGTGTGTACACAGTGCCCTGCCTTTGGGTCTGAAACAAGCTGGGCTGAGTCTCCTTGGTGCCAGGGAACACCGGCACCACCATGCCCACTAACAGGCCAGCCTGGGGTTTCCTCCTCTTGTGGCCACAGGTATGCTTCACCACCGTCTGCCTGGCTGCTGCTATTTATTCCATTATTTTCTAAAAATGTGCTCAACCTAGATGTCCAGACTGTTGCCAACCTCCTTCTTTAATAAAAGTAACAACAGCGAGGTATTGAAAATCACAAGGCATTTAGAAATATACAGACTCCTTTATGGGTGAAATAATCTAATAGACAAGCTGTTGTTAATTTACAGCCTCAATTTTCAGACACACTTCTTGAGTCAAAAGTACTTCCTGCTCCATAATTCCTACAGGGACACAGGTGGCCCAAATTGCAGTATACATCTACTGTACATTAAAATGTATTTCGGACTTAGCTTAAACATTTTTGAAATCTCGAGTTTATGTCTAGACTATTTTAATCAGCTAAATGTCATAATAAGCCGTATGTTGGGCTTGATAGGTTACATATACCAGCCCTGCTCATAAAGTATCAAAAGGTGTTTTTAAAAAGGAGCCTGTGTTTGTTTTACCAGGAAAAGGGTGCTTTTAGTCAGTCGTATCAAACCTACTGGCAAAGTGCACAGGCTCTGACGTAACTACTGGGAAAGAGGGAGGCCAGGGGCGGCCGGAGCGTGGGGAACAGAGATGGCTCAGTCCAGCCCACAGGGCCAGGCCGGGGTGGCTGGCAGGGAGCCCTTCTCCCCCGGCCCACTGGCAGCGGGCGGCTTCACCCCGCGCAGTGGCTGCCGGCACAGCCACCCGCACACCCCGCGGCCCCTGCGTTTTGAGGAGCATTCCTGAGCTGGAGTGGATGAATATTTTTTTGCCAGACCCTTCCATGAAAGAGCAAAGGGCACCAGGCAGATCCTGAGCACCACTTTGCACCAGGTCTTACCGTGTCAGGGGGCACTTGCTAGAGGACAACAGTCCTGGCAGGTTCTTTGGATTACACCAGAGAAAGAGAGCTTTCACCGGTAAAACTCTGCCATTACCAAATTAAAGTAATTAAGCATAACTGCGCAAAATCAACCATTCTTTCTCGAGAGATTTCACTAGTATAAACCAGCAAAACTCAAAGTTTCTTTCCTGAGCATTGTCAAGCCAAAACGCCCAGCTTGGGAAATGACCCATGACCGAGGGATGCCTTGTGCCAGAAGGACGGTTCCTCACCACGTAGGCTGAAAGGGATCCTCTGTTTGCTCTGAGCCACAGAGGGCCTATGGCACACAGACACGTAGCTTGGATGGGCTCCAGCAGCCAAGGATATACATGCACACAAATTCATCACACTGTCGTAGGAGATTATTTCCTTATGAAAAGCTGGCTCCCTTCTGGATGCAGAAATTCCCCTTCAGCTTTCAGCCACTGCCACAGGGAGGCCTTGCAGCCCCAACTCAGGCACCCCGGCCACCAGAAAGACTTGGCCATGCCCAGTGTCTCCTCAGGGCAGAATGTCCATCCCCCTCATTCTATTCTGACAGCCCTGGCTCAGAAGACTTTTATTGAAAAAACCACATATGGCCCTAGGAGACATATTTGTATGTGTCCCAGTGGATAAAATCCCAGGAGTTCTGTGTCTGGGCACTTGCCTCTGGAGGTTCCTCAGGGTCTGAATATACATACAGGAGAGCTTAAAGAGTATTTTAATTATAGTCTTTCCTCAGGAAAAACAGTCCATTCAGTGCACAGAGATCCCCAGGGGCAACACCTGAATTGTGACTAAAACTAGAGTAACCCTCTTGCTACTCTGTCATAGTTCTATGAGATGAGCCTTTTGACATAATAGCCAGAGTAACCCACAAACTGTACTTCAGGCCCCCCCCCACACCATCCCAATTCTTTGGCTCCTGGGTAATTTAGCCAGTCACTTTCCAGATGCACTTATTCTTCCTCCTTTTAACGAGCCTCCAGGGCAGAGGATGAGAGAGAAGTTGTCACGCTCTCATTCTGCAAAGAAAGTGTACTTCCTCTGCAGTGTGAAATACAGCCCAGTGGGTTGAAACCGTGAAGAAGCAGAGCCTGCCCGTGGTATCAGGTAAGAATACTGGCTTTTTTAAAAATACATTTTACTGTCAGTTTCTCCACCACAAAACATAAATCCTTACGTGATCCCTTTTTTCAGAGTCCCCCTGTTTGCCAGCAGTAAACATCTGAGAGCTGTTTTTATTCCCACAACAGTTTATTGCTGTGCAAATACCATAATTTTCAGTCTCTACAAACAGACAGAGATTGTCATCCACCCAGTTTGTTACTATACTTGCTGGGCAGAAGGATGTAGTAAAAGTCATGATTGCCCTTGATGTCCAAACTGGAATTCCAGTTTTTAACTCTTTCCCTGCCTATGCAAGCTTAGGGTTATTTCTTCTAATGCCAGCTAGTTAATTTGGACTCTGGTGTGAAAATTCACCCCATCTTCTCCCTCCCATGTTGACCACCTGCAGAGGAAGGAATAGGCACACAGTTACTAAGACACAGCAGTAACTCATCACCCTGTGTAAAAGGGTACAGCTTCACTGAAGGTGTCATGCTGAAGATAGGCAACACCAGGGCTTATGGCCTTAGTTCCAAAATAATAACGAGTCCATGGCCATGAACCACAGGTGGTCATTTCACTTTTTTCTCTCCCAGGCACACATCCAAGACCCTGTATCACTGTGGTGTAGGTCTGCCCAACATCTTCCAGTCTGTCTGTCTATGCCTGGACACGAGGAGTGAGCTTGCTTGCCCCAACAAGTAACCTTGGCATGCAACACTGCAGGAAGGGACAAAGCCAGCTGGATTTACTTGGTCTCTCAGAGTGTTATTGCTACAGATGGATCAGCCCCTTTGAGAGAGGGCATGTGAGCAAATGTAATTCTGCAGCTTCTGGATAACTGGTTCCTAATACGGGTGAACAGGAACCAAGAAAAGAAAGCAGGAAGCAACTAGGAATATAATGGTAAGAGTAGACAGTATCAGCTGAGTCTTTTGTCTCAGACACATAAGTCAGCTGGGCTGGGGACATCTAGTTTTCTGTAGAAGCAAATGGTGATACCAGAACATGGATAAGGAATGGGATTTGGATTCATTAATAAAGAGAGGGTAAATGCTGTTGTTAAATCAGCAGACACACTGAGTCTTGCCATCACAGTCACCAGGATTATGCATGAGTTTTCAGTCCCTCTTTCTTGCTTTAACCATTCACTGTCACTGAGGTGATAATTGGTCCAGGTAGGATCAATCCACTTAATTAAGTCTCCTCTAATGCTTAATACAACGGTTCTTCTAATTCCTTATAAATTCATCATGGTAATGACATGCCTTCAGAGACTTCCACAATGTCAGTCCTGGCTATACCCTTAAGAAGGGCCTAGAAAGAGCTTCCCAGTCCTAGGTCCAGACATATAGCTCAGCCACAGCCTTTGCTTTCTGTGGGAGGCAAATCCGGGTGTGTTGGAAGGGCATGAGCATTGTCCCCTCTCATCTGGCTGAAGGGAAAACCAGGGCTGTGAGGGACCTGCTCTTCCTGCCTAAAATCAGCTCTACAGGGAAATCAGGCATTTAATAAGGAGACCCAAATCCCATTAGCAAGTACATCCATCTTTCCTGTCAATTGGATGCACCACTTTGTTCCCAGATGAAGGGAGTTGAACACAGCTGTTGCCTTGAAGGTCAAGCTCTGAGTTCAGTCTTGCACCTGAGCAGGCAAAGGACACTTCTCGATGTGATCCTGCAATTATACTGAGACATCTCAGCTAAACACTTTAGTGCACTTTCTTAACATAAAACATTTTCATAAGCACGTACTTCTCTTTTATCATTGAAATGCTCTACGTGGCTTGTTTGGGTTTTTAAAAATCAAATCCTTGTGTAAGGTGTTCCCATTTTTAATCTCTTTCTCATTAGAAGTTGTTGGTTCTTTCCTAAAGGTAGCTTTGCTTTCATTTTTGAGGGTCTGTTGAGATTTCCTTTTTTTAAACTTCCAATGAAGATGATATTTTTAACAAGCAGTAATTATAAAACACAATACCTGATAGCTTCACAGACAGATGGATCACAGGAGAGTGTAACTGGAGGCGGGTAGGAAATTACACCCCTACCATTCACAGATGCCTCTGTTCCTTAGACAGAGACACTTCTTCTGATCCTTGAGAGCTCTTTAATCTAACAAGCACACAGGGAAGAAAATATCCTCTTCTACACTGAATGTTGTTGACTACAGCTCTGTCAATCAGCACAACATTTCAATTAGGTTTTAGGCAGTGGATTTTAACAAATCACTGTCTGTTAGACCAAAGTTGTTGTTGGTACAAGTTGCTAAATGGTGTGATGTGTTCTTCATTATTTATCCAGTCCTGACTCAAAGTCTCTATCTTTCTAAAATATATGCTGCCATATAGTTTGACCATAAGTTGTTATGTTGGGAGCAGTTTTCATAGTACAAAATCTACGGCTTGTGCAATACTAGTCAAAACAGGAGTAAATTCAAAAGCAACTTGGGACCACAAACAGCAACCATTTTTTGGATGAGTTTTATGTTCTTAAGTACCAAGGAAGGATACAAGGCTGCTAAGTCACTCAGGCATTTCTGAACGTGCCTAAGTCTTAAGTAATCTCTAATGTTTCTGTACCATTTCTATTTCCAGAAATAACCTGTTCAGTTCTATGATGAAAGGCTCACACCCACACAAAAGAGCTCAGAGACATCAGTGGTGCCTCAGTCAGAGACATGAAACCCTGTCCCAGCTCCTCCAAGACTGTCCCAGGAGAGCATCAGCCCTGGGGGCTAGGCAGGACCCAGGACCATGAGTCCACCAGGGCAAATCTCTGGGGTACTGCATAGGACAGGACTGAAAAGAGGACAGGATTAGGTCATTTGTGCTGTGTTTGTGTATTTCTATCTGCTTTACTTGGTGTTACTTCCAGGCTGTGCACATGGGTCTGTGTGTGCACTCATGTGCCTGCTGGGAGCATGAGTTCAGTGTCACTGCTGGCTGGGCCTGAGGCTGTGGAGCTGCAGCAGCCTCCCCTCTACAGGGCTACTGGTTTGGGCAACTTGTAATACAAATCTTGTGGATATTTTCAGGCAAAGCTTGAAATTAAGCATCCATAACTCTTAAATGAATTGTTAAATGTCAGATGGAAATAACTCATGAGCTGCAATGGTCATTAATAGATGAACCATGGCGAAAGTAAATAATATCAGGTCCTCTTAATAAAGGCACTGTATCTCCATTCCCAGCTGAGTCTTAAGCTCTTCTATCAGTGAAAAAGATAGACATGATATGGAAAATGATGGAGGGAAAGCCACAAATCAGGGAAGGGCACTTCCTGGGAGGTCTGCAGGCTGTCAGCTCTGTCAGGGCAGAGGACAATTAGAGTAATGTAAGGCACGTTTGTAGAAGTGTCCTGACCAAGCAGATCAGCCTTACAAGGACCTGATGCCCTCCCAAGCTGCTGAACCCACTGACCCAGAACAGAGGCAATCAGGGAGGCAGCAACACGGCCAGCAAGCAAGAAACATGCACAGAAAAACACAGCCAAGCCTAGAGCAGATCAGATGATGGTGTTTCTCCTGGTCTCTCCCCTATACCAACACCAAACACATCCAAGAAGAAGCAGTTATAAAAATATCATTCACAAAATTAGAAGACAAGGGGGAGGAGGAGGGAGAGAGGGAGTTACTGACAACATCAGTCCAACAGACAGACACCCACACCACTGCCATTCCCCACCAGAAACTGGGCCAGGTCTTTATTTGTTGGGTTGGTTAGCTGGTTGGCCTGTTTGTTTGTCTTGATAATAACACCCTATGGGTTTCTTCTTGCTCACCTTTTGGATTTTCAGCCTTGAAGTTGGAAAAATTCTCAAGCATTTCTTCAATAAACTTAGAGCATTACTTAGAAAACTGCCTTCTTCTAACACAAAAAGAAACCCAAGATTCTTTTCTGCTCACAGAAAATAATACTTAAAGAAAATACCAACATCAAAAGCCACACAAGAAAATAGCTGCACCATCATTTTTTCAATCGACTACGGGAAAGTACAAATTCCTACAGGGCAGGTGAGGAGGGCTCCCCTCTCATCTGCTCCTTTGACCAAAAAAATCCCAGTTGCTTGTCTGTGAGGGATGATTTAGTTTTCCTTAGCTACAGGACAGGTAAGGTATGAGAAGGATACAGAGGTCCAATGCTGTCTCCACCAACTCTGCTGCGAGTCATGCACTTGGCAGGGCAGAAAGATTTGCTCTTTGAGAAGATTTGCTGTTGCTATTATGAGGAATGGGCTGCAAAGTGCCTGAGGCAAAACAGCAGGATCCCTCTATTTTAAGGAATGTGTGTGTACACTGAGTATATAAACCAGATCTGACATCCAAAGAGGCAGCAAAATTAAAAGAAAATGAAAAGAATGCTATTTATGACTGAAAAGAAAAATCACTTTAAGATTAGGAACAAGCGAAAGAGAGCCGGCAAAGTCTATAATCCTGTTGCCTTGTCTCTTCCAGTGTTTCCAAACAGCAACAAAAACGGCCATGACATCAATGTTTAAAATGCAGCACATGCCCCAAATGTTTTTACAGTGGCTGTTCACAAGCAGGGTTAAGGTCTACTGCAGCACAGCCAGATTTATCACCCAGCCAGTTGCCCACAGAACGAGACTATGTACTGGAGAGATCAAGTACTACAGACCATCAGCCACTCCTGAAAAACTGGCCTGACCAAACAGATCAAAAGCCCAGCTGCTAGGTGGTAATCTGCTCACAAATTACCCTTTTAACACCCAGTGATTGATTTACATTTTCTTTATTGTTATCATATCATCACTCACCTTTCCTAGGTGGGTACCTTCAGCTCTGTTGCCCTGGGAACTGCCCTGTGTGCAGGTGGCTGCAGGGAGTGGGAACCTGTCACTGCTGCAGGACCAGCAGGTCTCAGCCCAAAGCCATGAGCTGTGCATTAAATACTGGCTTTTTGAGGAGAGAGCAGCTTTTTCTTAGCATTTGCCCAATATCTTGATTAGGGGAATTCAGAGGGGGTAATGAAGGGATGTCAATCAGTCGCTTCCCATGCTGTGCCCCAGCCCTGCACTCTCCTGTCACACAGCCCTTGCATCTGCCAGCTCCTCCTCAGGGCAGGTTGGGATTTTCAGTTTAAGCTGTGACCACCAAATAACCACCGATCCCAGTGTCCATGGGCTGTCATTGATTTGACACAACAGAAAACAAACACCCCTGAAGGACCCCACTGTGGGGCAGCAGCAGCAGGAGCAGCAGCACACAGTCCTCTGCAGGGCAGAGTCATGCTGACCAGTCTCCTGACAGTTTCATCCATCCCTAGAAAGCAGCTTGGGCTCCCCATGAAGCAGCAAGCTCAGCAAACCAAGACCACACTGAGCTGGCCTGGAAGTCCAGCTCCTGTGAAACTTTTCCTTCAGCTGGGCTAGAAGAGAACATCCAACTCTCAATTTCCTGTCTGCAGCCACTTTGAAGCTGGCCCATACAAATGAAGTATATTTTTTTAATGTTAAATTAAAAAATTCCTACATTTAATACAGAAAAATTATTACAGATGCTGAAAGGTTTCTAATGTTTCACCTGAACTGCACACATTGGATTAAACCCTTGGATGCAATGTCTGAATTAAGGTAGATCATTGTAAAGAAATAACTGCTGAGTTTAAGTCTATATTAGAAAATCAGTAAAGGTGGATAATTGCAAAACAAGGCATGTAGGACTAGATAGGAACCCAAATTCTACCTCAGCCACTTATCAATATCAAAGTACTTCAGACAGAAGTGATTATTTCAGGGAATTTATGTAACAGCACATAAATCCTTCATCCACAGTGCCTCTGGTGCAGCCAAGTTCTTAACAGTCATCCAGCTCAGCATTGCTCCGTGGGGCCCATGGGCAATCCACAATCCGTAAGGCACCAGAAGGTGGTCCAGGAACTGATTGCAGAAAAATAATTAAGAAACTAAACCAAAACACACACACACAGCATCCCACGCAGTTGGCAGGCACTTGTGTCAGCGCCTGCCCACAGGCACTGCTCACTCCCTGGCTGCTGCTGCTCAGATCAAAAAACCTTGTAGGTCCTTTGATTTTAAAGGATTGAGAAACACTCATTTAGCTTCTGTGAAATAGGGCAGAGCTCTGACTTGGGCTTCCAAAGCCTGAGTCTTTCCCACTGAATCAGGAATGTGCCACCTCCTCCCCACTGTTCCTCCATCCCACAGAAACTACCAGCAGAATATTCCCTGGTCAGTAACATGCAAAATATGCCTCTCAAATTTACTCAAAAGCCTTACCCTGGTCCCAAACCCATGGTCTCAACCCTCTGTTAGCAGCATTACAGGCTGGACCCCACTGTGCCCAGGTGCCACCACTCCAGAAGTGTTGTTTCACCTGCCCTTGCAGAATCCCCCCACCCACGATCCCCTGCCCAGGAGCATGACAAGAAATGCCTGACCCCAAAGAGTCTACAGGGCAGTGGAGTTAAACCCCAGCTACAACCGAGAGATGCAGCTCATCCAGCAGCTAAATAAAAGCTGAAAGGACCCCATTATTCATAAATTTGGCATCCTGATATCACCAAATGAAAACAAAGCTTGAAAAAATAATAACATCTAGAAATATTTTCAGGTATGACAGACTCTGCAGTTTTCCAGCGAGCAATTTGCATGACCCTGGAGGAATTATTGGGTATGCATGTTTAGCTGATTGATAGATTTTATTAGTAAAGCAGATTTCTCTGTTGCAAAGTCTGTTCCAGTCTCCAGCTAGGAGTAAAAGAAGATTGTTTCTCCCCAATAAAGAAACCAGCATCTTATAACTGCCCAGATATAAGAAAAACATGGTTCAGGTTTGTTTTTTTGTTGTTTGTTTGTTTTTAATTACCCTGTATTTAAAGAATTACCAGCAAATACCCAGTTTCTCTTGTTAGGAATTAACATCAAAAAATTGCCTGACAATTTTTTTAAGGGCCAAGAAAGTCAGCAAGTAATCATGTGGAGTTGTGTGGCCAAAGGTACATAAACTGGCTTCTCATGGGACCAGCAGTAGATCAGATTGCATTGGGCGGAATGAAATAAAAAATCCCAGAAGTCTAGTTTCTTTGGAAAGGTACCAAAACTGTCTCACCATACCAACCTGGCACATCATATGTAAAAAAGTGACTATTTCCTAGTACAGTATATGGGGTGTTTTATAGAAGTCAAAAAATCAGAATGGCCTTAGTCTGACATCGTAAACACAATATACTGTAATGTCATTGAGAGACTACTTGTTACCTACTTGTCCCAAGATTAATGCTGAAATTGAGCACACAGATCTACCTACAGTTTCCCTCCGAGCACAGACATGCTTGAAAAACCTCTTTGACATACAACTTGGAAATAGTTACAATAACTACGTAATAGTAGAAACCACTTCTGTTTAATTCACAGATATTATTTACACTGGCCCAGGGAAGCAGCACTAAGGGAACAACACCTTCTTGTGCAGCAAATCTTCTTCCTATCTGCAGCACAGCTCGTCCTGCTTGCTGTGACAGCAAGACAATGTTTGGAGACACAGGTTATTCTTTCTCCCTGGGTCCCTCCCCACCTGGACCAGCACGGTGGGGACACAGCCCACAGAGCAGGTCTGCAGTGAGGCAGCTCTTCAGCTTGGGCTGGCTTATCTGGTGCCATCCAAGAGGTAATTTTTCTCCCCCCTTTTCAAGGCCAGACCTGCAAGGGCAAGCCTGTGTGTAAGTGGATTGCAGAAGATTAACAGGTGTCTCCATGCAGCTGATAAGGTTTAGGTTTTTGTGATAATTACAGATGTAATTCTGCTGTGCTTCAGGTGCAGATGTAGGTTTGGCAACAGGGAAGTGCTGTCATTGAAGCCCATGAGCCCAGTCACAAACTGCAATTCTTAAAGTTACTACATCCTTAATCTATTCATATTTAGCATTTAGATTAGATTATCTCTTTTAACAGGCTGCACTGTGTCTTGGAGTCAGTGCATCACTCTTGCTGAATTAGATATACTGTCACTAATGCAACTTACAGATCACCAGCAGCCTGGAGGTACAAATCACTTCATTTTCAAGAATAAGAAAGAATGGTAATTAAAAGATGTTGCAGAAAAAAAAAAATCTAACAATTTTATGCAAATCAAGGCTTCTTTAAATGCAAACCAATATTTGTTAAGGTTATTTTCTCAAATATTTATCTAGCTTGTGAACTCCTAAGAAAAACATGATGGCACCTCTCTTGTGAGGTGCCAAGCCTGCTAGAGCCATAAAACATAAAATGAATCAACAACAGTTAGATCTGATGACATTTGCACTAACTGCAGCTACTAATCACCAGGTGTCCATAGGCGAGCACAAAAGACAGCAAAAAACCGTGAGAAAGCACCAGGAATCCAGTGTGACCAGCTGACCTTTAAACAGCACAGGACCTAAACCTGGAAGTTTCTGCCCACAGCTCCTGCATGCCAGCTTTCAACACAACTTTCTGTAGCTGCATCCGAGTGAGGGCAGATCAGTCATGCTTGTAGCAAAATGTCTCCCCCAGTTAATGGTCAATAGATGTGTGTGGTGATCCTTGTGGGCCTCTTCCAACTCAGAGTATTCTGTGATTCTGAATCTGCTTCTAACAAAGGTGGCCTTCCTTGCAAAAGTGATCCGTGCAATGAAGGGTCTAAATTACATTTATGACATTTGCTCCTAAAGGGTGAAGGTATTTCTGAAAATGGGAGTCAGGCACAAAGATTTACGTGCTCCTCTCTTTGCCTTGTGTGGTTATTAACTGGTAGCAATTGCCTGGGCCGCGTTCCCGCTGGTGCCTGTCTCCCAGCGAGCATTAGTGGGTCTCACTTTGCTCTCCTCGCTGCATTCCTCAGCTGCACCAGATGTCAGTGCCTTCCCTTTGGAAGGCCTAAAAGCTCATGTTCAGAAGGTCCACAGCCCTTTCTAGCCTCTCTATGTCTGTCTTGGGGGTTTTCTCCTTTCGCCATGAAAGGACAGGGCACAGAGGAGCTTAACCAAGTACAAGGTTATTCAAGTTACCTGCTTGCTATTAGGTATCACTGTACAGCACTGAATTATTTATTCCAGCTTCCTAGGCAGGTGTGTGGCAAATTTCCATACAGCTTTAATGGGAATCAGATTGCCAACTTCAAACCCAAATTCTTCATCTGCACCACAGCATGACTGTGAAGTGTTGCTGAGCAAGGGCGGGGTGAACAGCTATGTAGGAACAGACCGCAGTCACAGCTGGGAGAAGTATGCGGGTCTCACTTAATAAAACTTGATAGAAAATATTTGTAGCTATTAAAAAATATCGACAAAGGCACGATACACTTGATGTAACCAACAAGATGGTCTCGGTAGGGCGGGCAGGTACTGGATTTCAGAGTTGGATCATCGGTGGGGACTCGCTCCACTTTCAGAGCACACGGGAGCACACACACACAACCTGCTGGCAGACACAGGGGAGGGTGGCACAGCACAGCAAGAACACTCCTTGCATGCAGACTTGCTTTAATCCCGTTTCCAGGTGCAAATTCAGGGTTTTCAGAGTATCACATGCCCGGCACGAAGAGGCTGATCTCATCTGCATACAAAAGATACTGGATGAGCTGGGAAAAACAAGGTGGGACCCTCAACTCCAGAGTGATCCCAGTGGAGGTACCAGGAGGATGTGCATCTGACTGACAATCTGCCTGCACCTGAGCAGGTAACCCTGTGCCTCCTCTGCAGCCAGCAGAGCTCAGGGCACAAACATCCCATCCAAAAGTATGGGCCTTCATCTGGTCCCCTGACCATCAGACATTTCACAGAGAGGCACCAGAAGACCAGGTCCAACACAGACAGCAGAAGACAGCTGAGATGAACCACTCTGGGGAACAGTGATACACAAGAGCCCTTGGCAGATCAAAGCCAGCTTGTGTGGTCTCATCAAAGGGCTTGCACAGGCCAGCAACCAGCAATCCAGGCAGCATGGCAGCCAGGATCTCAGTGGTACCAGTATTGCTGGGTCTGCTCTGGGAGTAGGTAGTGGGATGCTCCCTGGGTGGTTGCTCCCAGCAGCACTTCCCCTGCCAAGTTAATTGCTAAATATTTATCCTACCAACCCACAATCAGGAGAGCTTCGTGAGGAACCACGGGATGCACTTTCTGCATAGCACACTACAGACCAAGATGACAAAAAAACCCCCACCAATCAAAGAGCAAGAAACACCCCCTCCCCCCAAAAAGAAACCAACAAAACCTCCCTCATTTCACAGGGAAACAACAGAATGCCTTTATTTGTTCCCTGCCAATGTCAAACAACATTCACGGCCAGATGTTAAAATAAAATGGCCTCATTTTTACTGTCACTACTATGTTGTGCTGATTTGGTCAAAAATAAAACCTCTTAAAATTACAGAAAACTGCACAGCTTCTGGAACAAAAAACCAGATCAGAGCGGAAGAAAAGTTGGTACAAACTGATAGTGTCTGAATTTGTTTCTTTTAATAGATAAATGTCTGTGATTATCACAAAACGGGTAGAGCCAGCAGTTTCACTGAAGGGTCCTTGACTGAAGGGTCCTCGTGGTCTCCCTAGGCTTGCACAAATTGAATGACTGCACTGCTGGCATAGCTGCTTGTCTTGCCAGCAGGGCACCGAGGGATGGCTGGGAAATTATGGTCTCAGTTATGGATGGGGAGAGGGAGAGCTGGATACTGGCCATCTTTGCAATGCTGTAGCTTGAAAGTGTGCCAAGGGCAGGCATGCCTGTATCACAGTGGAGCAGACAGAAGCATTCAGTACACCTGAAATCTAGGAGTTTTAATTTGAAACACCTCTAAGGGGAATTCAGTTGCCCAGGGTGCCATGCAACATTGGGTGAAGCACGTGCTTGGGAGCAACTTCTACCCTAATCATTCACTTAAATAAGTAATAAAATAAAATGGAAATGGAAATAATAATGTAAAGGAGCTCAATTTTGGTCATTGTTTTGAGGCACAACATGAAGTTCAATACTGTCTCATCTGGATCCATCTCCAAATGAGATGTTTCAAACCATGATAACTACACATGCAAATTGACTCAGTGAGCTGAGTATTGCAAACACTGTGCAGCAGTGAAGGTGAAGCTCTGCAGTGCTAGTAAGGCTTATTCTGAAAGAGATTCACACACAAACAGAAGTGGCAGTCACTGGACAACAGGAGGATGGTGCTGGGGGATGTGATGGGTTCGGGAGCCTTGGTGAAGCAGTTGGGCTCTGGTTTGCAGAACTAAGTGGTGAGGACACATTCCAGTTCTCCAGAACAAAGTGTCATCTGTGAACTAATGCCTGAGAAAAATGTTTCCTGTTCCACCAAGTCCCTTTCCACTTAGCATTGCCCTACTGAGACACCTATTATCTCTTCCCAGGTCACCAGCATACTCTCACCACTTGCAGAAGATTGCTCATCACTGGCTTCAGTTTGCTCACATTCATATTTATACCTAGTTTGAGCTGCCTTCAGGCAGAAATCTTCCCACTCAGTACTATGAAAACCCACCTTTGCATCTGCCTTTAATGTCTCCCTCACACATGGGCATTTCCTCAAGCCAGTTGATTTGTTAGGGCAGGTAAATAGCTCTGTGTCTTCCTAATTCCTCCCCTTTCTTCTCCCCCACCAAGACATTTCAAAATTATCTCCCCTCTGCTTACCCTCTTAATGATCACCTTCCTACCTGTTTTTTTGAAACACATCCTGTTTTAGAGCTGGCCCCACACGCACTGCCCTCTGACATGCCAGGCTGGACAAAGAACAGGCACTTCCCCCAGACCTCCCTGTAACCTCAGTGTCCTCTTGCCAAAACCACAACACTCATACAAATCCAAACCAAGAAACATGGACCTAAAGCAGGTTTTTCAACCCTTCCATGTCAGAAAAGACATATTCTTAATAGCCATTACTCTTGTTATGTCCCCTTTGGAGAGTTCAGACTTCATGTCTTTGGCAAACCAATCGTGTCAGGGCAACCTGTGGTGGGCACTCAGCTGATGAACTACTAGGCAAAGTCTTGGCCTGGAGATGACAAAGTTTAACATGACCAATGTAAATAAAATCATTCTTGCAAAAATAATTTAGAAGTTCAAAGCAAAGGTTATTAGAATGCAACATTATTTTTGCTATCCCCAATTTGTGATGAATCAGAAAAGGCCCCGTTATTCCTGCATATATCACCCTTCAGTGATGAGCAGGATTTGGGGCTAAAAAGACCAGAAGAAAGCAGAAGACCAAGGTGCCCACCCTGTCAGAAGTGTCTCCTCCTGTGGGACCAGAGCAAACATCTCCGCCCTGCAGCCCACAAAGGCTGTGTGCCAACAGCACACTCCATTTATTCACAAACCATCATGTTTTTGGAAATGGCCACACCTGAGCCTGCTTTTCTCACATGGGGAAAGCCATGTTTTCATCCCACTAGTTGTGGACACTTGTTCTTCAGTAAAGTTCAGCCCTCTTCAGCTCTGGAAACTGCAGTTCTCTTCTGGCTCTCCCACCTTCTCTTTTTATCCTGCCTTTACCCCAGGCCCAAGTGCCAGAGCATCTCATTCCTTGATGCACACATGCACCTTCTCCAGCACGAGCCCAGTGCTTCTGCCTCTCCTTCCCCTGTGCCCTGCCCTCACCACCTGCAGGGAGGTATTGAGCAGAGCTTCATCACCCAAAGCAATGGGAAATTGTGCTGACAAATGGCATAGCCTAGCAGCACCTCTCAGCACTCATCATGAAAAACAGTGCAAGAATTGGTGAGGCCTAAAAGATTTTTAAAATATAAAGTTTCTGTGTATCAGGGTCTCACAGGAGGTGGGTCTGGGCTTTTTTTTTTTGCCGTGCTGAGCAATAGAGATGGAGAAAAGTGTGAGTGGTCATCTCAGAACACAGCACAGAAGAGGCAGTTATGATCTTGAGATGAGAAGACTTCATTCAAAGGGACAAATAACACAACGAGTTAAGGTATCCTGGTGGCAAAAGGGCTATTACATGTGAAATAAACAACTTTAATGAGGTTGCAACCCTGGATTTATAGTCCCATCTTCATGTGCAGGACTTCAGGTGCATAACTCCATTAGCACTAATGGGATGTGCACAATTAAAGCCCCATACAACAAGATGAGACTGCTGCTATTAAAAACAGCCATGAACAAGCTTCAAAGAGGTTCTCCCATTTAGCTCAGCAGAGTGATCTGAAAGAGAGAAGCTCATTTGTAGCTGAGCTGATCACTTTGCAAGGTGGTCAAGTACGAGCAGTTACTGTGAGCTCTCCGTATGGTGGATATGAATGGGTTGGATGCTACTCCTGCCCCTGAACACTTTAGATCTCCTCTGCCAGGAATAGGCTTCTGCTCTCCATGAATGGCCAGTAAAAGTGTTGGCTTCAGGCACCATCCACTCTAGCTCTGAAGCTGGGGAGGTGTTGGCACAGAGGATATCCTGGAAGCTCTCTCCTCCCTGTGGATCCCTTGGCACGTTGCATGGAGTGGCCCCAGGCTGGGCAGAGGCTCAGCTCCCTCACACAGCCTGTTCCCTGGGGCTCCCAGCCCGAGGGCTCTCTGTGCCATGCACAGCACAGCACACTGAAAGTACTCCAGGTAGCAGGGGTATCCCAGTCCAGCGAGGTGACAGCTCAGGCAATGGTTCCTCCCTCTGAACTACTTGATCCCAAAGACAGCTCGAGGCTGGCCCATGCCCTGCACAGCAGGTACTTAGCTCTGAAAAAAAAAAAGCCTCTGGGAATTCAAAATCAACATGAACAGCATTGAAAGATGACNCTGAAGCTGGGGAGGTGTTGGCACAGAGGATATCCTGGAAGCTCTCTCCTCCCTGTGGATCCCTTGGCACGTTGCATGGAGTGGCCCCAGGCTGGGCAGAGGCTCAGCTCCCTCACACAGCCTGTTCCCTGGGGCTCCCAGCCCGAGGGCTCTCTGTGCCATGCACAGCACAGCACACTGAAAGTACTCCAGGTAGCAGGGGTATCCCAGTCCAGCGAGGTGACAGCTCAGGCAATGGTTCCTCCCTCTGAACTACTTGATCCCAAAGACAGCTCGAGGCTGGCCCATGCCCTGCACAGCAGGTACTTAGCTCTGAAAAAAAAAAGCCTCTGGGAATTCAAAATCAACATGACACAGCATTGAAGATGACTCTAGATTTTCAAGGGGACAAAAAAATTGCCTAGCCCATATAAAATACAGGACGAAATAGCTCAGTATTTTAAATCTGCAAATGTCTCACCTGTTCTCAGGAGCAGAGCACATATTATACACCCAAGTGACAATATGCCAGCTGAGACCCTGTTTGTTTACCTGCTACTAAATAGTGCCACCAGGCAGCCATCTCCAGTTGAAAAGGGCAGCAGTTTATATTATCAGTTTCTTTAAAAAAACAATGCAGATAATACACTCGGAATTGCTTTCTTGCCAGAGAGAGGTAAAAGCTATTTAAATCTGAATAATGCCACAGCATATCTGAGGGTAATGGAATAAGGTGCAGAGGCTGGAAGCAGAACTATAATGACAAAACATTAAATACCAATATGACTTTAATATTATATTATGCTCTCCCAAGAGTTGTAACTCTTCAGATATATGAAGCATTCCGAAAAATGGAATTGAACCCTTCATCACACAGGTTTTTTTTCTACAATATTAAAAATGTAATTTTACCAGAAGCCATGGGGAGTCCTACATTCTTAATACACTTACAGATTTTTACAAGCTAGTGTTAAAACTGACTGAATCGTCATACACATTCTTGGTCACACTCAAGTCTGGTCTGAAAGCTATTCTCTTTAATTTAGCACTGTAATGCCTATATTCTTACATTCTTAATACTCACAGATTACAACAGCACAAAATTTTGACATCGCCCCTGAAAAGTCCACGTTCACACGGAATCCAACAGTTTCACCATCAGCTTTAGTGGCAGCAGGCTTAAGCCTAGAAGTCTCAAGTCTGATAGACATTAAAGAATGAGCAAATTTCCTGGTTAATCTAATTTAGCTAGCACAAGAACATTCTCTACAAGGCCAAGGATATTACTGGCAGCACAAGTAGCCACACTTATGAGGAAGCTACTTAACATTTTCCATTGTAATACTCTGCTTCAGGATAACTTTGAACAATTCAGGCTAAACATTCCTGATGTTAGCTGTCTGACTAATAGGATCTTTTTTGGGAAGCTTTAGCTCAAGGGATTCAGCTATTTTCAAGGCTGAGGTTACAGAAAAGGAGAAAAAAACCCAAAAACACACAACCAAAAAAAAACAGAGAGAAGGAAAACTAGCATTTCCTATGAAAAGCTCTGGCACTTCCATAAGGGGAAATAAGAGTTTTGATCTTGAAATTCAAAGAATGACCAAGGATGAAGGCTGAAAAAGAGCACAGAGTATGGCTGAAAATAAGCAACATGATGATCTAATTACAGAATTAAGAAACATAAGAAGTTAAAATCAGGTGCTAAGAAGAGAGGAGTCAGAACAACCTTGTCTGGCTGGTAGCATTACAAGACCAGAAGGGTTCATCACATCTATGCATTTTGGCCTCAACACAGCTTTGCTGTTCAGCAGGTAGCAAAGCAGCTCATTAACACCTCTCTGCTGTCAGGTACATATAGCAGGTAATTGCATTGTGCTGCTGCTTTCCATTCTCTTGGCTCTCAGAGAGAGTAGTCTTCAATCCAGCCTCAAATACAGCTGGCATGGCAGTCTACACAAATTCATACAAAAATTTCTGCTTTAGTAGACTTTGGAAATCTGAGCCATCAAGAGACAGTGAAAACCTGAATTGTCAGTGCCATCTTCAATCCTGTTACTCGGTACACAACCTTTTAATAGCCTAATCATGTACTATTTTCTCCATAAGATGTAATAATCAGGCAATCATACTTAGATTCTCCAAATGATATCAAGGGCCTGCTGAGCATGGGCTGGATTGAGCACATGAAGCATTTTAAATGCATATCACAGACCACAGCATCTGTCTTAAGGAGCACACACTCAGAAAACACAAAAGAGAATTGCTGCTTATTGTACTGGAGGAATGAAGCACTGGGATTCAAGGACCTGCTCGGGGTGGTTATCTGGATCTGCTGTATCCGGGTTTAGACAGGGTTCCTGTTGGGCTCACACCTGTATTGCCAGGCAGTTGTGAATGAAGAAGCAGCTCCTATGTTTCAAACCGAGAAGAGCTGCCCTCTACATAAAGAAATTATTCACCCATGTCTATCAACAGCACTACTGACACCCCAGTACGTGGAGTGGCACGTTCACAGCTACAGCCTGGTGGCAGGCAGAGCTTGTGGCTGGTGAGCATCCAAACATGGAAGAGCTTCTCTCCAGGAATGGGGGTTTCCTCCTTTGGGACTGCTAATCCCATGGCCCAGGTCCTCTTTCACCTCCTTCAGTGAGGAATGCCCTTCTGTATTTTGTAGGAGAAAAGCAAAGTTTGGTTGTCCCAAGAGAGGAAGAAGCAGCAGCCACCTACGAAGGGGATGAGAAATTTCAGGTAGATGCCTGATTTATACCACTTATTTAAGATAGATGAGAAATACCATATTTATACAAAATGAGTCTCTTCTAATGATGCTATGATCTAATGAAAATTCTTATGATTTAAGAAATATTCACATCCACAAATGCTGACTTTTCTGCCAGCACACCTAATTTGTAGACAAATACAAACCAGTCACTTTACAACCACAGAAGTGGTTTGGTGCTCGATTCAGAAGCTTCTCATACATTACCTGATTTCCCTTCTACAGATACATAAATTAAAATGTCTGAGTATCCCCCCCAAGTAGAAATTTTTCCTTGGAGAGTGGGGAATAATTAAACACTCACAGAAGTCTTAGCAAAAAAATCAAATAGCTTCCAAATAGCTTGTTTGACTACGCTCCACGTTAGCCAGCCCAGGATGGATGCTGGTGGTCCCGGTGAAGGCAGATCTGCACAGCCTCCCCTTCACACACACCCTGTACTACACACAGCTGGTGGCGTCAGCATTGATGAAAGATGATGTTGAGCTTTTCTAACGAGGCAGAGCTAACGCAGTTGTGCAGTGTCTGAACTCATCTGACACCTTCTAAACTCCGTGGCCAAGTGCAGTGAAAAGACAGAGCAGCAGGCTGAGCTGCCAAGGTCCCGAGCAGACCCGCAGGACCCCCGAGGGCTGGGAGCCGCAGCCACGGGAGCGCTGGACCCACCGAGCTCAGAAGTGAGACACTCCTGGAGAGAGAACTGAACATCCAATGTGGCAGTTTTGTGTAGGAGTCACTGTGAACAGCTATTTGTGGTTGAACTAAGAAGACCAAAAAGCTACAAGAAATAAAGCCCATGATTGCTTGTGCTCACACATATAACTGTAAAAAGCACTCGTCTATAAACAAAGAGGGTTTTTTCCCCCCTAACAGTATGAGAAACTTAGATGTCTTAGAGCATGACTTCAAGAATCACATTAAAAATTATTAACTTTTATATGACCTTGAAGTCCACGTAAAGAAGTTGTTAACATCATTGAAATTTGTAATTGCTAATAATTTTGGAAACTATTTTCTTCATAGTCAGTAACAACGGATTTGCCAGACTTCTGTTATGTTAAATGCTACAGCAACTAATATGACGGTGCTTTTTTGCCCTTTTTTTTCCCAATGAAAGAATAAATAACTATCTGTGTGGAAATCACACATTTGGTCCAAAACAGAAACTGTTCATGCGTTAAAATTTTTGCAAGACAGACTAGCCTTGATCTACTTACTGCTAAAATACATAAATTGGTCATTATTAATCAAGACTTCCCTTTCAAGCACATTTATTACCACGTCTTAGAAAATGCAAATCTATTGCAACTGGTGAGCACCAGTTATGTGTTTTCCTGCCTTAGATGCAATCTGAGAGTTAATAATGATATTTGTTAATGTTAAAGAAGCAAAATGGAAGATTTGGGAACAAAAAGTTAATCAGTTCTAGGACAGAGAAAATCTATTTAAGTGCTTTGTTTTCAAACATCAGGATACACAAACAAACACTGCATGTGTTATGAGACCCCTGAATCTTTCAACCAGATTCCTACTTTCTGACCTGTGGGATGTGGCTCTCCATCAGTTTTACTGAGAGATAAGGGATGAAATCACACACTGAATAAGGAAAATATGACATATTTTTTTTCATATAAAACTACACTTTTATTGGTCAAATCTAGAAGGAAAAAACAATCAAAAGATTGATGTATCATATGATGTTTAAGCAACATCACCCTCAGTAATGGAGAGAGACTGAATAAATTTATCACTCAAACCAGAATGGCAATCCTTGTTGTACATATTCTTTTCATCTTCATAAGTTTGGAAGTCTTCAGCTGTGTTTCTGATGGACAAATACATTGCTACTCTTCCCTGTTTATTTTACTGACACTCTAATGCCTTTTAGTATCATTGTAAAATGGATCTGGCCATTTTCCCTCACATATAAATGTTTGCTTTAATTGAGTAAGACATTAACTTTTCTTTTATTAAGGAGCCTTTTGCTTTTCTCTCATAACGAGCCTTTTGCCAAAGCTGTTGTTTTTAGAGACATCCTCCACAGCTCTGCACAGTTCGGTACTGCTTGGCATATGATGAGTTGTGTCAACGGCAATCTGTTCTGTCAGTTAAAAGATCAAAAATAAAACACAAGCTCAACTCTGTATAAACCTCCTTCCAGTTGTAAAGTTGATATGAAAAGCTTCTGAACGACTCCCTCTGGACTAGTCCAAGGAGCAGCCCCACCATCTCCTGAGCAGTGCCAAGGCTTTAAAGACCCTGCAGCTGAAGGGCAGGGGCATGAGAAAGTTGAATTTAGGACCATACCTGAGCAACTCAAACCTCCACCATAAATGGAATGTTCAGATCACAAAATTTAAAGCATCATTCCAACTGCAGACAAAGCTTTCCAGAAGAATTAATGGAAAAGTAAATATAATGACAGAAGGCATGGGTTTTAGAGCAACATGCAGGTTTTTCTTAAAAATCAACAAGCTGCGGGCAAAATCTGAAGAAAATTAAAAGGCAGCATAAAATTCAAGGGAAGAAATGCAGAGGCATGGAAAATCATGAGGGACATATCTCTCACCCCAGGGCTGTCAAACCGGATGAGAAGCAGTTCTACAGAGAGCAATTCAATTCCTCTTGCTGCACACACTGCAGATATTTTGACTGGGATATTATTTGCATCACCAGCTCCTAATGATGTCTTAACAGAGCACTCGGAGTCCTTTGGCTGCCAAGTGAGAACAATTAAATAGTGCTTGCTTCTTACAGATGCCTCAGATTGTCACCATTGATTTGTCATATCAGAGATTTGTCAGAAGGCAAAAAATTGAGCAATACAGACCAACAAGATCAATGCATGGGCTCAGAAATTTGCAAAGTATAAAGAGCATAAATACAAAGATGTCAGATGTTCTTTATAAGCTTTACTGGTTGCCAATGCCAATCCCATCAAGCATTCTTGCTAGCACCAAAAAGGACATCTGCAACCTCACCCAGATCTTCTCTACTCTGCCTCTCTGTGCACGTGTGCACATCTGCACAAACACTATCCTTACATGGCAGTTCCTTATACCCACATTGGTCAGCTCTGCACACATGTCCAGACTTTGACAGGACACACAGGAGTAGAAATTATGCCTCCTAAATGTTTAAGTATTTGGGAGAACATCATGTGGAGCTGAAAAGAAAAAAGGACATGATAACCTGTGTAGAAGTGAGTGAGCACCCTATGTTTCTTCCATGTGGGCAGTCAGCAGCAGACTGCTTTACAGTTTAGACAGAGCCTGGTCCAACTCTGAGAACACCAAACAGAGAATGGGAACAGCGCATCACCGTGATGTCAAGGCAAGGTCACACCAAGAACGTTTGGATAACAGAAAAGCTCTCCCATTTAGTTTCATTTTCCTTAAATATTAATGTTAAGGACTAGATTCTGAAAACAGCTGTGGCAGTTAACAGTATCTAAAGAATTATTTTTTTAGTTAAACCAATAGATGGTCCAAAGTTTAGCACCTTTTCCAATGGCCTGTCCTCTGTCTATGCCAGAGGATAACTGGCATGCCGGACCAACCAGACACATTTCAGACTGTTAGAAATGCTGAGATTAACCTGTTCCACTTTGCCTTGAAACTGAGTGGGAGCATGCACCATCCATTGCTGTGACTACCTCAAACAACCAGAGCACTGACTTTCTGACCCTTTATGCAATACCAAGTCACATCCATCCCACCCGTCACCAGCAAAGCCTTTTTGTGTACACGAGAGAAGGGTACTGGGAGAGGGGCACCTGTAAGTGGCAGTCATGGCACTGGGACCTGAGCTAGTGCAGTGCTCAAATTATCAATACAATTAGACATTTCACAACTAGCAGTGGAACAGAGGCAGTAAATCTCACAGCAAAATCTCACCAGCTCTACAGGTGAAGATCCTAAGTATTAAACAACTAGAAGAAATCTGTTTTTCTCTAGCCTCAAAACTAAGATAATTGTCCCCTTTTTTCTCCTTTCAAATGTCACTTTTGAAAGACCTTCACATCTACGTTAGAGAGCCTGTAAGATTCACACCAATTAGAGAAGGATACCATAGTAACACTTTCTCTTACAAGGACTACAGTTCTGCAGAAATAAAAAACCAATTACAAATCAATTATCCCAACACGAAGCTGCAGTTAGGAGCCTGACAGGAGAGACGACAGCTTGATGCAGACTGTGTGCATAACTAGTGACCACAGGGCAGGTTTTCCTTGCATGCATATTTGGTCTCCTCTGTGTATATGTGTTACCTGTGGACATGTAATGGAGAAGGAACCACGGGGCAGAGGCCTTGCCTGCCTCTGCAATGGTTTGCTGACCAAAAAGAAGTTGTAACTTCTTTATACACATTTTATAAGCCTTTCGCAGACAAGGAAGCAGAAAAACAGGTAGTGCTACAATAATCAGAAATAGAAAGGATGTATCTCATGGTGAATGAGCTCCCAGCTCACTTACATTACAAAAACAAAAAGTAAAAGCAAAGTTCTAGAAATACAGAAATAATGGGAAAAGTCCACACTGAATGCAGTATGAAGACACAGCCCCATCCCTATTAATCTCTTATCTCCACAGATACCGATTCTCTTTTATTGATCAACATCTTCAAGTGACTCCACCTCCCTTGCTCAGAGAAGCTTTCTCTGATTATTTCCACCATGACAAAAGACCAAAGTGTAATTCAGGATAGAACAGTTAAATCATCTCCAAAATCTACTTACACCTCACCAATACTTTTGTATTTCATTTCCCTGTCTGACACAGGTCTACGCCTTTAGAAGCCAGAAATCTCTACTGAAGACTTCCTTATTTCTTAATGGACTTTAATTGACATTTACCACATTCAGTCTGGCTAAATAAAGTCCACTGATCTTGTTAAACTTCAGCACAGACGAATATTACTGTCTTCTTTCTCACATTTACATCCTCGATCTTAAAGAACTAATTCAAAACACACAGGTTGTTTTTAACCTGTTCCAAGTATTGTTTTGCTAACTTTGCAGACCTCCTAGCAAGTATAATGTTACTGCTGCTTCCTTCCATACACAGGAAGCTACCGAGTCAGTCTTCTATATTCCCAGTTATCCAGAAGATTGTTTTTTCTCTCTCAGATGTCTCATCTTAGCCTAATTATCTGCTCCTACTTCTGTTCCCAGGTGGTTCTTTTGGTGCTACAGAAAACTAGAAAAATTAACAGAGTTTGAATATGTTTTGTATAGGAAATGAAACTCAATCATGTGGAACTGTAGCAGGATACTTCAGTGATCTCTGGTTTCAGAGAAGTTCACTGTATGAAAGCTAACACAAAAAAAAGTGCCCAAAGTTTCCAAACAAAAAGATCAGCCCTGCAATTTGACAGGTATGTGAGGGATGAACAAAATTTGCATGCATATCTACATAAATACTGCAATCACTATAGTTTAGATACAGATTATAGTTTAGATATTAGATATAGTTTAGATTAGTCTAAACCCCAGGTTTCACGCACTTAGGACTTTCCAAAATATTCACCTCAGAGGCTGAAATATTCCATGCTAGCTCCATATTTAGAGGATGTTATTTTAAAAGACCAAACCACACTCCTTCAGCCATTTTAGGCTCTTGGAATTCAAGACACAATGACATGCAAGAACTCAAGAGGAAAAAAAGAGGAAATAATGACAGCAACGTGTGAGTTGCCACATATGAAATCTCTAACTTTTTTGCTAAAAAGATAAGCAGCCCAAGTTCAGGAATAAAGACTCATCCACATGACAAAGCTCCTGCAGAGAGGGATGCTGCTCTTTTACACCGCACTGGCTGCTCCAGCTGCTTCTGGACTTTCTGTCATGAATAATTCAGTAGCATCACTGGATTGCACAGAATCACTTAGGCTGAAAAAGACCTTGAAGATCTCTAAGTCCAACCATTAACTGGCTTTCATTCCAGCTCTTGATTCCAGATTCTGATTTCAACCCAG
This sequence comes from Chaetops frenatus, assembly GCA_013400775.1. Classification (NCBI taxonomy): domain Eukaryota; kingdom Metazoa; phylum Chordata; class Aves; order Passeriformes; family Picathartidae; genus Chaetops; species Chaetops frenatus. The sequence continues at coordinate 745,049 of VZTR01029512.1, read as the reverse complement.
CTGGTGGCAGCAAGAGGAAATGGGAGCACAGCAAAGCATGGTGGGGACCAGTCTCCATGTCCCACTGGTTTTGTATGTTCTGAATGTGAAGTCTAAGAAACATTTGTGATACAGAAGGACCATTGCACCAGACTGTCCAAACAGATTAAAATAAAAATGAGCAACTGCCCCAAGTGTCTAGCACTTGTAACTTCTCAACCAAAACTGGGAAATCTTAAATTTCTTGTCTAAGTCAGTTATACTGAACATTTTTAATATTTGTTTTTATTTCCAACTCCAAGTTAAATAAAACCTGTATTATTTGCTATGACTAAACATGAATAACTGCCAAACATTTATAAAACCTGAGTGACCACAGAAAATTCCAGTTCAATAGGGCCAACAAGTAAGAAAATACTAAAATATCATTAAAATGTGCCTTTATTTTTCTTATAAGAGAATTCTACATAAACCAAGCTGACTCTGTTTTACAAGTCTTTCCGTCCAATATAATAAATTTTCAAGATGATCATGAACAGTGTAAAGCTGTAAATAACTCTTCTTGTTGAGGGCTACAGCAAAGTTTCTTCAGTTGTTGTAATCCTGAAGAGCCTGAGCCATGAAAAGCTTGCCCAGGTTCTGTGCATTGAACTCCTTAATATTCTGGCAGTAGGTATTAATTTGACCTGTCAAAAGGAAAGAGTAAACCCTTGTCAGTTTTGAAATTCCAAAAGACACTCCAGAAGATAATTTTTCAAAAGCTAAATGAGTGTGAACCACTGAGGATTTACAGAGAAACCCTAACTCTGTTTAATTACTCCACACTTAGCAATTTTACATTGTCAGGATGACCAAATGTGTTTGGGAAGAAGAAGAAACTAAATTAGGAGAACAGTAAACTGGTATACTCAAAAATCCCCTTAATTTTCCAGCAATACTGCATACAATTTCTGAAAATACATATGGCAATAAAAAGAATGAGCAATTTCTTGCTGCTGAACTGAAAGCTAAACCACATTAATTCTTCAATTTAGCTTCTCTAAAAATTCTACAAGACTGAATTTCAGTTCTGTTCTTATGCATATGCTTTCTCTATTAAAATATTTGTAACAAATATTTTTCAGCAGCAGACTGAAAATTGTGCCATTCCTCTCTGACATTCTGCTAGCCTTTTTTTCCACCTAACATTTCACTTTATTTGCTATTTGAAAAATCATCAGGGTACGAAGATTTGTCGGTGCTTTACAAATCAAATGTGCCCATCAAAACATTTTTATACTCTTACAGCTAAAAGTTATTTCCCTTGTTAGCTAGGAATAGCAAAACATGAAGCCAGTTTAATCAAAATTAAGGCTCTTTAGAAGGCCAATAAACTCTCGATTTAATGCTCTATTTGAAAAGTTTCTAAATGCCTCAGAGACAAAAGAGCTAAGTTTTATTCTTTATCCACAAACTTTACTTCATCTAAGTTGAAGTGGATGCTTTCAATTCTTCCCCTGACTATGGTAAAAGAACAAAGAAAGAAAGTGCTTTGGCTGAAAACTGTCTTTTCCTTTAAGTATAATAGTTTTCAATTCCTTCTCTCATAAGGGGTGATTCATCCTAAGCTTTCACTTTCATGAAACACACGTCTACACACATACACTCTTCCGTTGCATTTATAAGCTATGCTAAAGCTGAATGTTTAAATACTTTAATGCTGCTAGGATTCAGTAACTGCTAAAAACTATAAAAACAATAGGGTTTTCTAAAAGACTCTGTGAGGAATAACAAATCAAGAACATTATTTCTTCTAAACGCAGCACTTATTATCAGTGTGAAGCTATTAAATATTAAAATAATAATCTCTTGGTCACTTCAAAATTCAGGTAACTCAAATCCACTTTTTTTTTAATGTCAAAGCACTTTTTGATGTACAGTACATTATCAGGATTTTGAATTTTCTCTCAGTACAAAACAAGACGATAGATATCTGATCCAAAAAGCCTGCTACAGTTAAACAATTTGCTTTCCCATGACGTCTTCCAAACTTATTTTACTTTGCAGGGCACCTAGGTTGTCTGCTCTCTGTTGACACTGTGAGGTCCCAGGTATTTTTACCCTTCCAGGAGGCACAGGACAGGCACTGACAGTGGCTATGCCTGCAGCCCACCAACGAACTGAAGAAATTGGGGGATGGTATCTCTACCTATCTACGCTTTGTTCCCATTTATATTTTTCCTTGCCTGACAGTGCAAGAATACGGGGATAGTTCCCCTAAATCTCTGACTGTATAAAACAAAGAAATTAGCCCCACTCTATTTGAAATTAAAAGCAAAACTTTCGCAGCTGCTGCAACAGCCAGTTCAAACCTAGAAATATTATCAATAACCTGGGGCTGCTGTCAACTCCTCTGAATCAGAAGTTCCAGCCCAAACATCTTATTCCTGTGTCTTGTCTGTACAGCTCTGAAACTTCTGGAGCTGAGGGAGGGGCTGGGGCATGAGTGAAGGGAGCCAATTACACCCATTCATGAAGAAAGCCTCCCCTGTGGAGCATTTCTCCATCTCTCCTTTAAAATCTCAAATTTAAAATATCAAGGATAAGATCTGGAATGCTACCAAGCCAAAATATCACACCATAACAGCAAAGGTAATGAAAACTTAAAATGCTTTCAAAGGATACAACTGCACTTTTTCCCATGCAGACATTCTTATATTAAAAGGTAAGTTGAAAACACTGCTAAACATTACCTGCAATAAGGAGTGACTCCATTCTTGGAGGTGGCTGTGGTGGTTTAAAAAGCTTGTTGATGTCCTCCTCAGGAAGAGGGGGCTCTCCTCGGCTTTGACGCTGAATATTTTCTTGCTGACGTCTCTGCTGATACTGAAAATAAAACAGAATCAAAATGCAGCAGGACTTACAAAGCTGCAAAAAAAATTTCTTTTCAGATGTTTTCAATAAACCAGAAAGTATGTTTTAAGAATTACATTTTCTAATGCAATTCAGGTTACTACAAACAACATAATGCAATTCAAGGTTATTCCCCATTCCACACACTGGCACCCTAAATAAGTGAGATAATGGAGAATCATACAGTACTGAGATAGTGGGGTTAGCTTCTAAAATTTTTCAGAGATGAATATTGTATCTGATGGAAAGAATAGAGTATGGTTGATAAAGGCCTCCATTGCCCCACAAAATAGAGAAATGCAAGGTTGGAATATGTAGGTATAAGAACCCACCACCTCAGATAGTTACACAAACCAGAAATTCTCCATTTTATGCAAGTTAAAGGTCACAACAACACTAATGTGAAAGGGGAACAGTATTTTAAGCAAAAAAAAATTAACTCTAAACTGAGAACAAAGTGGTGGCTGAAACCAAGCACAATGGTTCATTTCTCCATTAATATGTCAGAGTAGCAGCTTGTAGAACTTTTTCTGCTATACAAAAAAAAATACTTGTTTTCCATATTTCTCTTTATGGCAAAGATTACTCAAACTTTATAAAAAATAAGACAAATGTTTCTGCAGCTATCAGATACACATTTGTCCTTGTGAAGCTCTCAGAAACTATGTGAGATTTCATACTATATGTGGCAGTGAGGATTTAAAGTTTGTCTTCAAAGTCCTCGTATTCAACACAACAGAAAAGTCTTTAAAATAAGAAGACAAAGAGTACAGAGTGTTTTCTCTCCCTTACTTAAATGTATCTGTGATCCAATGAGTTTGAAAACAGTTCTTACTTGGTGGCATAATCAAATGAAGTATTTTTTTTCCAGTAGTACTGACAAATATAAGTTTCTGGACAATGTTAAAAATAAAATCTGAAATGCCCATATTTGTATGTGAATTGCATGTAGTTTCTTCTTTCTTTGCGTTACCCCATTCACTTCTCAGCAGTCTGCCTATTATTCTTTATTGAAATGGCTTGCTCTTAATCACAATTGCTCCATTTTAGAAATGAAGTTACGACCACTAACTATGCTGCAATGAGCCACTACTAAAGCAGCTATAGTTAGTAAAGAAATTAAGTGAGACACCATGGAACCTACTTTTCTCTGGTTTTCAAAATAAATAGATCCCCTTGTTATTAACAAAAACCTTTGAAGTAGATGCCATCTTTCTATTCAAATTAAGAAATAAAGGAAAACAAATTTTTGGAAAATAACATGCATGAAGCTTCTATGTCCTTGGAGATTCCATGGCCAGGACAGACCACTGATCATGTCCTGCTTCCCTAAAATACTCCCTGCCCAAGATACACTTTATTTATGTGAAAAAAGGCAATTTTGATTTTAAAACAGTCAGTGATGAAGCCTTTTACATGAACAGGTGCTCTTTCTAATAATCACTTACTTTGTGTGGCAATTATCTGCAACATTTTATCTTAAAAGTGATCTGGCCCATTTTCAGTTAGCCAATATTGATTCTGGTCATATCTCTGTCTGCTAGATAGAAGAGTTCAAATTTATTCTTCACGTAGGTATCTCTTGAGTAAGCAAGTTACTACATTACGTTAATTCTGTTCACCAAAATCTTCTCTCCAGGCTTTCAAATAATTCTCATAGTGCTTTTTTTCCAATTTACCACCATCCTCCAACAGTCAGACAGAGCATTGCTTTATCTGTGCAGCAAGACCAAAGAAAGTAATACTGTCTCCAAATCACAGAATAGTTAAGGTTGGAAGGAACCTCTGGAGGTCACCTTGTCCAACCCTTCTGCTCAAGCAGGGTCACCTAGTGGTGCTCTTCATACTCAAGATTCTCTAATCAGACTGCTTTGGATTTTAAAAAGGCCCTTTGGCACCAGAAACTGAAAGTCAGCATCACCCAATCAGCATCACTATTTATTGATACAAAACATGACTAAAATGTCCTTTGCAGTCAGAGAACAGCCCAACTTCTTCACAGTCCCCTGGACTGTGTTTCTTTATTTCTAGATGCATGACTACATGTGATGGTACTAAGACACAGTTTTGTTTGGAGCAACACTTGTAGTTTCACCTCTTTCATTTACTGACTCTCTTATTCCTGTGTCCATGGTGTATTTATAAATTATTTTGGTTTATCATAAAATCACTAATAAACATGTAAAATAGCAAAGAAAGCTAAATCCATACCATATGTCACTAGAAGTTAATTCATTTGGTAACTGCCCACTGAGTAACCCATATTATAATTCTTGTATTGGGTTTGTGTGGCAAGATTTTGGTAGCAGGGGGCTCCAGGGGTAGATTCTGTGAAAAGCTGCCAGACACTGCCCCCATGCCCAATATGGCAAACAGCAGTTGGCTCCAAGACGGATGCACCTCTGGCCAAGGCCAAGCCCAACAGCGACAGCATCACTAGGATAAAACATTTCAGCTGGGGGAAAAAAAGGGGAAAAATGCCAGCCAAGAGAGAGGAATGAGAGTATGTGAGAGAAACAGCCCTGCAGACACCAAGGTCAGTGAGGAAGGAGATTCCCCTGCAGCCCATGGTGCAGAACATGGTGAGGCAGCTGTGCCCCTGCAGCCCATGGGGCAGGGGAGGAATGTGAAGAGACCTGTCCCTGAGGAGGAAGGAGCAGCAGAGATGTGTGATGAACTCACCACATCCCCTATTCCCTGTCCTCCTGCACTGTTGAGGGGAAGAAGGAGAGAACCTTGGGCCTGAAGTTGAACCCAAAAAGTAGGGATGAGTGAAGGGAAGGTGTTTTAAGATTCTGGGTTAATTTTTCATCACCGTACTCTGATTTGATTGGTAATAAATTAAACTAATTCCCCTAAGTCAAGCCTGTTTTGCCCGAGACGGTAATTGGTGAGTGATCTCTCCCTGCCCTTTGATCAACTTGCGAGACTTCTGCATTTTTTCTCCCATGACCAACTGAGTGATAAACTGGCTTTCTGGGGTATTTGGCACCCAGCCAGGGTCAACCCACCACACTGCTTAACAGGTATATTTTTGAAAGATCTTACTTAGATCCCAAGTCATCTGTCTTGGATAACACAACTCAAACTGTATTTTGTGGAAAAAAGTGCTCCCATTTAGGTTTCTCCATGTTACTAACCTGATGTTTCTGCTGCTGCTGCTTGCTTACATTCCTCAGGTAGGTATTGTATTTAACAATGTCTTGGCTCATCTCATCCACTCTGTCCATCAGCAGCTGCAGACTCTTCCCAAGGTGATTACTGAAATAGGAGAAACATTCATGAAAGATTAAATCTACTACTAAAAATAAAGATTTAAAATTAAAAATTCATTCCGTCTCTTGACCAGTATTTCTGCACTGATGGCACCATTTGCAAATTTTTAAGCTCCTGATTATCTTTGTTCATATATTTATTTGATCATACTTTACATGGCATCTCCTCCTCCAGCATCTTTGCCTCACTGCAAATACCAAGTTTAAGTGATTTAGTCTTTCCAGGAACCTCCCAGTAATGAAAAAACCAATGCCCTGCATGAATTTACAGTTATTAGAGAAGCAGATCATACATCTAAAGGAAAAGTCTGATGCTTTTGCAACATGCAACCCAAGCAATGTTCCAGGAGATGTACTCAAAGTGTTTGGTTTCACATTACTTCTTAAAATTCACTACTTGAATTTGGTTTTTCACAATTTTTAAATTATTCCTCTGTTAAATATTATTCTGAATAAGAACAGTTAATTCTTCAGAACTCCATCTCATTAACTAGTCTATCAAACCACGCCTGGAAGTTGAGCAGACATGGTTTGATCCTAGCTGTTGAGAGGGAGTTCTGTGTCCTGTCCAGCCAGCTCCACATTCCATACCATAGGCAACATGGAAGCAGCAGGCTGGGCGCGTCCAGTTCCAGTTACGCGATCTACTGCCTTGGCCAGACAAATGCTGTCTGTTAAACAACTTTAATTGTTACCATTTTTAGCAATGGATTCAGTATTTTGCAGGAATGTTCAACTTAAGGTATACCTTCCAAGTAAAAGTTTTGGAAGTTTTTAGGTTGGTGCCCATGGAGACATCCTCTTAAATTGTGTTTACAGGGTAGAACAGTGAAGGAAGGATACTTTCTGCTCTCTATTGATCCCTTTGATCAGAAGCTGGTTTGTTGGCTCTGTTGTCCTACTTGGCTGAAGACCAACAACTCAAAAGCTAAACTCCATCCTTTTCTTCCTCAACTGAAATCCACTAATATTCATGAATCTCTTTCCAATTAAAAGTTTGGTGTACTTCAATGTCAGAATCACATCCTTTAATCACTGTTTCACCATGTTATCTGAGATTCTCTCTGGCTTTCACAATGCTTTCCTATCATTCTACAGCCTATGGACTGGAGAAACTCTAACTGGAAGACACAGGCATAAAGTCAAAAGAGAAAACCACATACGTAATACTATGCACCTCCCTCTCCAAGTGTAAATTATTCCCCAAATCCACAGAACTCATAGTTGGAGACAGAAGTTGGTCATGCACTTAGGAATACCTGCAGAGAACAGAGCTGGAGACATCCTTATCTCTGAGTGCAAGGACAACTGCTTCACTCACTGAGCTACTCACTGTACAAAGGGCTGCACCAGGAACTTCAGACCACAATTTATTTACAAGCCGGAGTGTTAAATCTCACTTGCGTAGAGAGGCAGATGGTGAGGAGGATTTCAGCTCCACAGCAGCAAGAAAGGCGCCACTATAATAATTATTTTTAAACTTCTTGGGGTTTTTTTTCGGTTGAACATTTCAAGCACATGATATTTAGAACTGTGGAATATTGCCATGGCCAGGGGCACGCATGTTTTTAGTTTTTTATAGAGTTTCTATTGTATGGAGTTAGTTTTAGAACTGCGTATTATCAGAAATGCCTGTGTACGTACACACTAATAGCCATGTAAGGTATGTGCACAACAGAAATACATAACTATTTTACAGATAGTGTCCATGTGAAATATAGCTGGTTACAAGGAATGATTTTATGTGAATCTCTTTGGGACCAGCTTAGTACAACAGAGTACAGAAACAGAGAGTTATTGTCAGAACTTGCAGTAACACAGTGTTTGCTCTCATTGCCAGGGCAACAAAGAACAGATAACTTAAACAGATGTGAACTGAGACATGAAGTGATAAGTATGCTGCAAATACAGGACTAGCTTTTTCCTCTGCTCTCATGTGGCTGATACCCTTTTTTGCTCCATCTCTTAAAAAAACAAAGACTAACAGGAAGCAGTTTGTAAAAATGTATATGTACGATCTTGAAGCAAGTTTTATTCAGCTCAAGTTTATTCTGGTGATACTTAGGAAATTAGACCACATTGCTCCAGGCCACAACATTCATCATACACTTAATTTGCCCAAAGGGTCCTTTAGACACCTCCATACCTTTTGTTTTCCCTACAGCAGATCTCAAAGATCACACTGCCAGGTATCTAAATGCCCTCTATGCATCAATACAACTAAAAAAAAAAAAAGAAGAAAAGTTTAAAAATAAATATATGTTTTAAAAAGTGGTGCCAATAAATGCTGCTCGCATCCTTATCCAGACTCACTTCCCTACAGGGCTCTGTGACTGTCAAGTGTAGACAATGCAGAGCTCAGCACTTGCATTTGTTGTTGTTCTGGGGGGATCAGTAATAAAGAAACTGCAATTTCAATGGCTGCATTTCAGTCAGCAGATTCAGCAAAAGAGTCAATTAAATTGAGTCTACATTTAAATTAGCGAGTAATGCAGACCAACAGGAACAGATCTATAAAGCAAAACAGCTGGTGCTGAGAAACCAATGGCCATGCTACATGTGTTTGGGGGGGGTTCTTATCACTACTTCTGACATGGTCCAGTGATCTGAAAGTGGCTGAAGCACAGTAATTATCCTCCCAAAGCCTCTTTTCAGTTTAGTTTCATCTGAAACAAATCAGGTCTGAGATCACACAGTGGTGATGACCTGAGAGCACTCTTGAATTGAGCTAGAAAACAGCTCCACCTTAAGATAGCACCAGGAGACCACCACTCCTCTAGTACCAATGAGTCCTTAAGGAAGAAAACTATCAGCTTTCATACTAGGCATCACAAAGTCACCCCTCTCACATGGGGACTGTGTTCTCTTTTGTGAAGAAATATAGATAATAAAAGAGGAGGAAAAATTAAAAATCAGAAAAAGTACCTGCCATGTGGATTCTTACATATCCAATGAAGAACGATGTAATGTGAGAGCATTCCTTCACAACTGTTACCAGAGTCATGGACCTCTAAGGAGCCACCCATAGAACTTCCGGAAATTTATCATTTGAGACTTATTTGTGTAGCTTAGACATAGCATAATCAAAAATGCCCAAAAATGACAAACACATACAAACTGCCAAAGGGAAACTGTCAAAACATCTTTACATCATCAAACACACTAGAAACTATAGTCTGGAAAGCAGTTTCTTGAGCTGTGCATTTTCAACTGTAACAGCCTTATATGTGGTGGGGTATAACTGTTTACCCACAAGGGCAGATATAAGATCAGGTCATTGACATTTTACTTCTGATTCCTTGTTTAACAATTATCAAATACAAGGGTCAACTAATTCTGAGGGTGAGAAGTAGAAACCTGTGAGCAGAGTAGCCTAATCTGCAGATAAGTCATGGTCTTTCCTGTCTTGTTCTTCCTGCTGGCGAGCCCCACCTTTGGCAGTGAGGCAGTCCAGCATCCACAGGAGAAAGCAACAACTGTACATTGACTGAACTCACAGATCCCTCACTGCACAAGGGCATCCTCTTAGGATACACATCTGGTAAGAGACGTGAACGCAAGCCTTCCTCTTCCCAAGCGAGTGCTCATACCATCAGAGCCTCCCTTTGCAGATATATTTTAAGAAGAGCAAAGATCCAGTTCAATGTTGCCACCAAAGGCAGTTTAAGAGGTTCCAGCATCAGCATCTTCCTGCCTCTCCCTCTTTGCCCAAGGGTTACAGCACTCTGAGCTGTATGGATTCGGCTGTTTGCGTGGGCACACTTCAAACTCTTTCAGTGAAATAGTCTACAGTAAATGCAAAAACACCCCCTGTTGGGGTTTCTATAGTTTGGTTGGTTTTTTTTTTTCTAGGGAGGCAGAGGGAAAGGCTGCAAGGGAGGAGTGGGAGTCTGCATTTTTCCATCAGACTATTCCACAAAAGCTATTTGTACAGCCGTATTCTGAAACAGATGAGGAAATAAAAATCTTTGAGGGTGGGAGGGATATAGAGATGAAATGGGGGCAGTGGGGAGAAACGAGGCAAGCAGCTGGGACTGGAACCTCAAACTGGCTCCGCTTCTGTAGCATTCATAATGGGGAACTACACATGAAGCCCATATTTACTTCAGCATCTTTAATCAGAAAAGGACTCCAGACACACTTGCTAAAGGTCTGAAACACCCAAAATGAAGCTTCAAGTCAGACACCCAAGCTTCAAAGAGAAGCAGCAATTCCCGTGGCTGCTCCCTAGCTTTGCCTGCCTGCAGGCCCAGCTGCCAGGCCTCGGCTGGCACAGCCCACGGACCCGTGTCGGCCCTGGAGGCTGCGCCTCTGCTGAGGCCTGAGCCACGGTGCTGCACCCAGGCACCGAATTCTGGGCCACAACAGCTCTGAAGATGGAGATGTGGAAAAAAGATGGCCTCCTAAACTTGCCTACAATTGCCATAATTGGACCTCCTCATTTATTTAATTTTGTTTTGCTTGTAGCGTGGCTAAGGAAGATGAGAACACGGAACAGCAAGAGGAAGCATTAGAAAATGCTTTATCTGCTGCTCATTTTTTCCACTTTCCATCAGCTCCACTGAGGCCCCTCTTAGCCACTGCTTTTTGGGAAAGGTGCCATCCTATACAGAATTTTCCTCCTGGTGGGAACAGCTTTGGGTGGTTTAGAGAAGTACTGCTGGGCAAGGCATATCTTTTTGATTAAAAATTTGTAAGGTACATCCCCACCACTTAGCAGAACTTGTTTACATCTCAGCATTTCAGCTCGAGTTCAACCTGTGCTGTTTAAGACGATTTTGTTTGAATGAGATATGTAAGTGAAGAGTCTTGAGTTCCATTCAGTTTTCAATTCTGACTTTGATGTGTGCCTTTGGGCAATGCATTTACTCTCTCTGTGTCAGGTTCCCCCATCTGCAAATTAGAGATTTTCATAATTATCTTAATAATCCGTTAAGCACATTGAGATTTTTGAATAAGCAGCGCAATGTATAAAGGTTAATATTGTTTTCAAAAGCCAAAGGAACACTTCTTATGTTACTTCTGCAAAAATACTCCATCTGATGTTTGAAAAATATAACTGCCAAGTAGATGTTAGTGCAGTAAATGTTCAGCACATGTTTGCTTCTACTGACGCACACTATTAGAAAAATTGCTTGAGACAAATTGAGATATTATAGAACAGCCCTATTATGAAGCTAGACCACAAAAAAGCTTTTTTTAATTTAAACTAGATCATCAATAGAATAAGGAAGAGATGGATGAGAATGAGAAAGTTGGTTGTAATTATTTCTCTGAAGATCTGGAACATTATCTGACAGGATTTTAATTCTTGAGTCTCTATCAAAAGACTGGCAGTACTCCAACGTCTTCAAGACATTTTGGTCCTTAAGGGTAGCAGGATAACTGTTTGAGTAAAAGGCCTTTACTTGCTATTACTTGCTAGCCTTGTGTTACTCTGCCTTCAACTTCTTTGCCTAGAGTACTTGAGTCAATTCACATTTCACAAGAGAAACACAACTTCATGTCCAAAAAAGTAAATTACTATATACAATTATCACAAATATACTTCAAATGGAGAAAGATACTAAGATGCAAGCAAAGTACCTGAAATAGGTAGACCTTTAAACTCAGACAAGGTGGGTGGCTGAACATGTGAGAATCTTGATGGAGCAAACTTTCCAGAAGAGAGGGAACTCTGGGTAAATAATTTTATTGCCAAGATCATTGCTTCAGAGAGTATAAAAGTTCAGGGATGCTCCCAAGGAACCCAACAAACAACAACAGCAACAAGACAAACACAAACAAACAAACAAAAATCCCACACAATTAAACAAAACAAACTAAGAGAAAAACCAAAAAAAAACCAAGGCCAAACCCAAAAAGTAGCTTTGAAGTTACTGTCAACAACAGCAAAGTGAGGAAGATATGCACCAAAATTAAAAGTTGTTATCTGAAATATTTTAGCCTAAGCTTCTGAAAGACAAAAATAAAGAAATGTGAATATAAAACTCCAGAACAGCGGCGGTTTGAACCCCGTACTTCAGGTAATACATGCTTTGACAGAGTAACCTTCGTAGCTGAATTCAAGTAAAAACCAGCTAAATATTTCAGCAGGCAGTACAAGTCGCCTAACCTAGAATAAAAAAGCACTAAAATGCTTTAAGGTACCACCTGCTTTGCCAGTTATACCAATATAAGATATCACTGAATGTAACCTGCCTGGTAACTAAAAGCAGCTATCAGATATTAAAAAAGGACACATACAAAAACCTCCAAACAGCCCACTGGAGTGATTTCACAAACTTTCTCTCCTTCAAGTCAAACTAAGCACCTAAAGTTCCTCAAAGAGATCACATCAGCTTGAAAAATCTGCCAGGAAAGTCTGTTTTCTAATTTTGGGCTGGTTCTTCTCTTGTTCACCTCTCATTGCCTTTACTGATAGGAGGTTCAACATAAAAGCCTGTCTTGCACCAGACATTTAACACTAGAACAGAAAGTAATTTGTACAGTTCTTATCTTGTATCTTGAGTCAGGACAGTGGCACAGACCAGTTACTACATAAGACGTAAAGCCATGATCTATGATCTGTTCAAATTACTTTCCATTTCCAGAATTGTATTGTGTCACTAGCAGCAGCCCTCACTACATCCAGGGTGCCAGGTAGTCCCAGCCCTTTATACAGGAGCAAACCCAAAGAAACGACCAAGGGCAATGCAGTCAGGTCACCTGGAAACCTTCTGTATCCTCAGCATGGCCCTCCTTTTCACCATAAAGTGATAGAGCTCACAAGGAATCAAATCATTTTCATCTCCTACATGCAGTGCTCACCCTCTCCTCAAATGGGAAAAGCTTTGTGATCTTTGACCATGGAAAGAAAAAGACAGAACACCTGCAGAGTCAAGCAGACTGAGTATCTCAGCAAGAATTCTTCACTTCGTTAATTCCAATGTGCAAAGTAACAACTTTACTGGACAGAATTATTAACTAAGTATTACTTGTGGCATTTGTAAATTCCCCAGCAGAGTTCAAGTATACTTGTTCTCTCTTGATCACTTTCTCTAAAAGCATGAGAACCCTCAGAACATCCACATAAGCTCGAGCAGAGAAAGTGGAAAATTTCTGCTACCTCAGGCAACATAGGGACCACTAGAAATACAGACCCATTAACTTCAGCCTTACATGACAGGGGAGGGAGGGGGAGCAAGAGAAAAAAGTAAAAAGATAAAAGGCCACTAGGATTAGAACCTTGGCAGACAATACCTTGATGTCAAAGTAAACTGTTTTACCCCAAACACCTATTAATGAATACAATCCAAATACATTGTTCTACATGCAAAAAGATACACAAAATAATGCAGCATCTCATTATTTTGGTCAGACCAATAATAATCCAACTGTATTGTGTTGCATAAGATTTAAATATCACCAAATTTTTGATCATACTGCTAGAAGTCATGCCTACTTTGTTATCAAAAATGTATTTTCAGGGCAAAGTGCTACAAGAAGAAAAAGTTATTCTTAGACAAAGTTATGAGGAGATCATTTTAGAAAGTCTTAAAACAATTTCTAACATCATGAATGCTGGCTGTCCTGAAAATCAGTGGCATTTTTGCTTGTTTCTCAGAGCCTATTATTTTATTTTCAAATTCATCCTGCTACCAAAGTAAAAAAAAATGCAATTTCTTTTTTATTAAAATAATTTGTGTAATTACTTAAGGAATATTTAACAAAACTAGTTTTTTTAAATAGATCTATTTGCCTGAATTCTGAGTGCCCATATTTCCTTGAAGAAACACACTCTTCTGAAAAATGTATACATTTCAGGCACTGCAAGTATATGAGGATTACTAACTGAATTTAGTCCTTGAATCTAATGCTACAGTTTCACCATGCAGTTTTTCCTTCAGCAAAAGAACATGAAGGGTAGGTAAAGTGTTAACCCCATTAAAAGTCAAGGCAAAGCTTCCATGGTCTGCAATGAGACTGGGATATCACCCAAGGTGTTAAACTGTGGTTTGGGAAAGCGAGTAAAAGTATATCCATTACTGTAACAAGTACTTACCTGCTAGCCAGACTGAGCAACTCATGTCTATCGGCTACTGCGGATTTCTTTTCCAGTTCCCACAACATCACATTGATCAGGTATGAATTCTTAATTACAATAGGCACTTCTTCAAACATGTTTTCATATGCAATATTTGCTTTTTTCAAGCTGTGAAAAAAGTTATGGAATATTTACTAATATAGACAGTAACTCTCTTATTCTCTTTGCTGACCTGTTGCTCCAACAATCAACAATTTTGTAAAAATTCTTGATATTCATAGTTCCACAATTAAACAAGAGTCGAGTTTTGTTAAGAAAGCATTTGCATAGCAAAACCTCACATTTACAAAGACTAGGGAAAGCTGCTCTAGCAAAAACTCTTGGAAGGCAAGCAGCTGCCTTGCTTGCTAATAGACTACCTACATGAAAAAGCCTCCAGCAAGAGACTGTACTGACAGGATTAACTCTGCCCCTTCCAAAATATTTCACTGATTTCCCTGCCATCAGCATTTCTTAAAAAGAATTGAACAGTTAGTGATCACATGATGGTAAAATATCTTTATATATCCTAACTACTACAGTGAAAAACAATTTTCCCAATAGCTGAATAATTAAAATTTTTACTGACCAAAAAATTAGATTCACAAAATACTGTATGTTTTAGAATAATAAATTCTGTGGTAAATATTGAAACATAAATTTTCAGTGTGTATTTTTTTACAATATACACATAAAAAAACTATTGTTATTGCTTTATAATGAAGTAAATAAAGTAGAAAGTAAAACCTTCCATAAAATCTGGATATAAAAGCATGATTTAGAAGTTTCTAAGGAAATAAAGCCTTAACTTCTTTATATTCATACCGGATTTTAAAGCAAAAACTTTTGCTTTTTGGCTCCACCCTTCTTTTTTTCTTGATTGATCTCAAATTTGTTTGTTCATCACTAGAGTTTTAAGATGAATACATTTTTCCTCAACAAAGTAATTTTAACAAGTGCTTCTGCTTTTGCTGTTGAACACCAAGCAGTTGGAGGCAAAAGATGCCAGCTAAGGCCTACATCTGTAACAAATAGCTAATCTTTTGAAACAGAGCAATTATCCTACTTTACTCCAGAAGATGGTGTCCACATGGGGGAATTAATTTGGAATAAATGCACTGGGACAGCTATTCCAGAATACCTGTTCTATTTTAATTCTGGAAGAAAAAAAAAGAGCTTAAAGACAGAACAGTGAGTTCCCTCCCTCCATTTCTTTTTTTTTCTGTTTTTGGCACTGTTCCCATGTACAGCTATCTTCACCATGGTCCTTACAGCAACTAGCCTTAAGCTCCATTCAGGTTTCCCCACTTACAGAGATGCCCAGACAGCCTTTCACACCTTCTCAGCCCACTGAGCCACTGCACGACTCTCACTGCCCATACAGGTCTGTTTTCCCCAGCACACACTGTTACATGAGATTTTAAAATATGGCGTTCCATAATCCCAGGTACCATTCTGCATCCCAAGAGTTCAGCAAACCCTGTGAGAAAACATTCTTTGAAGTTACTTACGCTTCTGGAGAGAAGTCTTTTTCTTTGCAAACTTCCATCAGTTTGGGAGTCAGCCTATATGCCTTCAGTGACAAAGACCCTTGGGCAGTCTTAATGGGATCTATTATTAAAAATGGAAGGAAGCGTACTATTACCAAACCCAGACTGCCTTTTTCTTTTTAAATATCTGAATTACATAAACAGGAGAAAAAATTACTAAGTAGTCCTAGTGAAAAAAATTCAAGACAACAAACACAGAAAAGACAGTATAGCAGAGACAGTCCTATTGTACTGCTATGTAAAATACATCCAACAATATACAGTGAAGCCAATTAGTAAACTTAACCTGGAGAACTTGAGGGGAATCTTGACCCAATCTACTCATATTATTTCCCCATTGAAAGTCCAATTCACATTTCCTTTTTTTGTATGAATTATTCACAGAACTTATGTAAGAGTGACCTCATTTAAATATTCTTCCTTCCAGTCATACTGCAGTAAATTAAAATATTCATTAAACAACATTTTATATGAATAAAAAGTACTTTTAGAGTAGCAATGAGTTAATTCAGATCAAGTTGCCATGCTGCTTCATGCATAACAATGTAACTGGTGCATACAAAGATTCGTTCTGCCTTGACATACTCTGCTGAATTTAGGGGCAAATTTTCTAAACAAACTGTTACATTCCTTGGACAAAGAAGCTTAACACTTGCAGCATGATAACGGCTGAAGCATGCCAACACAAGAATAAAAGCTGTGTTAACATTCATGTTGTCTGAAACTTAACGCAGTAAAACTTTTAGCAATCGGTGATAAAATGAAAACCAAAATAGACTGAAACAAGTGGAAAATTCATCAAGGTCTGATGATGCAATGTTTCCAGCCAATATAAGTATACTTTAACAACTTGTTCTTTACTGTAATCCAATTGTTAACATACTGAAACAATTTTGGGGCAGCTCATAAGATTGATCGTATTCATTAGTATTTTTTCTGACAGATACTCAGGACGTTACATTTACTTCTCAGCTGGAAACTATATGCAAGTCTGCCAGATATGGCAAACTGTGAGTGTTTGGGGAGGGGGAGGCTATAAAGCTGTTAAATTGCCTACGGTTCTGATACAGCACAGAACATCTGGTCTGGAGAGCTTGAGGAAACACCATTAAATAGGCAGAAAAGAAAAAAATCTTTGTGCTAAGAAACAGTCCAGGTTTTGTATGCTTCTGTCAGAGGTATTAAAAAAACTTGGCAATTCGTGTGATGATTGGTCAGTCACGTACAGAGCCAGACACGCTAGCAAGCGGGGTTTGTTAGACATCTGGTCGGGTTCCACCAGCCCCTTCCACGAGGGAGGGGAGATGAAGGAATAAAAATGAAGCAGCTACTCCAGCATTCCAAAACGTACACATCAGGGCTCTGATAGCAAGAAAAATAAACAGAAAGAAGGAAACCCTGTCTAGACTTAGCTGCTGCTGAGGCTGCCGTAGACACAGGGTTGGTATTTACTCAAAAAGACCTGCCAGGCTACTCTTCCAGGCAAAAGACAGAATACAAAAATAGTAGTAATAATATTAAGAGGGGAAAAGAGTAATAAAGGAAACCTCATACTAACCGTAAATGAGAACTACAGACTCCTCAATTGCGTGCTGGTAACTGAACTGGGAGTCCAGGAGGGCACGGGTGACAAAAGAGCCATAGTATGTGGACTGGTACCAGCCAACGTGAAGATGATCAATGTTTACGTGGCGCAGGCTCCGCATCATTTCCATCTGGTATTGAACTAGATTAAATAAAATGTATATTTAAAAAGTAAGCTTACACAATCAGTACTATTTAAAGAGAAAGCTTGATATTAAATGAGTAAATTGTATTTTATTTTCATTTTTGCAACTGCCTAAATATTTGTTTACTCACTGGACTGTCTTCATTAAAACCCAGAGTTTCCTCAGAGAATGAGAGTAAGACCAGCCTGAGTAAGCAGACTTTTTTCAACTGCAGTTAGTTGCTAAAGTGATCAACAAACTGCTACACGTCATTTAAAGNAAAAAAAAAAAAATCTGATACTGGGTTTCATTAAGCAGTAACATTTTACCATTTATTAACAAAGACTTATTGTGAGTTAAACTGCAAGACTGTCTAGAATTAGGTGACTTTTGGAATCAAAAGGAGAATGATTTAATGAATATATTAAATTGTAAACTGTGGTTTTTTCACAACATAAAACTACATTTTCAGTATCAGAGTTTGGGGAATCAGCTATAGCTGTTAGACAGTTTTGATTGCATTTTTCTTCCAATTTTCAACACTGTTTATTCTTTTTAGGTGTATATAAATGCAAAGGATGCATGCATGTACATATTATTGCATATAAGGCACATATGCTGCAAGTTACCTTAAACAGCAGAGAACATATTTTTGGTAAGGCGTTTTACACCAACAGCTGTAATGTTTCATTGTACCAACACAAAAATTCTATTTCTATTAAATGCTTCATTCAAATAGATCATCTTCATAGAACAGAGTTTTATTCAAGAATATTTAACATAATCCCATTAAACAGAACAACATATCACTTATCAGACTTTTAAACAGATGGACACTGGGCTTGCTGGTTAAATTTAAGGAAAGATAAATCAGTGTGATTATCAGATGAACCAACATTTGGAGCCAGCTCCCAGGAAATCAAATGCAACAGCACTACACAATCCTTAAGTTTTGTCTGCAGCTGCAAAAATTACAAAGATAACACATATACACATCATGTGTTCATTTTTGTTAATTTTTTTCACAGCTTCTCCTTGTACAGAGGAAAATATGATATTCATTATAAAAGAAAGAAACACAAATGAATTAGCCACAGAATGTGCTACATGTTAAGACCCCACTTCCTATCCTTTCAAAAAGGGGGGGGGGGGGGTGTTTGGAAATCCACACATATTATTTAAAGATATGAGGAGACATTCTTTAAGACTGGACAAATATTTTCCAACTTATCACTCACCCTTGCAGCACAAACTACATTCTGCAGTCTTCTGGCCCTTCTCATTAAATTGCCATATCTGACTGACTGTATTTCTGAAGTAACCTACATACACTTACAGAAACCCTTGCAGACTTCTTCTATCAGTATATGCTGGTGATTGCATTCTATATCATAGTATTGTAACAGAAATTACTTGAAATTTGTGTTTCATCCAGGGCACGATGATAATACAGCACCCTGAAACTAACACAGCTAAAGCACTGAGGCTTTGTTCTGAAATGCCCTAACACTCAGCCAGTAAAGAGAGGCCTGCTCCATGTGCCTGTCTCTGGAGCAAATCTGGAGATGCCTCTACACTCTTCAGGGCAGCCTGCACAATTGATCAAACAGCTATTTCCAAGTCAGAATGAAAACTTTCCCCCCTGCCAGACCAAAGCAAGCTCATTGTACTACTTCCAGAAACAGAGGCCAGGCTGAATGAAGCTCCTCACCCAGAGCCCAATGCTTTTGCATCTCAGTGTTTGTATCAAAAGCAAAGATCGAGTTTGTCAAAGAGGCTCAGTCCTTAAACTTAAAAAGTTTCTGTGGATTTTTTGGAGGTGAAGATTGCAAGTTTCTAAATTTCATAATTAAAACAAGAACACAGCCCTCCTCCAAAATAAACTAAAAGACTCCTGCTGTAACCATGATTTTGAATTGAAAATGTGTATGGTCCAGTTATTAAATGTAGCTAGAATAAACTGCTTTTGTTAAAAGAAGCTTTTCAAAGGTATATATGTGTGGAAAGCAAGGATGACTTGTCTTCATCTGTTTAATGACTTGCTACAACATGCTAAAAAATGAAATTGTAGTTAGATCCTTTGTAGCCAAATGAAGTCATTAAGAGGAAAAACTAGAAAGGATTTTCAAAAGCAGCTGAAACAGATACAGGATTTTGTGATAATTAAATGAAATTAAAGGAAATGTGGACTTCTAGACAGCTGGGCTAGACTGCTCCTTGCAGTGGCAACTCTCTTGAAATGGTGGACACTGTCAAAGTAGACGTGGTCATGTAATTATGGGGAAAAAAAACTTAGACATAGATTCCTATGAAATCATGTGGCTGATACATCCAGATAATTTCCCTCTTGAGAAGTGTAATAGTCAAGAGCAGGAAAACATCCTAATCTTTTACAAACTTGAATAAAGGCATATCATGCTCTTAAAAGTGTCCATGTGAGAGCTAACTGGTAACCAAGTTCCAAGACAAGTTCTTTTCTTAAACACAGTACACCCAGCAACATGTAAGAGATGTAACACGATGTAAGAGATACAGTCCAGAAGAAAAAGGACTCACTGAAAAACCATCCAAATTTCATGTCAGCAATTCCTCTTCTCATGACTGTTAGCAGTTAGATGATAATGAAGGCAATAGTGGAAAAAATGTCAAAGAACCAATAAAGCATCAATAGCTAACATCTTTGCCTTGGGAAAACAACTGCAGAAATTAAAACATGATGCAGTCCCCACCAGGGAGAAATGGAAACTCTTTTAAACCAAACATATATATTTTATAACATGTATTAGTAGCTAGATAGCTCCAACAAGCTGCCAACTTGCACAAATGGGTAACAGCCCCCAAGTTGCTTTTGTTGACACCATTACCACTGTTTCTTTACATCGTTTGCCCAATCTACAGAACATCATCTTTTTACCAAGAAGCTTAGCACACACTGGGCAAGAGCTCTCTCTCTCCTTCTATTTATTACTCAATCTGCTAGCATTTGGGACAGCTGTGCACCTTTTCTAATAAATTCACTGTTTCGTGTCACAGTCCTTCCCAAGTCACTCTGCAAAGTTGACACTAAAAGAGCCACTCAGTCTAAGAGTGCCCAAAACTGAGGTGAGCAAGAAAAAGGGCAGGGGAGCAGCCAGACCAGGATGCTGCCTCCTGCTCCCTCACATTTAGACAGTGTATCTACATTATAAAACAAACTATTTGTTCAGGGATATCCTTATGATGAGGAAAGCCAACAGCCACATTTGCAATTTCCAGCGCTGCTGCTTGCACTGAGAATGTGCAACCTCTGTCTCCTGAGCCATCTTTCCTGAGCACCTTTCTGAAGTAGACTTTTTTAACAAAAGATTCTCTCTTTTGCTATTATTAAAAATCTTCCCCTCCTTCCTCTAAATTGGGCAGGGGGGAGGGGAATTAAAGAAGCTAGAAAGCATTATTATAATTTTCTAAAGCAAACGAAGTGCAAAACTAAACAATATGGGTGTTTTGCTTGAAAATAACTGACTTCTGTGAATTTGTATTACCAAAATGCTTTGACTGAAAAATCTTTACAATAAACTCTATTACAGTAGTTTGGTGGGTATTTTTTCCCCTAAACGCAATTTGTTTCAAGAAACGCTGTAAAAGATTTTTAAAAATACTAGAATAACATAAAGACATTTTCCTTTTCTAGAAAGTACTGCCAATATTAGAAACTTTATCTGAGCTTTAACATATAGGAGATATATACCCTACCTTACAAAAAAAAATTCACAACTAACTAACCAAACAAAAAACAAAACAAAACACAACAACAACAACAAAAAACTGAAATAAAAAATTTGTAATATATCAGATACAAGGCCAAGAATTGAACCCTGATGTAATGGCCCATTCAACACTGAGACAATTCAGCCATATTTTCTATACCTTAAAAAAACTTTGGTCAATAATTTCACTATTTGAAAACCTAATTTCAGAATAGGTCAAATCAGCTGAAGCACTGAAAAAAGGTCCATTATAATTCTAAAATGCAAACAAATCTAAGACCCTGGAGTTCAAAAACAAATGATGCAATTTTACTTATTACTGAATTGTTTCTTTACCAAGAAAAATTCATTAGAATTCACCTCTCTTGGGGGTCACATATGCACGAGCATATTGCTGAAATTCAGTCCTTAAATAGTTATTGTTACCATCAGAGGAGATGCACTTCAGCCTGGCCACATTCAGACTTTCAGTAAATACTGTGACATGTGAAACCCTGATCAATGATGGCCTGGAGGCAATGTCTTTGAGGACACCTCACTTGCTCAAGGCCCTAATTTCCAAAATATACTTTAAATTGATACACCTTAAGAAACCTGATTGTAAGAGTAACAATCCACATGCCTCCTAAAAAGCCAATCCCCACCGAAGTGGAAGGACTTTGTACCAGTGTTAGGTGCCATAGACTGCCTGGTTTTATGTTGTTCCCCACCCAGCTTGCTGCAGTGGACCCTGTGCAAAAGAGCTAACAACCAACTCTAAGCTACAAACCACTAACATCTGTGTAGCCTTCGGTCTGCCCTTCACAACTAAGTGCTTGTTTCAATCCGTGTTTAACTGTGCTCAAAGAGCAGAAGCTGCACGTGCCTTCAGGAGGGCAGGTCACTGGTTCCAGAACAAGGTGGACCTTTACTGCTCCCTCACTTTCTACAGCTGCCTCACAAAGACTCTCTGGAGAAGAATGGATCTGAGGATGAATATTGTTTGCTTGAAGAATGCTGAGCACCCGAAAGACAGATGAACTAAAACTACCTAAAATTTTCTCAAGGCGAGGCATACTGTCCAAGGGAAACAAAAGTCCACCAGAAGAGACAGCATCCAGTTTCTGTGCTAGCACTTCTCTGAATTTAACTGGCAACATGAACATGGCAAATTTTGGTTAATCTGGTCAAAATATACTGAAAAACAGCCAAAATATTCCCTTTATACCATCGCTAATAATGTGGATAGTATTTTTAATGCAATAATTTATCTGTTTTGAAGTGCTACCATGTGGTAGCATGCATACTGAACAAGTGCTATACACTTCGCAGCACAAAAAATTTGAGTTTTTCTATACTTATTAACTTTGCCAAACCACATGTATGCTTCAGACAGTATCTTCAATGACTAAACCAAGTTAGCAGATGCTAGTTCAAGGAACCAGCATATGCATTTGAAAAGAAGGAAAATTCATTTATTTAATTTAATTTAGCACAGAGAATTATGGAGACAATATATTAATTTGTTTCCCTCCACACACACAATCTCAATTAATTGTCTAGAAAACTATGAATCACAACAACTGCTTCTATTGATAACAATTCCAATTGTGAAGATACAAATAAAAGGAATACCACAACCAACTTGTCATGGTTAAAAAATACAACTAAAAAGAATGAGCAAAGAGAAACAAGAATTCAGAATTAATTCCAGCAAAGGCAATGTTTCATCTGAAAAAGCCTTTAGATACTGTTGAAATATATTTCTCTGTCTAAAGTGTGCACCATATACGCATACAAATATTTACAGATTTTTATCTGTATCCAACCACCTCACACCTACACACTTCTCCCAAGACAAATGCACAAGCTCAGTAACTCAACAATTCTCCTATTCACAGAGAAAAAAAAAATTAAAAGTAAATATTGCCTTCCTCAATAATATTAATTTCCTCCTCTGAAATATCAAGTCAGGGTTACAAAACAGTACTCTATTTTATGCACTTTTACTATACTGGGCTGAAAGCACCTGACCTGGTCTAAACTTGGAAGCTAAGCAGACCAGGGTCTGTAGGTAGCTAGATGGGAAAAAAATCACATGAAAATAGGCAAAAGTCCAAGAGTCATAGTTGAAAGAGCACAAAACCAAAAGCAAGTCAAAAGACTTAATTCAACCCCATTTTAATTGCTAAATTGAAGGATGAAAAAAAAAGGCAGAACTTATCTGGCCAAAATTTTTTTAAGGGATTTTCTGTTCTCATGAGTTAGCAACTGTGGTAGAAAAACTGAACACTCACAAATCTGTGTTTTCTGTATAGGCTATGAGATAAATTGACTACAAATCTTTAGGAATCCCCTCCATCTATGCCCCCAACACTACTGGTCTAGTAAGAGAAAGCCCAGCTTCTTCTAAGTGAATGCTTATTACAGCAACTGAGGCTTTGCTAATGCCTTCATGTTCTTCTAAAACAGAAAGGTACTTCATTTTATGAGAAAGAAAGAGAGAAACAGAAGCGGAAAAACTCTTAAGTAACAATTGATTATGTACGCTCAGTAAATTCATTCATTTTTAACCTTGATCACAATTGAATGTTAGTTTTATGACAGCACTATTTGGTATTAATTGTGCTCGACAGAAAAAAGTACAGGACACCCAGAGGAGGTATCACAATCAGTAGGTGAACAGTGAAAAATAACAGAACATAATAAAAACAAAAAACAACATTTGGAGTGCTTCTGCCAAGAGACACTTACCCAAGTGTAAGTATGTATTTCCAGACTGTTATTTACTACCAGTTAAGCAAGCAGTTGCCAGAGCACAGTGCCCACCAGAGCTGATGACCACAGCCCTGGGACAGAGATAACTGTCCTGGGATCCAGGACACCCCACCATGGCCAACAGTGACTGCGCATGACTAACTGGCTACTCTACAGAGGTGGCTCCAAGCCATGGGCCAGCACAAGGACACATCTCCTGACAAAGCAGGGCAAGGTAGGAAAGG
This sequence comes from Chaetops frenatus, assembly GCA_013400775.1. Classification (NCBI taxonomy): domain Eukaryota; kingdom Metazoa; phylum Chordata; class Aves; order Passeriformes; family Picathartidae; genus Chaetops; species Chaetops frenatus. Next base: position 720,852 of record VZTR01029512.1, on the reverse strand, counting down.
GCAGCTCTGTCACTGGTGGGAATAAAGGAGGAGGAGAAGTTTTGAGAGCAAATGAGTAAAACAAGGGAATGGGGAGCACAGGGATGTGCGTGACAGGACAACGGGAAAGCAGCAAATGGAAGCACACCACTTCCTGCACATGTGCTGGCACTCGCCCAGGGCTTTCTGACAGCGAGCTTGGGGCTCTGCTCTAAGCACACAACCACTGAATTAGCAGGCAATCAAAGCCATCAACCTATTACAGCATTTTATTAACACACAAGCAAACACTCAGATAAGCCTTTGGACAAGCTAAATCTCACTGACCACACAATTCTCTACACAACTCAAGATAATGGAAACTTGTGCTGTTTTTAAATAAACACATCCAAGCCTCAAGACAACTCTAAATAAGATGGGTAGGACTGTCAAGGTAACTTGCAAAATTGTCTTCTAATGTATGCAACATTATTCCAAAGGATAAAAGCATTATAATACCATCTTTCAGAAATATTAAAACAGAGTTTTCAAAAAGCATTTTTAATTCACAAATCCACTTTAAACTAGCATCTTGAAATTAAAGTTAAAATCAAGCAATATAATTCAACTATTTTGTTGGCAATGATTATTAAGAAGAAATGGTCAAAAGAAAAAGCAACATATTCAAAGGCTTTCTGCCATATCTTTGGAGTATTTTTTTTTTCGCATTTATCTAGAAAGATCCATCTTTACAGTATCTTACAAATACTCACCAATTAATCCTCCATCTCCTCCTGTAAGGCAGGTAAATATTACTCTTTCTAAGCATCCATTTGGCTTACTACACTACTATTCCTACATTGATTGAAGACAAATTTGATGAGATCAAAATCTTTATCAAGAGGAAAAAGTTTCAGTCAGCCTACATTGTCACGTCAACAGTAAACTGTACTACTAAAAATGCCATCTGTGCAGCCTAAATCTTGCTTTCCTTGTAATAAAGCAGGAAGATGGTATCTCATTTCCTAATAAACATCACATGCCTAATGAAAGCATCAACTGTTTTCGATTAGGAGTGTATTCCCATGAACTTCAGCACCTTGAAGCCTTTACTTACACCAATTTTGTCCAGTAAGTATCATTCTAGCTGTTAACATGCAAAGTAGGATTAAAGGCATGAAAAGGAATAATCGTGGTCAAAAAAACAACTGTGTTACAGTAACCTCATATATAACAAAGCACCTCCTTAAAAAAAAAAAAGTGTCTTTTTAAAGTTTCCCAAGATATCCTTAACTTTGTTTAATAGACATTGATTTTTGCTTGCTTACTCTAGTGAGGCTACATTAACAGGTAAAAGATCTTTAAAAAATATCAACATATTCTTTACAACATATCTACCATAATGCTTCATGTTACAAAGCAATTAAGCACGCAGTAACACAAAAATGTGTGGTGAAACTAATTCCTTGAAATTTTACATTACAGAAATCCTCAGGTTATTCAATTACCTGGAAAAATTTGGAAATGTTTAAAGATTAATGAATTACACGGTCACTTTTTTAATGTAACACAGATTTTCATATTCAACAGTCTGAATGCAGAACAGGAACATACACTGCAATGGAAACAACTCAGAAATCCCTGCATTTTGAAAAACAGTAATTTCATACAGCATGTATCACGAGAAAGACAGTCTCATTTTGTTAATAACTTTTCAGTAAGTGAAGTAAAATGGTTACTTCATTATAGGGGTTTGGGGGCTTTTAAATTCCTCATCTCCCCCTGAAACACAGAAAAAACGTTTTTCATCTTTGTAAAGCTTCAAAGTTTGGATATTTTCTACCAATCATTGTTTGCATTGCTGAAATTCAAAGGGCAGTGGAAGTGGAGAGACATCTTCTACAGCTTATTTAAAGTCAAAACACCCATCTTGTGTTACCAGATACAACGAAGTAAGTGGTTTTCTCATGGCTTGGTATTAAATATCCACAAGTCTGTTTTCAAGAATTTCTCACACTGTTCTTAAGTTTCAAGCTCACAAAACATGAAACACACACAGGCCCCATATAGCATTTTCCTGAATTGTCTTTATAGCAATTCATTGCTATTGCCTATTTCTTCAGTTGGAAGCTACTTTTCTGTGACCTCCACCAGCCAATCATGCAGGGATAACACTACTAAATATTTAGCAGAGAGCATCAGTGAAGTTCTGATTTTTGGCAAAACAGAAGAACATGGTAGCCACTCTCATAAACTCATCCTTTGAATCAAAATTACACAAGTGGTTTTTTTTTAAAAATAAAAAGATGACCGCATCTTCAGCATTGCCCTTACTGCTTCTTCCACTGGGGGCCTCCTGTGCAGAGCTAGACCTCCCCATGCACTCAGAAGGCCTGAAGCAGTCAGCATCTATTGCTCCTTTCAGGAAGACAGAAGGACCTCACACAACCCCCAAAATTCACACTAGTTTTGCAAAGTCTATCAGTTTTGTCTAGCCCAGGTGCTGTTACTTGCTGAGCAAACGGCTATGAAATGCCACGTTAACTTCTTTCTTTCAGTAAGAATAGCACTTAACTATCATCCCTCATTTAACACAGTAACTTGGAGCTTTGTCTAATACCTAGATGAACACAATGCAAAAGGACGTTTCAGCACACCTCTTAAAACACTCTTAGAACCCCACTTACATCTCCAAGTAACAAATCCCATTGAGCAGTCCATGACACAGACAGACTGAGACATCCCATCTGACCAGCACAGAGAGCAATGATTAAGGTGAAAGCTCTAACCAAGGGCAGCTTCACTTGGATCTGTGCTGTACGACCACCTACAAGAGCTCCTCGTGGCTGTCAGCCAGGTCTTCAAGCCATGAGCAGCACAACTTTAATTCACACGAGGTAGGACTAAGTCAGAATTCGAGCCAAGCCCTACCCAGCAGACAGATGACGAAGTATCTCTTCAGTACAAGATCCAGGGTCAGACATTTGTTTTGCCAAGCACTGACTTCCAGATAAAATGAGTGAAGTCCTGTTGCTTGCACTCCCTGCCACAACAGAAATCTTTGCCCTTCTTTAGGCAGATTAAGAGTGACAGGTTCCCTTCTGGTTTAGTTCCTGAGCTAATGATTGCCACTACACAGCAGACACACATATTCAACACCACTTATTATCACCAGGTAACTCTTCAAAAAAGAGGGAAAACTCAGCTTTTATTATCCAGACTCTAACACAAAAAATTCTTAACATGCAGGCTTACACAAAAGGGTAAGTAAACAACCCCTCCACCTAGTTTTCTCTAGATGAAGTGAAAGGTTTGCATTACATACAGAGATGATGCCTAATGAGAGCCAGAACTGAGTATATCAAACTACTCCATTTTTTTGAGGAGTACACATTATACTAGTATTTTATTGTAGCATGTTGGCTACCAAGAGCTGTTTGCAATTCTCTTCAAGATAGTTCTAAGACTGTGAAATAATATGAAGGACACTGATTTTAGATAGGCCCAAAAGTAGAAGACATTGATCAACCTTTTTTATGGAGCTTAAGGAAAAATATTCAGTTTCAGAGGAAGAGTAGGACTAGTGGTTCAAACCATGTTAAAGTATTTGCCCAAAAGACTCCTAAATTACTGCAATTAGAAGACAAGATGTAGTGGGTTGAGCATGCTGACCGAATACCACTGCACTCACTAACATTATTTACTCATTTTCTGCTGTGAGAGAAGGATTAGCAGAAAGGCAAAGCAGGTTCAAAACTTTAAAAGGTATAAAGACAGCTTTATTAACAGAACTAAAAGAAAAATAATAAGAACCAGAATCAACCTTCAGACACTTCTCCTCCCCCCACCTCATTTTTCTTTCCCATTAACAACATAAAGAGACAAAACCTGAGACTTTCAGTCAGTTTACCACCTTTAAAATAGTCTTTCTTCAGTTCAGTTGGGGAGAGGAGTCTCTCCTGCCATGCCATGGAGACTCTTCCACAAGAAAACTGTTCTCTCGTGGCTCCAATATCACAGTGAATCAGCCGCCCGGAAAAGGAAATCTGTTCCCAGTGTGAAAGTCCCTTCCCTCGACACACAGTTCTTCCTGCAAACTGCTTTTGAGGGCTCATCTCTGTCTCATGGGGTACTATTTTAAGGATGAGCTGCTCTAGCAAAAAAGCAAAGAGTCTTTTCTCTCTCTGAAAGCCAGGTTTCTCCTATCCCTGAAGCAAGAGTGCTCTTCTCCTATCTCTGGGAGCAAAAATTCTCTTCTTCTATCCCTACTGGGACAAGGGTTCTCATCTCTCTCATGTCTGTGGCATGGTTCCCCACCTCTCTCTGTTCAAGTTTCTCATTAGACCACAGCTACTTCAACATCTGCTTGCTTCAGCATGGGTACCTTTCTTTGCTCAGGCTGCAGTTAGAACGCTGCATACCCCCAGTTGCATTTACGACTTACAAGGAACAGTCCAAGATATCACAATCCATCACCATGGCCTTAAAAAGAATTTCAGCTTAAAGCATCTCCTCTTTCTCCTCCCTCTGGACTTTGGCTTCTTCACTGACCTTGGGGTCTCCATGTTGGTTTCTTCATGTGTCCTCACCCTTTCTCTTCCTCTTACTCAAGAGAGGATTGATGTCTGTAAGATTCATCTGTGTACTGAGAGAGCTGTGATCTCTCCTGAGCTCTGCTGTTGGTCGCATGATCTCTGCTGGGCAGTGGCCGAAGCTGCTACAGACTTTTCCCAGGGAGAGGGGAAGGCAGGGGCAGCAGGATCTCAGCAGCCAGGCCAGGATTCAGCTGCAGCAGGATGTCAGCTGCGCCCAGCCAGACTGAGTGGGCTTTGCCTGGCCCCACGGAACCGGCAGGGCCCAACTGAGTGGGCCTGGCCCCAGCCTAGCCCGGCCCCCCCCGCTACCTGTTCAGAACCCCGAAGCAAGAGAGAGTTTCCCGGGCTCCTCCTTTCTTAAATGTGAATCACAGAGGCGTACTCAACTTCTTAAGTGGCTAAACAGAGTGTCCATCTTAAAACTAGGCAGCTAATTGGTTCCCTCAGGCCTGAAGGAAACTGTCAAACTCCTTGCAGGGAAAAATCATTTCTCAACCCATGACACAAGACATTTTCAGCTTTTTTATTAAGTGTTCCCTGCCAACCAACAGTCACAGCACAGTTATTTTGGAAGATGTTGGCTGCACCAATAGACAACAGATTAAATCAAATTCTGATAGAGGCAGTCCCTTCCTGAAGGTGAAAATCAGCCTCCTTTGCTCCCTAAATATTACATGTAATATTATGTGCATTTCAAGATGACAGGTGACAGTATTTGCAGGGCATTGGAGATGCAAGAAGTTATATGGTGGCCTCATATGCTAGCAGGCAGCTAGAGCTTACAGTGAGAGACATGACATTCTGACCAGAAATTCATCATCCAGAACTGATGGCATCCAAATTTTCAACACACCTCATCCTATACAGCTAAGCAACATTGTTAGAAAAAAGCCAATGTGTTAAGAATGTGGGAGCTAATCAATTGAGAAAGTATGTCATGCTTCATTAGGTGAAACCTTGTTTTTATGCCAATTCCAAAACAGAAATGTTGAAGAATATCACTCATACATCATTGTACTGCTTCCTTACATGACTGCTACCACAGCAGCTATTGATTAATTAGCATGAACAACATTTAATTAGTGAAAGAGTATTAAAGTACTTAAGACTCTAAAAGTGTACAGTTTCAGGCATAACAGCAGAGACTTCTAAATAACTCCAGTATGATGCTTTAACACAGGGTTAGCAACTCACAGCACAGCTACCATGGAAAGCCAGCAGGTAGTTTTGAAAGGCTCAGTGGCAGCTACCTGCCACTTTAACAAAGAACCACCAAAGTTAGGGAGACACAAACACCAGATCTTGTTTCAACACACAGGAATCTACTGCAGTACCTAAACAACAATGGCTCAGTTTTCAGAGGCTTTCTACATAAAAATGTAAAAGTAGTAAAACCTAGTACACCTAAATGACATTTCAACTGGTCAGGATAGATGCAGACTAAGTGTGCGTTAACATTCTCCAAATCCTCAAACTATTTCTATACCAGACTTCCAACCTTGTCTTGGACAACTTGCATAGTTAGCTACTACATGTCCCATTTTCTTCCCAAGGAAATCAGGTGCATCATCATCACTTACTGCCTCTTTGTTTTCAGTTATGCATGTGTATATATTTATACACATACAGATGCGAGGAGGGGTGGAAGAAGAAGGAGAGGGGAGGAATACATACATATACACACACACTCCATATGTAAATATGCATTTAACCAAATATCACACACACACATTTGTGGAGGACTGGCTATGTGATAAGGGTCACGTAGACATGTTACAGGTGGCTGAGCAAGAATTAGGAAAGTGCAGAACTCAGTTAATTTGAGTTGCTGATATGGCGAGGACACGGTGTCCTTGAGTGCAGCTGTTGGGAGATAACAAGATGTTGTGGTTGCAAGAAAGAGGATGTAGCCAAGAAAAATGAGCCAGTGCGGGGGGGGGGGGGGGAGCTGAGATTTAGCAGACTAGCCAATTGCGAGACTATGTTACAGAATATGTATGAGGCTATTATCTTATTGCTTAAATATTGGAGTGTGCAAAGAATAAATGAAGCTTGCTTATCAATCATATTGGTTGCACATCTTCCCTCACTGCGACACACATTCCATATGTAAATATGCATTTAACCATGAATCAAGGTGGATTTCCCATGGTAATGTCAATGCACCTGATCATGCTTTTACATACATAGAAAAAGTAAGGTAAAGGCAACTTCTGAACAACAAACAAGACACAGAAGGCTGACAGCATTTTTTTCCAGTATTACAAAGTTCATCTCATCCTTACCACCACTCCGCCCCCAAAAAAATTTTCTGCTTATGATTTCTCACCACTGCCCAGATAATAACGTGATGGTTAGAGAAAATCAGGCAAAAGTAACTCAAAACAGAAATCCTCATTTTACTGAGCATTAGTGCTGCAGTAAGGAACTACAGCACTGCACAGCACCTGCTGAATGACATCATCATTGGTATTTCTCAGTTGAGTTTCTAAAACCCAAGCTAACACTAGTAATACCTGCATTAGTATCACTTCTTCAATGTGTCCCCAAACAAACAATGAATTCAGGCCACATTCAGGAAGTCTATTCCATACCCCACAAGAGGAATAATAAGAACAGGAGTGGTTAGATATCTGAGGTAAAAGACAGTCATGCCTTCGCAGGAGCAGCCTTTGGCACATAAAAACTTGAGATCATGCACTATGTTCAAATGCAAAGATATCAAATAATTTAAACAAAACTAAAACACACAACAGTTTAAGAATATTTAACTTAGAAAATAAAGCTCATGGCTTTTAGATCAAGCAGAGATCAGGATGGATTTCTCCTCTTTCTAGGGCTTGTAACATCATATGGCAGTATTTTGCAAGCCAAAGCTAGTATTTCAGCAACACAGCACTTGCAACTTTGTGTGGCTTGTCCTTTCAAAGTAGCCAAGAACTGAACTCACACCCTGTTTGAACAGGCAGAAAAAGTGCTCTGTGCCAAGAAGGAAGTTACAAACCTAAAGGTTTTTTACATGGGAAACAAGTTGGGAAGCAGAGGGGCAGATTCACTGCAACCAATTTCTTAATGTGCAAGAGAAAAAGCACAGTACATCAGAGCTGGAGGCAGTAGGCTGCAGTTCCATTGCTTGCTCAGCTGAAGGACTCCCTGATGGGGGCTGGACAGGTCAATTCTTTCCACTCCCACTTGTTCTCTGAAGACTATAAACCCTTGGGACAGCACTCACCATTTATGCTTAACAAAGCCTCAAAGCAAAGCAGTTTCATTTGAGGAAGAGATGAATCATCTAAACATTTGATGGTACCTATTTTTCACTGACTGCCCAAAAGCCTTTGTAACGACATTTTATTTACAAACTCAAATTATAGTTGGAGGGGAAAAAGAAGAATACAACAAGATTAATACTAACCAAACAGACTTCAGAAAAAAGCCACGAAGATGATGAGCCATGCAGGGCTGTAATCAGCAGCATGAAGTCCATCTGGATGCCAGTCACTATTTGTGTGCCCCTGGGATCAATACCGGGTCCAATACCCTTCTGTCATCTTCGTTAATGACCTGGATGATGGGACAGTGCATCCTCAGCTAGTCTGCCATGATAAAAACCAGAAGGAGGTTTGTACTGACTTCCAGAGTGACTTACACAGGCTGGAAAAAGGTTCAGCAAAGGGAAATGCAAAGTCCTGCTCCTGGGGAGGAAGAACCCCAGGCACCAGCATGTGCTGGGGCAGACTGGCTGGAAAGAAACTCAGCAGAAAAGGTACTGGGGGTCCTGGATGGACATTCAGTTGAGCCATCAATGGACCCTTGCAGCACAGGCCAGTAGTTCCGGGCCATTAGGCAAAGCATTGCCAGCAGGTTGAGGGAGGTGATCCTTCCCCTCTGCTCAGCCCTGGTGAAACACATTTGGGGTGCTGTGTCCAATTCTGGGCTCCTCAGTATGAGACATGGACCTGCTGCAGAGATTTCAGGGATAGGCCACAAAGATGAATGGGGACAAGAGCATTCAAGGAGAGGTTGAGAGAGCTGGAGAAGACTCAGAGGGATCTTAACCATGTGCATGAATACTTTGGGAATTCAACTTAAATATATAACAAAAGAGCTTATTTTTTTGTTTACTTTCAAATTGGGAGGAAGGGCAAACTCCACAACAGGCTGTCAAAAGAAGCCATAGAGACTCCACCCTTGGAGACAATTAAAATTCATTGTGAAACCTGTTGTAGCTGCACTGCTTTGAGCAGGACAGTAGAACCAGAGACCTCTAGACATTCCTTCCAAGCTCAGCAATTCAGTGATTCTATGACTAAATAAGTTAGAATACAGTAAAGAAAAATAACAAAAAGAAATGCCAAACAGTCATTTCTGTCACATAAAACATTATTGGTCTTTTTTTTTTTTTTTAAGGGGCCAAGATCACACAGTTCTGTTAATTGCTAAAATAAAAATATCACAATCTAAGTAAACCAAGTTTGGCTTGAGTAAAATATAGGTTTCTAGAAACAAACAACCATTATGTATACTCTCATTGAAGGAGACCTTTTGTGTTTCAAAACCATTTATTTTCATTCTGCATTCATCTTTTTATTAGTTATTGAAAACTTTAAAAGCAATTATACAGAACACTGTGTAATTCTCAAAAGACTCAGCCTAAATACTTTTTCAAATGCAAACAAGACACGAGTCACAATAGGTGCAAAATCTTTGCTTAACAGCCATGGACTATATTTATTTTAGCCACTCTCGCTGTATGTCAAAAATGTAAGAGAAATTGTTTCAAAAAAACTAACATGGGTAAGCCAGTCTGAAAATATTTTGTTATACAAACTGTGCTTAGATTTGCAACTGCAGTTCAATATAGTAAGCAAATATGAAAATACAGAACTGTCAGAAAGGAAACAAAGCCAAGGACTAAGTAACACTGAACAGCAATGTCAAGAAGACTTGAAAATAGAGGCCTAGAGAATTCATTTTGTTCAAAAGAGAAACGTGGCAGAAAGAAATGCAAATTAAAAAGCATCTTAGTACACTGATCATGACATCCTATTTTTAAAGTTGCATTTAAATAAAAATAAAAATAGTGTTGCAGCCATCAAGAGCAAACTCAGTAAATTCTCTTTAATACCAATATAACCAGGATTACATCTAGATGAACTGCTGAAGACTCCTTCTCTGCAAGATATTACGAAGAATGCTATTTCCTGAAGTGTTTCACTGAAAAAAACTAAAAACTTTAATTTGCCATAGTTATACATTTACACCAGAAAACAGTTCAAAATAATACGAGTTTAATGAATGGAACAGTGGCAACGTTGAGGTATCTGTTAAGGTGACAATCCAGTAAGAAGAAGCTCAATTTATGCTTACTTAATTATTTTAAATTTCCCAATGTATTTTATTTTTATGTACAACAATCACAGTATCAGGTCCTAGCAGGAAATCTGCAAACTTTGTCAGAAGTTTACTCTGCCTGATGTTTGTATCATTCTCAAGTCTTTAAACAGCTACTTAAAAACATACAATTTGTTTTGAACACCTCCTCCATATTTTATCATTAGAATGTACTCAAGAGGACTGGGGAAAAAAAATCCTTTTTGTGGGAAGACTGAGTCAGCAATGCTTATTAGAGAGCCTTAATGTATCCATGTAGACACAGAGCTCGTGGTGTGTATGCACAGAGCCTTAGCCATAAAACACCAGCCAAATCACGCTGATTGGTAGCATAACAGAACAGTTTTTTTACTGCCCAATACAATCAGTTACTGATTAGCTTAAGAGTCTAATACACCTTCTTCTACAAAAAATTTTTCTTCAATTCTTACACTTAAGGGGTTGAGGAGTCTTGAAACCATGTCCCACTCCTTCAGGAGGTGGAAGAGAAGATTCCACACAAAAAAATATCCTTGCCAAAGTCCTGAGAGTTAGAAACACTCAACAAACTGACAACTGCACTACTCAGACTTCACTATGGGAGAGCTGAATTCACAATAGTTTCACAAATCCAGATCTCCACCCAGGACTCGGCATAACCCCGTCCATGGTGAACTATCCCATTTCTGCAATGGGCAACCACTCCTCCAGAGAGATTTCCAGGCAACTGGCTAAATGAGCTATATGATCAGCCCAACACCACTGAAAATTTGCCTATTCCATTGTTGTCCTTTAAAGGAGGAGCCCAGCCTCTTCTCCTCTCCTCCTCTCGTCAAAAGGCCATGTGGCAACCCCTCCTTTCTTAGGCATTACTTTGGATGCATGAGGAGGATCAGGAATACTACCCTGGACTTAAAGACATGCTAATTAGCTATTAGAAGAGACCTCTAAATTCTGTTTTGGAGAACAATTGCTGATCACAACACAGTGGCCCTGGTATCCAACTGTTGTTTTAGAAGATTATAAACCCAAAATACTCTCCCGATTCAACTTTACTGTGTAAGCACTTGTAGCTGTTAGAAGAAGGCTACGTAATTAACTCCCGAAGGGAAAAGACATCTGCACAGCCACAAAGGAGAGATCCACAAACAAAGAATATGTACACAGAACAGTCTTTGTTAGGACCTGCTCCATATTACACAGGAGTGCACAAACTCTTGATTCAAGTGTTTTTAAAATTACTCTCTCTTTTACTTCTTTCAAAGACAAGAGCAATAAAGAATTTGCTTTCCAATGCTGCATTTGAAGTGCAAGAATTGCACTTGATCTTTGCTTTATTTCTTGACATCTAACATTTTGCTTCAGGACTCAACTGTAATATTCAGACCTACTGAACAGTCAGTATACTTGGTTCCTACTTACTTCCTGGTTGAAGCTGACTAACAATCTACTCTGGTTTTTCTTAGCTGTGCAAATAGAGTATTTATTTTTCATGGAACTGATACAGTGATGAAAGAAAACACAGGAGGCAGAGACAGTCCCTGAAGTGTCCCCACACTATTAAACGCCCTTGATGAACAAAATTCACTAAACACACATTCGACTTGCTGTCCTCTACGGTTTTCCTTGGTAATACTTCCCAAAATGTGGGTTTGCTACACTTATTTTTCATTCACAGACACCAGGCACACATCAGCTTTCGGACAATGCTATAGCTCAAGTATGGCAAGGGCAGCACATGGTTTGAGCATGGGAGCAGCTGTGGGTGCACAGAGGCTGAATTTCTGGTGCCCTCTTCTGCACAGAGGTGAGGGCCACCATGCAAAAGGCAAAACCAGTGAGCCACGCAAGTGGCCCGAGGATCAATTTCCTTCAAGAAATATCAATTGCATCACCCTAAGGGATCTCTTCCTGAGATTCACAATTATTACTGAAATTGCTGAGGCTTCTTCATCTAAAAGACTACTTTAAGCTGTGAACAAATTCTAGCAGCAAATATATAATTTATCAAATCACATGAACTATTAATAAATACAGAAGTAGACAATGAGCTTAGATAAACATACAAAATCTGCTCTGTTTAGGGTTACATTATCTTTACAAGCAAGCTTAGTCTACATCAGATTGGATCATTATAGGAAATTATAAAATATCTTGTTGAAATACAGTCTAAAAGAAAAATATGTTTAATTTGAGACATTACAATGCTTCTCCAGGTTACAAAAGGCTTCCTTTATCTCCAAATATTCATGACATGTTTAAAATATATCCTGAATTTTACTTCTTACAGTGTTTGATATAAAAAACAAACCAGAAGGTTGCCCTAAAGATAAATGAAACATCTGGTGAAACATGTAATAAGCTTCAGGCTCACATCTGCTACTGAAGTTAGTATTCCCGCACCATAGCTACAAGCTCTATGCAAAGCTCTACAAGAATAACTGAGAACAGAGAGGATTATAGGGAACACATTCCTCAATCTAAATTGATATTTCCTCTTCCATCTGAATCAACATTATGCTTCCATATGTATGCATTAATGCTCAGCGCTAACCCTCAGTGGAAAATAATTTCTAAAAGTAAAGTTATCTCATTTAAAATCTATCTTATTATTTTAAATCATAAGGGGTTTTAGGCAGTTTTAAACATATGCAACCATTTATCTAGGCATATTTATATACATACATATATATAGATAAAACTGGATATGTGCACATATATATATTTAATTTCACTTGTTTTAGAGGGCAACCAAACTTACAACAATTAATTCATCCATACGTCATTACATTTGACAAAAATTATTTGCAAAACTACAAGGAGTAGACACTAGAAGGCATATTTACTGCAATTATATAGAAGTGAAGCCCTAAATATTTTCAAGGATCAAACTGAATGTAAGATATTTCCTAAGGAACAAACTACATGTAGCTCACACTCCTGTTTCTGTAAGGAGATTGCTCAATATTTATCTTTTTTTACCCATTCACTCCTAAACTTTCAATTTCTTCCATAAACAATGACAGCAAAATGTTTACATTTAATGCCAACATAAATTTCTTTGTATTTGTGACATTTTAAAAAGACCCTTTTGTGCCATGGCGAGTTTAGAAAAAGGCAGATATCTGCACAGCAGGGAAAAAATGCACTTACATTTTGCAACAGCTGTGAAAGATCAGTCCTCCAGAGAAACCGAAATCAACGGCAAACTGGGAAGTGTTTAGGAAATAAAATGTTTCCATCACCTCATACTATCATTCACTTGCATTAGTACTGATGAAAGAGAGACTGGATTTTATACAGTGTTATAAATGGTAGGAACATTACAGGCAGTGGAAACAGAACTGATCACTAAACAACATTTGGTGACCAACAAAATTGGTCACTAAACAATTCTAACATCAAATCTGGGACAAAAATCAAAAGCGTAAGTACCCAAGTGAGCATCTGGTTAGTCAGAAGAAGATGAAGAAACAATATTCACACCCAAACTTATTTTTCTTGGATAAAGATTTCATAGTAGAATTGAAAGTGATTAAGATGTTCAATCAGAGGAACATGAAAACTTTTTCAAAAAATAGATTACATGGCAATACAAACTGTGCTGCAGAAAACTCCCTCAGTAGAGGGCCCCTTTCACCCTCTTAACTTTACAAAAATGCTTTTATTATGATAATCAAAAAAGTTTTACATATATTTAATGCAAGACATGGGAGAAAAACAGGAAAGAGAAACATAATGCAATCACCTAGGGAACAGAGATTAAGGACTGGCCAGTAGTGCCATGATATAAATCATGCACAATACCAAGAATCTATCATGCAGAAACAGAATTGCAATACCAAGCATACCAAATTATTAGGTGTTACTTGTGTCCTGCACCTTGACACTCTGCGAAAAAAGGATGAAAGGTTGCAGGAGAAGAATGGACAAAGAAGGACCACTTCTGACACAATGAGAACCAAGGAGGGGGCACTTGCATTTGTTCAGATTTAAGAAAAAACAAGCAAGCCCCAGCTTCTGTTCCAGGTATCTGTTGCAAATAGCCCACCTTGCAATGCAACTTTGGAATACTCTGAAGACAAGTGAGATGCAAAAGTTTTTCAGAATTCAAAGCAGCTGTAGTGAAAAAAATCTACCCCCTATCCCCCCGAAAAAACAAACCAACACAAACAACCAAAACGTTAATCTGATGCAGAGAACCCTATGAAGCTTCCATGCCAATGTCTACAAATCATGGCCTATTTACACTGCCTTGTACATATATCAGTTTGTATGAATCTCAGGCCAAGTATCACCTAAATTCTCGGGTAACGTGTCTGTCTTTGTGAGCTTAAATTTAGTTCCTTCCTTAATCAGAGTCATGGCAGCTGCTTAGCTTTTCTACAGAATTTGACAAGACTACAGCTGTGACACAGATTTTGCTCAGGCTTATTTCAGAATTACTGTATATGACATTATCTGCATATTTAACTAAGACTGAAACAAGTCACCACAATAATGTTTACAGCTCTTGGTAATTTTATGATAAAATAAACTCTTTGCTGTGTTAAAAGATAACAAAGTAAATAAGCTGGGAACAAAAATTAGACTGTTTCATGTCACACTCAATCCTTTACCCTCAACTGCTACTGAAATCAGTGGTCCATACCCAATCCTCCTCTTTCTCCAGCTACATGAGCTTCATCCATTTGCTGGATTCAGTCTCCAGCAGATCAACAAGCTGATCTGACTCACTCTGTGGCCATGCAAGCTCTAGATCCTGTACAAGGCAGGAGGCAGGAACAGGCAGCCAAATACACAGAGGAAAGTTGGGACTGCTCCCATCCCTCAGCTGATAGATTAAATCACATGTATTATTAAAGTTCAACTGCAGAGAACAAATCATTCCTTCAAGAATGAACAGCACTGTAACTAGAAATATCCAATCAAATTTTTTTTTTGGCTATTCATCATTCAAAAAACCTGTCCTAAAAAAATACCAAAGAAGGAATAAATTACATGTTACGGTTAATTTACCATTCTTGAAGCCATCCAACTTAATCAATACATTGTTGCTTTCAGGTCACATTATAAATGCCTTGGTTAGCTAAGATTTGCTTTACCAGGGATGCTTAAAGGACAAAATTTAAAAGCCAAAAATATAATTAAATTAAACTCTACCTACAAAGGTCTTCCTGTAGCAATGATCATTTGCTTCAGAAACAGCAGAGCAATGAAATGATCTGCTCCTAGCAATGAGTCCCTTAACAAGAGCAATAACATATTAGGAAAAACACCAGCAAGACACTTAAGTAACATTTAAATCACTTAAATAACATTTAAATCCTTTAAAATCATCCAGAACTTACAGAATGTATCAAATAATGCATAGGTACAGCCTTACTTTGTTTCTTACATTTGAGAAACTGAAAAAATATTGTAAAACTGAAAGCAAGGGCCCTGTGTCATTAACTGGAAACTTTAATTGACTGAATTTACAGTATAAAGGATAAATACATAATCAGAGCGCCTTACATACTGACAAAGGATTGATGCAGCAAGTGAATCAAAAGGGAGTGTCAGAATTCGAAAACACAAATCTTCTCTTAACAAAAAATAAATAAACAAACAATTAAAACCAACCACAAAACCCCTCACTTCCAATTGGAAAGCTGTTAAAGAGTAAGCATTTGCTTTGTCATCTAAAAAAGGCATTTGTGGGGGCACCATGTCCCAATACAAAAAGTATTCTAATGATTAAGGATCCAAACCAGTTTGAAAAAGAAAAACATGCAATAGAAGAGTGCATTAACAGTCAAGGTCTTCAAGGCTGCTGGTGTTAGAATGACTGATTTGAGTATTTTTATATAAAATTAAATTAGGAAATAGTTTCTGAAAAGTTCTATCACAAAGCAGAGTTGCAGGACTTGAGAATGTTGACATATCTTGCTTTAAGTCATTCTGCATTCTTCTTCCCATCCTGCAGTGCAGGGAAATCACTATCCCCCTCCATACACACAGCTCTGTGCTATTGGCAAGTAGGAGCAAGATGAAATTATGCAGAGGAAATAATGGTACATATTGTATTTCAATCTATGACCAATTAACAACTACATGAAATAAGTCAAGACAGGAACCATCAAAGAAAATGTCTTCCTCTCTGCATAATGCTATGCAAACAAGACAAATCATAAAAAATATTATTCAAATTCCAACTGTGAACTGCATTTCTTGAGAGAAAGAAAGAGAAAAGAGGTTTCTATTCTGGGTAGACTGGCAAAATAGCAGAACAACTAAAAGGCTTGAAGCATATGTTTAATTTTACAGCAAATGCAGGATCAAGTCCCCAAATTGAGTCTGATCTTTCAGACTGGATCACAACAGCAAGTTCCCATAGCACTAGCTAACACCTGCATAGCCTTTCTAGGCACGTGACACGCTTGGGCATCTTCCTCTTCAATGAATGCCACTTGAACAGCTCAGGCTTTATACAACCCACTGAATCACCTTTTACCCGTTTCATAAAACATCTCAACTTCCTCTCTGAGTAGGACAGTTGATAAAAACTAGTCAGGGTATTTTCTTATTCTTACTCCCAGCTGCCTTTCTTCCTTAGTTTGACATTCCCTAAAGCTCATTTTCTTATACAAGCAAGCTTTGTTTTGCATAGAAAATCCCACCTTGGAACACATCTGCTCTTTTAAATATGTTAAATTCACTAAATATGCTGCTTACAGTCAAAATGTGGGGATCCTCTCAAGTTCTCTCCTAGACACATTCTTGAAAGAAGTCAATTGCAACTTAAGACACAGCCATTCCTATGTACAGAATCCACAAAGCGACAAACAAACAATCCAATCTATTGGTGTCTTCTTGTTTGAAAATCATTATAATTGGCCCTCCTTTAGCTTTGACCAGTATATAGATAATTTCTTCATATCAAGTCACAAAGCTAATACAGATAGCTCTATTCAACAGCTTTAATACACTCTAATAAAGAAGGCTGGAGGGGAAAGGAAAAGCTGTTGTAGTTACAACAAATATAAATGTATCTCTACTTTTAAGCTTTTGTCTGCCTTTCAATTTTCTGCATATAAATACTCCTTCAATACTAAAGGTTAATTCCCATTTTGCTATTCTAACACTCCATTCCCATCACTTTTTTGCATTATTTCAGCTACTTTTTTACAGAAAGCACAAACACTGCAGACTTAGCTTATGAAGAGTTGTCCGAAACCAGCTGCAAATCATTTTAGTTTTTCTTTGAGGAACCACTCCTCCATCAGGATGCTCGAGAAAGCTTGATAAAAATCTATTAATTTATCAGGTCTATTTTAATCCCAACACTTAAGCTGCTAGCACTTCCAAGCAAGGGAACACAGCAGTTGGTGCATTACACAAATGCCACATGACCACATTTTGGTTCACAGGTACCTTGACACAAATAAGCAACCATACAGGAACCCCTCTGGGGCCACTATTCTAGTGCTGATTTCACCTGCTACACCATCAAGAGGACGCTGCAGCAAGGAGAACACTTTGCTTAGGAACTGAAGAACCCATTTACAACTTCTGAGTCACTTAAATGCAATTTATGGGAAAAGACTGAGTTCCATGAAAAATTAGTGAGAAGTTTACAAATTACTCTAAAAATCCTCTGAGATACCCAACTTCTAGGGACATAAAAAACCAGTAGAGGAAACATGCTTTTGTTTCAACAAAGACAGTTCATTAAACTGAATACTTGAAAGGCTGAGGTACTGTAAGAATCTAAACACTAGAATGATTTTTTAAAAACTGTTTCAGCATATACTTAAAAAAAAAAAGAAAACAAACCAAAACCAAGCAAAACACTCAGGGATACTGTGGATGCCCTGGAAGGGTGCCCCCCAGGCTTTGGCTTCTCCTATGGAAGTCCAACGACCAGTTGTCAGTTTCCCCAGTTACACCCCCACATTTGCCTTACATGGCCAAGTTCCAAGTTCTGTAACCCCATGGGTTAAAGCCCCGTTGGCCATTGCATCCCCTAGTTTGCCATGTAAGGTTAAGGTCCATGAGTTCCCCATTCTTTATACCCCCATTGGTTTGCCCCCTGTTTGTGTTCCCTAGCCACCTTCCCCATTGGTTTATGTGTTTGTCCTCCCACCTACCTTCCTTCATTACTGGTCCCCACTGTCAGACCCTGCCCCTTGGGTACCCCTATTTAAACCCTGGTCCCTCCACCTTCCCTGTTCTTCATCCCTGTCCCTTCCAGCGTGCGGATAGGCGCTGATGTCCATCATTACAGGCACTGATATTCGCCTCTAATGAACCCCACTGGGAACCCATACGAAGAACCCCTCCTTCCTCCGCAGCCTTATTCCCACGGGCTGTGTGTGCCAGTGTGGTGAGCCCCCTCCCTGTGCCCGACCGGAGACCGGAGCGCCTTCCCCGTGGAGACGCCTGCAGGGAGGCTGCGGTGCCGAGCAGCCTGAGCTCGTGCTGCAACAGGATACAGGCCCCTCCATCTCACCAGAACACTGAGTGCACTTAGTGTTTAAAATGTGCTTAAACAAAGAACTCATGAGATATTTTTGCAAAAAAACCAGACTGTATCAGCTAAGGCACAGGAAAAACTTGATTATAAGCTAGTACCTTATTGTAAAACAAATGTGTTACCCTTAAAGTTTATACATTGAAAGTAGTTCCTGTGTCTAGTAAAATGGAAGATATCTCACCTTATCATCTCTTTACTTGCGTATTTCCATGAGGGTGTAACACAGCACTGCCTTTTAAACTTGGAATGAAAAACTATCATCTCCTTCAGTAAATACTTTCAACATTTAACAGGTTGAAACATTTAACACATTTGGGTTTTACCATTTGTTGCTTAATTCTGATCAGTGTTGTGCTTTTTTTATGGCCAGATTACAGGTACTTTCTCATTCTAGGGTGAAATACCAATTGAGATCTCCCTGCCACCAAATTAGCTACTCTGTAGGAGAGAGTAAATTTACAATTTTGTAAATGGAAAGTAAGCCTAGGGAGATCTGTTTCAATTGAATAAATTGGGCCTTTGAGACATTGTTAAGGGACATTCCCAAGCTTCTACCCCATCTTTCCTCCACCACTGTAAACTGCTACCTTTGTCTGCAACAGCCCACACTTCCACAGCAGCTACCAAGAAACTCAAAAAACTAGAAAAACCAGAAAAATCTGCATGTTACCTTCATTTATTTAAGAAAGCCAAAAAAGGTGTCTGAAAAACAGTAGATTCCTTGTGCCTGCAGCATTAGGTGTTAAGTGCGATAGTCAACTCAATTTGTCATTGTCCTTTCCCTCAATTAGCTGAGACAAGTGGAATTTTCAGAACTGGGTAAGTAGCTGGCTTATTCGAATGAAAGGCTTAAAAATACTTCTTCAATCTGCCCATTGCATGGAATAGTGAAGTTACCAGACCTGGTCTTTTGTGGAATTGTATAAATAAGTAACTGAAAATCTGTTCGGTTTGTTTGGATTTTTTCCCATTGGTAATAACTGACTTACACAAATTACACAGGAAAAAAAATTAGGAGCCATTAATTAATTACACTTAGAAAAATAACATGTTAAAATATTCCTAAAGATTTTACTTTTCCCCCTTTTCAGTATCACAGTAAGAACCAAAAGCTTTATTTATTTTGGAATTACTTATAATCCATTTTTCTCTAGCTGGTTATAATTGTCCAGTCTTCTAATAGATGTGAAGCATCCTTTTTTTAATAACAAATTACACAATCTATTAGCAAGTCTATTTCTCTTTCTTTTTCAACTTCCATGAAGGCCATCTAGCTATAGTAATTTACTAAAATTTATTTCCTTTTTACTTCTAAAGAAAACAACATATCTACGATAAGCAGCAGACAGAGCAGACTTCAAAAACTGTGACTCTTGTAACTGTTCAGGTCTCATTCTCCAGTTGGTTTCACTATGACACATTTTAAAAATCTCAAAGAAAAATTTTAGAAGGCATGTTTCTGTTGAGGAGGAGGGGGAGCACTATTTACATGCCCAGTTTTCAGATAAATTATGTTTAAAATAAAATCTGGCCTGAAACATCAGAATACTAGTAAGTATGGTGTGCCTAAAACATATACTACCATCTGACAGCACCTCAAACAGATTCTACTCATTAACTTCACATGTATCCTAAAGTGACAGTATTTTGTATAAACAGCTCTCTTGCTTAAGAAAATAATCTTGTTTTGTTGAGTATATTTGAAGCAAACTTTACTGGTATGCAGACAGATCACCTTCCAGAATATCTACAAATTACACTAAATTTTTGTAATCTGTACTTCATATGTGGTTTTTGTAAAATACTGTCTACCGTGATGGAATACACAATGATAAAGTACTTTTTAGTAATTTTTAAAAAGCATACAAAGTGTGTTCCTCTGACAAAAATGGAGTAGTCTGATAGGCTTTGGCTCTTCACATGAAGATCTACCTAAAGCTCAAGTAATTATACATTTCATATCCAGTTCCTTCATTTTTAGAAAAGGAAAGCCATGGTTTCATATGTAGAGGATTAGTCCATGAAAGACTGAAGAAAGAAAAAGCTTAAAATTCTTTTTTGAACAGAACAAACAAACTGGAAATAGAAATTACTATTAAAAAAGAAATCATCACATGTTCTAGAACAGATGCCCACATTTTCACTTTGTAGCATTTTGTAGTGTTATCAGATTAGGTGGCACAAGGCAAAGATTACTATCCTCTTCTCATACAAAACACATCTTATTACCAATTCATGGTGAAATACACTCTTTGCTGTCAGATGTTCAGCAATCGTGTGTCTGGGAGCCACAGAAAAACCTATATGAAGCGCCATATCTGCATTTCTGGCATGACTAAGGGAACATGTATTAGGTTTCCATATGGAAGTTCTCTCTTAGGTTAACAGCAGGAGTTATTTTAAAAAATTACACATTTCTCTCAGTGTCAAAAACTTGCAGGCCTCAGGGTCTCTTGTGGAGGTAAAATAATCACTTAGCACACAGTTCATCAAATTTCTCAAATGCTGGTTTTTACGCATTGAATCAAATCCTTTGATTTTTACAATGTAGAAAATGGATTTACCCATTTTAGCCTTATCTTTACAGAAAGAGACTGCACTAAAAAACACGAACACCCTACCTTTTAACTTCTACTTCCCACCACCACTTCACTCCCAGTAACACCGAATTACAACTCCCACTACATTGTAAATACATTGTTTCTTCATGTATAAATTCTATTCTCTCTCCCTCCACTCTCAGTCAATTTAATGCCAATATTTCTTTCCATTGTCCCTGATGCTTAAGCTTTTCCTGTTTACTTATGCAACCCTCACAGAGTAAATACAAAACCAGTAAATTATCATCTTATAAACACAAAAGTGGTACATTATCATCTTCTGCATTTCTCACTGATATGTTTTTTGCCAATTCTTCTTTCCCTATTTACCACTGGGGACTAGGGCTAATTCATCTAAATTTTTTCTCAAAAAACATGCTAAAGACATTCTTCTCCCAGTTGAAACTGTAAGTAAACATTACCTCATAGTCCATTTACAACTTAAAATTAGTAACCTACTTGGCTTGTTCAACTCCCAGGAGGTAACCAGCAAATCTCTATTCCTCAGCAGAATGGACCTATAATACTATTTCATTGCTATGATACCAATTTATTACCATAAAGTTTCCTTTATATAGAATCATATGACACCCACTACATTTGTAAAAATTACTTATTATCAACAAATATAAGGACACCTATTTTTACACAGCAAAGTTTCTTAAATAATGAAAATATATTAATTTTTAAAATATAAATTAATAAAATGTAATCTCCAAATCAATATTGAGCTGCAGTGAGATTACTAGTGTTTTACTCTTCTTGGGAGCAAAGTCTAATTAACTTGCACTAAAAGTAGTCAATTCAATTTTAAAAATAAAAATAAAACCTCTTCCTTCAGGGCTCAATCATTAACTGCTAAAAACTTCATTTCCAGCCCACTGTGAAGGGAAACAGTAAATAGGTATTTCAAATAGGTCAGCTGGATTATTTTCTGTAAAGACAATAACACTGCCTGTGAGAACTACATTTTCTTGGGCATTTTTATTCTACAAACTGTTTTGTAGAAGAGGCAAAGGAAATAAATGTATCTTTCAATGAAACATCAAGGTCTTAAAAGAAGTCTCTTCATATTTTTGGGGTTTTCTGCATATCTTAAAAAAAATTATGTAAAGCAACCAGGAGACCCTACGACTTAGCAGGATGCCAATTTAGAAGAAGGAAACAACATGTTCTTTTGCCAGATTCCAAATAAACTTGATGTCCAGGCCAGGAACAAAGAACCACCATGCTCTGAGATAACAATTTAATAAAATTTGTGGCATCCGAAGTAGCAATTTTTACCTCAGCATGATATTCACAGGCATCAAATTTAATAAAATGACCCCAATAAAAGTTAATCAAAAGTGTTTCAATGTATTGGCAATAAAACAAATTTTATGGCAGCAGAGTCAGTTCTCTTCTGTGTGACAAATGAACTGAGCACTGAAAATGGGTGATGCATCAGTACCATTTCAACAATGCAAAATGCATGTAAGTCTGGCAGGAAGGCAACTCCACACAGGCACAGAAATGAGTAAAACACCCAGAACACCATGCATTTTGTACTACACAGTAGAGAAGAACAACCAAAGGGGTTTTCTTTTCTTCAGGACAACCGTAACTTCACTTAGGCTACAGCAACAGGTACTCCAGTGATGTCTGCTCTTTAATTATACGCCAAATGCAGAACAAGTACCAAACGCTAGAAAAGCCATGGTTGGAAGGTTTGCAAGTATTCTTACAAGAGACTAGTTCTGCTCCACTCTCTACTATGCCAGTTTGAACACTTAGCAGTGTGAACCTCTGAAATTTGTAACATACAAATTGTGACGCTAATTAACTTTCTTGGAGTTGGATGATGAACTAGACTTAGCTGGTTAATATTACATGTATGTATACATTACAGCAGTTTCACAGAATCATTTTCCACAGCAGAGGGGCTGGAACTAGGTGATCTTTAAGGTCCTTTCCAACCCAGGCCATTCTGTGATTCTACAAATTTTAAAAACAGCATCAGCAGCCACATTTGGCTCAAAACCTCTCAACTTTTCATTTGAACTTAAAACTGCTTAATTCTTTTCACAGGCAACAAGAAACAGGACAAGAAGAAACGGTCTCAAGCTGTGTCACAGAAGGTTCAAGATCAGGATGAATTATTTCACTGAAAGGGTAGTCAGGCATTGGAATAGGCTTCTCAGGAAAGTGGTGGAGTTACCATCCCTGGAAGTATTCAAGGATTGCCTGGACATGGCCCTACAAGCTATGGTGTCCAGTCAAAGGCTCAATGATCTTGGAGGTCTTTTCCAACCTTAATGATTCTGATTCTAAGTTTTCTCCCTGGAAACAATCCATTATCCTTCTCATCACAGCAATCACCTTGCGTCATGTGAAAAGTTTCTAAGATTGTCTTCTGTAACAAAGACAAGCTTTGTACATCTCTTTCAAAATTATTTCTCTTCAAGAAACCAGTTAAATTATGTTCAGTCCTAGTCACTCTTATTTTAAGGAAGAAATACTGTACGGCTTTCCTAAATGAGATGCAGATCAGAAATAAAAGACAAACAGCAGGTTTGGGGTAAAAAAAAGGTAAGTAAAAAAAATTGATCTATCTTGAATACTTAACCTTATGATTTTTTGCCTTGCAGCATGAGATGCACTGTGGCCTATTAAGAAGTTGAAAAAAAAGACTTCATCTTGTGAGGCAAAGCAGCTAAAATGAAAGATTGAAACCAATTACCAGTTCTGTCAAGTCCACAGTACCTTAAGAGAAAATTCTGTTTACTTTTTTCTTTTTTTTCTATAAAGCTGAGGTCAAAAAATGTGTTCTGCTTACTGAGCACATGATTGTGCTCATCTTTTTCTCACTACCTTTGACTGTCCAATGTCTGAAAACCAAAAGAAAGTCACTACTAATAAGAACTGGTACATGTAATATGGAAATCATGTTTCAGGATGTGGGGAGGTATGTATGCAGTGTCCATTTTTATCCTTGTGTACTTTAAACCAGAATATAAATTGTCATAGTTCAAAAAAAAATCTAAAGTATTTCTCTACTTTAAAAATTACTACTTTGAGTCACCCTTCTTAAGATAGCTTTTCACATATACTACTACAAAGGATGCAGCCTGTAGCACTGTTTCCCCTAAAACACAAATTTCATTTTCATATGCCTCTTTTACCAATTACTTGATGTATCCTTTCCTAGGACATACTAACATTTATCTACTCCTGTTTTCCTAACCAGTATGGACAAGCAGGAATTTTACACAGACATAGTTAAAAAATAAAAAAATAGCTCAGGTTATTTTACTCATAACATGAAAAAAAAGACCAATAATAAGAAACTAATTTTAAGTTTTTTCTGTGTAACTGAGAGGCATGTCCATACACTAAGAGAGAAATACAATTTTATTTAGTGCTCGTAAATTCTAACAGAGACAAAGCCATACCTTCACGGGAGCATTGTTATTTACGTTCTAGTTCACCCAGAATTGCCGAACCACCACCAGCAAAACACATATTTAACTTCAAGCATGGCAACTTGGGCACTACAGGATTACTGGTTTATGATTCCTCTAAGTGACAAGAATAAAAGGGAAAACAGAAGAAGCTTTATGACACCTGTATTTTGAGAAGAGTGGGAAGAAATCAAGACTTCAACTATTTCCATGGTAAAACTCTGCTCTTCAGCATTTAAAAGAGACAGACAATTTGCAGTGCTTGTAACTCAGTTAAAAGAACTTCATTCCCCTTTTCAACAGCTGCCACCTGTAAGATCACAGTTCAAAGGACCACAGGGAAAAAAAGGAAAGGAGCTCACACAACTGAAGAGTTGGAGGAACAAAAAGAGCAAGAATCAATTATTGCCTTTTGTATAGAGAAATTAAGTGTTGTGATGCTAGACATTCCAAAATTAGCATGAGACAAACTTCAAACATTTCTGCCGCAACTACCCAGGCATCCCAAGGAAGTTACTTCAATTCTTCTATGCATCAGCTTCTTTAACGGTAGAGTAGTGATAGTTTTTACCTCACAGAGAGGTTATGAGGCAATTAACTGATCATAAAGCACGCCAAGATCGTCAAATGAAAGGTGCTATGCAAGTGCAGGGTATTAATCTCACACTCTAGGTACAAATCATTCTCTTATCCCACCTTTTACCTAGTGTTGGCAGCTTTACAAGCATTAAAACTCTACTACATACGTTGGCTCGATTCCCTGCAGCAGACATCTTAAGACACAGTGCGCTTTTGTGGTTTAGCTACCTACACTTTCCTACATAAAACAGGGCATTTGGTTGAAGACATCTGCAGCTTCAGGTAGACTGCCCAAACACACAGCCTGCAAGCTGGATACAGACTCTATGTTTTTGGCTGCAGTACTACAAGATTCATGAAATTCTGTCAGCTGCATGTAACATACATTGCTAGATACCATCTAATGAGCATCAAAGCTGTAGTGTAGAAGCAGCAAAAGGACCACTGACCACCCTTGAAAATTTAACTTTTAATTGCATATTTTGCAAAACATGCATTGGTTCTATTACCAGTTAGAATGCTTACACTTCATTAATCATAATGTTATTTAAATAATATATTAGATAGAGACTTCCTTCTAAATTAATAAAACAACTTTAAGTTTGGAACAGGCAGTAACAAACACTGGAAAATTCACACTCAGGATTGGTGGTGATACAGACCCAGCAGAGGTAGCAAAAAGGACAGTGCCGCAAAGAGATAGTGCTTTTATCAGCCTGGTCTGCGGGTCAGAAGATCAAGTAGAAAAAAGGTTTCCAAGCAGGAAGTGCAGGGGAAAAAGAGCAGCAGTGCAAGCAAGGGCAGATCTGTTCTATGTTAACGGGACAAGCTGGGGGAAGGAAAGAAAAAGATCAAGGCGAGAGACAAGAGAACTATAAATCAAATGTAACCCTAATGCCATAATCTGGACAGGGAATGGGAGAGACTTTTAAAAAGTGGTGACAAGTAAAAACTGATTTACCATAGAGTGATACTCCATACAAAAAGATGGAATAAGATGCCAAACACTTTGTTTGGAAAGCTAAAGAAAATACGGCGTTTGCAAGGTTCCAGATAGGACAGAAGAGCAGCAGTTTTGGGGTCTGCACGTGTGGATGACATGATGACAACAAAGCCATTTCAAAGATAGCCTGGGACACTATGAAGGAAATGCAAAACAAACCATAATGATGATCAAAGTTACACAGCACTGGCTAAATCCACTTTAGTCCTGCATTCACTATAGCTTCAAGTTATGATTTACTAGTATAAACAAAGTCTTTTTTTTCCTTCCACAGCTCAGAAGTGCCTTGCAGTTCCCAAGCCCGAAAGCAACATCCCTTTCCATTCTTTTCTTCCAAGTCTCTTTTTAGTAATTTTCCCTTTTCACAGAGCCAACAGCAACAGCATTTTATAGATGTTCAGTGAGCTATATACCTCTCTTCTATAGAGAGACAAAAGGAAGCACACATATACCTTTACACAAGGTAAGGTACAGGAGAAAAGCATTCTGGGAAGAAAAATATCAACAGCACTTGTAAATAGTTAATACGTTTTAAATTAAAAGTGCTGATGTGTTTAAAAGCACCTGATCAAGTACGTTCTTCACATCATGCTATATTAATTCTATTCTACATAACAAAAATCAGAGGAGGCAGGGTGGTCTTAAATTGTAAGAGTTTGAATGGATATATAGACAAAACACATTTAGCATTAGTAAATAAATTTTACAAAACTTCTAGTTTTTCATCCATGTCTACAATTCTTTTATCACTTTTAGCCCCAGCTTGATAAAATGGAATGGTGACCTTGTGTTAATCAAGATATGACAGTGATCTTTGATGAGACTGGTAGGTTTATTATTTTATGACTTTATAGAATTACAGAATAAGTTGAGTTGAAAGGGATCCACAAGGATCATCCAATCCAACTCCTGGTCCTGCACAGCACATCACCAGGAGTCCCACCACGTGCCTCAAAGTATTGTCCAAACACTTCTCAAACTCTGTCAGTGCTGTCACCATTTCGCTGGGGAGCCTGTTCCAGTGCCCTCTGGGTGAAGAACCGTTTTCCTGATATCCAACCTAAGCCTCCCCTGACAACTTCAGGCCATTCCCTTGGGTCCTGTCGCTGGTCACCACCGAGAAGAGATCAGGGTCTGGCCCTCCTCTTCCCCTCATGAGGAACTTGTGGCCTGCAATGAGGTCTCTCTTCAGTCTCCTCTTCTCTAGGCTGAAGACCAAGTGACCTCACCCGCTCTTCATACAGTTTCCCCTCAAAGTCCTTTGACACCTTTGTTGCTCTCCTTTGGATGCTCTTTATTTAATGTCTTTTTTATATTGTGGCATCCAAAACTGCCCCCAGCACTCGAGGCGAGGCTGCCCCAGTGCAGAGCAGAGCAGGACAATCCCCTCCCTTGTCTGGCTGGCGATGCTGGGCCTGATGCCCCCAGGACAGGCTGGGCCCTCCTGGCTGCCAGGGCACTGCTGGCTCATGTTCAACTTGGCATCAACCAGGACCCTCAAGTCCCTTTCCATGGCACTGCTCTTCAGCCTCTCATTCCCCAGTCTTTCTGTACATTCATGGATGCTCCATCCCAGGTGCAGAATCTGACACTTTCCCTTACTGAACTTCATATTGTTTGGGATTGCCCAGTCCTCTGATTTGTCAAGGTCTCTCTGCAGGACCTTCCTGCCTTCAAGGAAGTCAACAGCTCCTCCCAGTTTTGTGTCATCTGGGAACTTGCTCAGTGTCCCTTGCAGTCCTGTGTCCAAGTAATTTATGAAGGTGTTGAACAGCACAGGGCCTGAGGTGAAGCCCTGCAGAACCCTATGTGTGACAGGTTGCCAGTCTGATGTTACCTCATTCACTATAACCCTTTGTGCCTGACCCATCAGCCAGTTGCTCACCCAGCCCATGATGTGTTTATCCAGCTGTGTGCTCTCCAGAAGGATCTTCTGAGAGACAGCATCAAAAGATTTACTGGAATCCAAAAGGATTGCATCAACTGGCTTTCCTTGATCAATTAGGTGGGTTACCTTGACATGAAAGGAAATCAGGTTTGATACCAGGACTTTCCTCTCATGAAGCCCTGCAGGATATGACAATGCAAAGCCCTGCATTGTCTTTCAGCTGTTTTTCAATAGCTCTCAGAATAATCTTCTCCTTAACTTTGCCAGGCACTGAAGGGAGACTGACAGGCTTGTAGTTTCTGGGCTCCTCCTTCTTGCCCTTTTTGAAAATTGGGACAATGTTTGCCAGCTTCCAATCAGCTGGGACCTCTCTCAATTCCCAAGATAGCTCAAAAATCAAGAGAGGTTCTGCAATGACATCAACCAGTTCCTTGGGGATCCTTGGATGAATCTCCACAGGCCCCACAGATTTGTAGGTATACAGCTGGAGCAGCAAATCCTGCACAGTTTCAGGGTCAACTAGGAGTTGATCATTCTCTCAGTCATGGTCCTCCAGCTCAGGAAAAGCCCTGGAGCGTCCTCCGTGTTGAAGACGGAGGCAAAGACTGCATTAAACAGCTCTGCATTGTGTCTGCCCCTATTTGTGAGGTGGCCATCATCATCCTGCAACAGGACAATTTTATTTCTACACTGCCTTTTGCCACTAACAGATTTGAAAAAAAAAATTTTTTCAAGTCCTGTTTAAACTGTGCCCCACAGTTCTGCCCAGCTTCAACTCCAACTGAGCNCAGTCATGGTCCTCCAGCTCAGGAAAAGCCCTGGAGCGTCCTCCGTGTTGAAGACGGAGGCAAAGACTGCATTAAACAGCTCTGCATTGTGTCTGCCCCTATTTGTGAGGTGGCCATCATCATCCTGCAACAGGACAATTTTATTTCTACACTGCCTTTTGCCACTAACAGATTTGAAAAAAAAAATTTTTTCAAGTCCTGTTTAAACTGTGCCCCACAGTTCTGCCCAGCTTCAACTCCAACTGAGCTTTGACCACACAAATTCTCTCCTTACAGAAGCAAGCATTATCTCTGTATTCTTTCCATGTGCTTCCACTGGGCATCTACCTTCCTTTTTTGCCTTATTTCTAAGAGAAGATCCTTGTTCAGCCAAGCTGGCCCTCTGTCTCCCCTGCATGACTTCCAACACTTCAGAATTGCCAGCTCTTATGCCCTTAGGAGGTGATGTTTAAAATGTGACCAGCAGCAAGGGACCCAGCACCTGCAAAAATGTTTTCCCAGGGGACTTTACTCGCTAATTCCCTGAGCACCCTGAAGCCTGCTCTCCTCATGTCCAGAGTTGGGGTTTTGCTGGCACTTTTCTTCTTGTCAACAGAGATTTTAAACTTCATTACTTTCTGGTCAGTGTGGCAAGGATAACCAATGTGACCAATCTCCACTTTGCTCATGAGATCCACTCTGTTACAGACAAGCAGCAAATCAAGGAGGGAATCTTTCCCAGTTAGGTCCCTTGGGACCTCTTCCATAAAGCTGTCATCCAGGTTTTTTAGGAATTTTCTGGTACAGGTTGTACCAGCTATGTGATGCTCCTAGTAAATTTCTGCTAAGTTAAAGCTCTCCATAAGGACAAGGGCAGTTGACTTGGAAGTGTCCCTTAGTTCCTCAAAGAATAAATTCATCAGCATCATCATCCTGGTTGAGAGGTCTACAGCAGACTCCTACAATGACATCTGCATTATTTTTTTGCCCCTCGATTCTCACACAGAGACTCTCAACTGTCCCACTGTCAACTGTGAGCTCCGTACATTACAATGACAACTCGAACTCCTCTATTACAATGACAACCCCCAGCCTCTTCTGCCCTGCCTGTCCCTCCTGAACAGCCTGTAACCTTCCATCAGGGCATTCCAGACACAGGACTCATCCTACCAGGTTTCGCTTATGCCAGTGATGTCAAATCTCTGGGCCTGGGACAAAGCTTCAACCTCCTCTTGTTTGTCCCTCACCTTACATATATTAGTGTAGAAACATTTTGGGTGTGGTAGATTGTAGCCATAGCCAACACCTGGTAAAGCAGATTGGGGGATCCGTTAGTACCCCTTTCCTCAGGTTTTGGCACACAGTCCCATCACTCATCACTGGTGAGCCTCATTTGTCCCTTTCTCCCTTCCAAGCTAGTTTAGACCTCTAACAATGAGCCCTGCTAGCTCCTGTGCTAGAACTCTTTTTTCCCTTTGAGATAGATGCATCCTGTCAGGTGTTAGACTGGGTGTTGAAAAGATCATCCCATAGTCAAAAATCCCAACATTTTTTGACTGACACCAACCTCAGAGCCATGCATTGACCTGATGGATCTCGCAATTCCTATCAATATTATTCCTTGTTACCAGAAGGATCAAGGAAATCACTACCTGCACTCCTGATCCTTCTACCGACTGCACCAGGGCCCTGAAGTCTCTTTTGAATGCCCTCAAACTTCTGTTATTTTGTCACTGCCAGCTTGAACAACCAGAGTGGACAGTAATCAGAGGGCTTTACTAGACTGGAGAGTTTTCCAGTAATGTCCCTTACCCAAGCCCCTGGGAGACAGCAGACTTCCTTGTGAGTGGGATCCACTCTGCATATTGGACCGTTTGATCCCCTTAGAAGGGAGTCTCCTATTGCAACTACACCACTTCTTCTGTTAACAGAGAAGGTCGTGATGTGGGGTAGAGGTGGTGTTGCTTTAGGAGGCCCCACTATTCCAGAAAGACCCTCACTCACCTCATCAGTTGTCTGGCCTTCTAGTTCCAGAGCCTCACACCTTTGCAGAAGGTGCCAGTCCTACTTGTCAAATTCCAAGGAGGAACCTTCCTCCTGCTATATGCATTGACCTGCTCCCAACCTCCATTGTGAACAGACCCTTGACTAACAGTCGTTTGACTAATTACCCTGCAGGGTCCTGAATCCACCTGCTTTTCCTCTACAGTGGAGGTTTAAGACTCTCAAGAGTCTTGAGACTGTAGTGTCTCTGAAAATAACCGGTCAATCTCTTACTGCTTTGCTGAAATACCATACAGCCTATTCACTTCCTCCTGTAGCTCCTTAACCTGGCAACACAAGTCCTCAACCACAGCACACCTTCTGCAAAAGCACTGTTGGCCCGAGCCTCGGATGTATCAGGCCCTCCTGGCAACTCGTGACCTGGAGAGCTGCAGTAATAGCAAGTGTTAGCTGTAATATTCAAAAACACTGGAATAGGCTTTTACCTGAGCCAAGGATCTCCAATATCTTACTAGGAAATAGAAGCAAATAAGTCTACTTGAGCTGAAGGCCCAAAAAATAGCAACACCTTTCCCAAAAATGGCCTATCCAAAAATGTGCTCTTAGAAGTGACAACAACTATTTTTGTCCGAGTTTACAATAAACAACTAATTTTATCAATGTGTTTCCATACTTAAAACACACATATTGGGCTGACTTAGAAGTATGGTGGAAGTAACTAAATGAGTTAATGGGGATTGGGAGTGTATATTAACATTATGCTTTGACACTTCAATATAGAAATTGACCACTAACATTTGCTTCTTTTTTTGCCAATACCTTTTTAAGTAGAGTGCCACATTTGAGACCTGATCCAGGCAGAAATAAACCCATTATAAGAGAGAGCTGAAAGTCTCTTAAAGACACAGGTTAGGTCCAGATAACCCCAGGTAGGGATCATCTGTCCCCATTTTTATGGCACTTCCCAGTTCACACCTGTACAAGCGAGGGCTTGGCTATGGATCTGGCTGGAACTGCTGCTGGCGTAAAGCGCGCGAGCAGGACCCCAGTACCAAGAACGCACCAGCCAGACATCAGGAGGAGTGACAGGACTTCAGTTCACCAAGTCAGCCCAGCATCTCCTGTGGACACATGTTTAAAGAGGTTCACTTAAGCTTTGAAAGTGAGTAAAAACATAGTGACACTGTGATGAGAACTTCTGAAGCAAGGAAAAGTGAAACAAGCAGGAAGGTTATAGACAGAGTGCCTGTGCATGGCCTGAAAATACAGACCTACTGCTATTTCAACTAAGATTGTATCACTTTCTTGAATGCAAAAAAGTTAGAGGTAAAACTTATTTAAAAATTTAGCTCGATTATTAAACATTATTTGTTCTGAAAATGTGCACTAATCAAACAGTTACTTGCACATATTCAATGAATTTTAATATTCACACTACAATTGCTAAAAAATATCAAGAAAAATAACAGATTTTACAATAAAAAAAATATATGGAAGCTTTAACTTTTGAATGCAATTTGGAAACAGAAAAAAAAAAAAAAAAAAAAAAAAAAAACAACAAAACACCACCACCCACCAAAATCAGACATTTAAAAATGTGGAGAATTTGCCCTATTTCCTACGAAAATTACCTACTCTTATTTTATAAAGTAGCGGATCTTAAAAGACATTTGGGCATTACTCCATGTTTACCATGTTCACATCAACTACCTTCCTTTATGTTAAAAAGGAAAAAACTGCAACACATACAACTGAGTAAAATGCCAAATAATTAAAATATTTATTTTCTCCTTATACTATTCTGACATACTTGAACTACAACAGTTGAGATGTTTTCATGCAAACGTTCGTTTCCATTTCATAACTGTACATATTTCCAATGAAATCAAACCACCTTCACATCAGCCCCGGCACAAATGAAGACTTCCACATATAGGAAGGTGTATGGAAAATATTACTAAACAAGTTGCTCAAATTACAGTAGTTGAAATGCATCAGTTTTAGTAATTTAAAAGTCTCTTTCAAACTCAGCATAAATAGGACATCAAAATTACAGGGACAGAGCTAAAAGTCATCTGATAGCCGTTTCCTCCCATTACACACTGTTTGCAGCAAACATCTGGCTAATGTATCCTTCATGACCTCCCCAGACTTTCACTCAACCTGCCCAACTGTACCATTACTCTTACGGTGTTTCTCCTCATGACCCACCCTTCATGGAAGTTAAACCCACTGCTTCTTCTTGTAGCCATCCAGGACACAGGGAAAAATCTTGGGCAAAAGCATTTTTCTTTACAGAGATTTAATCAAATGCCCCTTCACCCTCTCTACACTGAAGAAACCAAAAGCACACAACAGAAACTATCTCAATTAAGAACTACTGTCAGCATTATTATAAAACATAGCTGTAATACTAAAAAAGGTGGGGGAAGGCAGAAGAGAGGGAATTTTCAGCAGCAGATGACAAGAAAGGCAGTGTCGTTCGAGGCTCAAAATATACTCAAGTATCCATTACCAAACCAATACCCACATGCCACCAAACAAGCAGCTCTCCTACCTCTGCCAACCAGCAAAGCCTCACCTACACGACTTGTACATAGTGATGGCTTTATTTCATATCTGCAAAACTGTATCACAATTTTATCAACAGAAAGAATAAAAAGAGATCTTTCCCCTATTCAAGTTATTAAAATGGATCAGATTTTATTAATTTATTAGCAAGAATGGGTAGGATCAGAGGCTGGACTTCTTTCATGTTAAAGACCTATTTAAATGCAAGAAGAGGAAGCAAAGGGGTATCCTCAGGAGCACGTCTGCATTGTACAAAGGGCTGTGCTGGGAACCTGACGCTGGACCAGAAGGGCATTGCAGAGCTGTGCACCAGGCCTACAGCCGTGCCTCCTTGTGACACCAGCTCCTAAGGGACACAGCTGCACCACACCAACATCACACGGCCTTACAGACATCTACCCTGACCCCTGCATCCAAGAGGACAGCGTCCCATTCCATACAAACTCCTCTGTCTGCTCCCAGCAAGCCTGAGTTATTACCACTCTCTCCATGGCATGATATGTCCCACAACTGCTGAAAGTCATCTACTGCTCTTTCAGATTACAGGTCTTGCTTAACAGGTGCTTTTGTTCCCAGGCTGACACACTGAACTAGCATCTCTCCCATACCAGTTTCCCATTCGAGTACTGTCTTGATTTTTGCAATTCCTCTTTGTATTGTGTCAGATTAAAATCTAAATCACAGTGGTGACAAGGAACATTGATGTTGTAAACAGACACCTCTTTAAATACAGTTGTGATCAAAGCATCAAGTAGCCCAATAAAACCCAGGTGGCTCTAGCTTATCGTATGCCGTTCTCATTATTTCAAGTGTCCCATTTAATAGATTTCCAGGTGTCAACAAAAGGTTTGTGCCAATTCTTTCATTTCTGGCTCTGTTTATATATCTGGTGCCTTTTGATAAGAAGGTCTAATATTAAAAAAAAAAGTGAAAAAAATATTCATTTTAAAATCAGGCATTTCGCCACAGCTGGCAAAACCACAGAAACCAGTGTGTCTTTGTATTATTCACCATCTACATAAAGCCTAGCTAATTACAGAGGAATACCAAATGACTCACATTTACCATAGTTTTCTGTGGGCCAATATGTTTCTCCAAAAGAGTCCAAAAAATTTAAAAATTTAATGTCAACTTTAAGAGACTTAATCTGCAAGTTTCACGTAAAAACACAATCAAATTTTTTAACTACTTATGGAAGTCATTACCTTTAAAATTACAATAAGCTCTGACAGCAAGCAGGCAAAGAGAAAAAAACTAATTTGACATTTATTCTTCATTTTAACTTTGTGCTTTATGTGATCGAATACATAAATTACCTTTTCACTTGAAACATCATTACAAGAAAAATGTCTTGGAAGATTTGGTCAAGTATCATACAATGGGGTAATGTGAATAGCAGGAACCTTTTTTCAAATGTCATTTTAAAAAGTAAAATCAAGAGCTCAAATTTCTACATTTGAGGATAGAGGGATGTTTGTTTTTAATTCTACATCATTGCATCAAAGAAGAACTTTACAAGGCGCTTTCTCATCCCTCACCCTGTCATTCATCATTTCAAGTAGTGTCTTGCTTCCCCTCCAAGCATGTTATATTCTGACCCACTATTTCAATTTCTTTTCATGCAAAAGAGACAAATTTTTTGCATGGAAATTAGGTTTAGAGGTCTAACATTTCTAAAATGCTATGGCATTTCACCTTCCAAACCCCCACTTGCCTTTTGGTTATAACTGAAATTTCAGTTTCCAAATTAGCCAGGTAGAGATGCCAACAATATTCCACTAAAAGCCATTAAGAACTGGACACCTGAACTCCTGTGCTGTTTCTAAAATGTTTGAGCAAGTATGTGTTTGTATAATGTTCAGGACACCCAGAGCCAGCTGACGCCTCTGGGCATGAGCACAGTAAAGCATAAATCAGGTCACGCTTCCTAGTTTGAGAGCTACACAGCTTTCAGGGTGGAAGCACTAACCTCATTCCAATTTACATCTAAACATTTCTTACTCCCACTCCTTATTCCATCTCCTCAGCATTCCTCATATCTTCAACACTTGGTGCCTATTGGAAACTACCACTGCCTCCAAGTCTAGTAAATTGACCAATCCCAAACCCATCCTCAAGTGTCCTTTCCTCTAGTCTTCCATCAGTAAAACACCACCAAATGAATTTGACACTGAACTAATCTAAAAACAAAGCACAGGACAGAATGAAACTATATATAGTAAATATACATATATATAGGCTTGCAGGCAGACGTTCCATTAACTTTTTTTTGTTTTGCAATTACTTTTCTATTAGGAGAATTATCATATTTGGTCTAATTGCTGAACAGTTGGTGTTGCACCCTTGTCTCTCTTACATATGATGGGAGGTACATCACTAGACAGCAACATATCAAGTCTAGAAAATCATTCTCAGTAGAACTGAAATAACAAAGAAAAAAAAAATCCTGTCCTTGTATCTTTAGTTACTCCTTGTAGGACTGAGGACAATGTTTCTCAGCTACAAGAACCACTGGGCTCAGGGGACGAAGACCTTCAGAATTTCCTAAGTAACAAAGACCTCCATTTTTACAAGTGCCTGCTGTTCTACCCTGTGAGAAAGTCTTTCGAGCATCAGTGTGTACCAGGAGTGGCACCCAGTGTCCAAACTGCATCCTTACAACAGCATCTTCAGCTCCCTTCTCAGTCTTTGCTTGTTCCTTTCTCTCAGGCTGCAGTTACAGAAAAATCAGTTCTCTGCTTAAACTGTACATATGTTCTAAGTAAAGTAGTTTACACACACTTTTTGCCGAACTGTTTTAATCAACTGTGCATAGATCAATAAAAAGTTCAACTGTTCAATGTGGAGAACAACTATTAAGTCCGGTAAAATACCTCAATTAAGCCATACAGATACAGATTTAAACTCTGCATGAAATCAACATTCGTGTAGACTAGGGCCTTTCAACTATACTCAACAACTGACTTCACAGTCCCAGGCTGATTTATTCTCAATCACTGGCACAGCTTCAACAGTCCAAACCAGTCTTCCTAAACATGTTTTGTTAGAAGTAAAAATCACTAAAAGAATTGGGGGAAAAAAACCCCAAAACAAAACAAAAAAGTGACAACAAACAATTTGCATGTTTTGTAGCTATGCAGGATTTTAAAGGTCATCTACTTTGTTTGGCTAAAACAACTGAGTAAAAATGAGAGTAACAAATCTGGAATAAAATAAAATTGTTTTGTTCTTCCCAAAATTGATCAGCAGGATAACACTTACTTTTAAACAAGATTCAACACCTGGAGTAAATTGTAAAGAAACCTTCACCCAAATTGCTGCAAAAGCTACAATTTCTAGCTTGTTTTTCTTTCACTATCACAGAGTGGCAGAAAGCAGATCAAGATAAAACACTTAATTATTTTAACAGTTATCCTAAAGCATTAAACAGTTATTATTCTATCTGTAGCTAAGAGCACAATATGGAGTATTGGAACAACACAAACTGGTAACGGGGAGGGGGGGGGAACCCAACACTATAGTCAGGGAAAGATAAAAAAATGTATTTCCATCAACATGTGGAAGTCAAATTGCAAATATCCCTTCAGTAGTTTTGCCAAACTTCACCTGGTCAGTTTTCCTGTTTCACTAATATCAAAACCCAACTCCCACCATAATGTTTCTCCCCTCAAACAACGAAGCCCAGCACCATCTGCCTCATGTTTGCAAGCTGCAAGAACATTACATGCACCTCTTCAGGAGTCAAATGCCTTGCAGCTACATGAAATTCTGAGTTCATTAAAACCGAAAAGATTAGATCTCAGCTCTACTGCAGACATCTCTAAACAAGCTTTTGTTTCTCAATCAAAGACACAGAACTGGCACAATTTAACAGTTTACCAAGAACTTCAAAATTCTGATGTTCAGTGTCTGTAGTTCCTCCCTTACCCCTCTCTCAGCTGCATAAAAGAACACTATAAAATCTGCAAGACACGCCACACAGATCAGGCTTTTATATATAAATACATATATACACAAGCATAGACGCTGAATAGCATGTTCAAATCCTGTTGAGTTACTTCCCTGGTAAGATTTATTTTGTTTCAACGAGACTTCTACTTGCAAAAACATGCAGACACTGCACAGCAAATATATGTCTTGTTAGGTGCCTAATATGGCCAGGGAAACCATTTTGATTATTCTGTGCCCGCTTATACATTGTCCTACAAAACAATAAGATAAAACAGCAAGAAACTAGCAATGAAGAGAGTCTAAATGCACATCGGGAATCACTAAAATCCACACTAGCCAAGTCAGGAACAATATGACTGATGAATAGGCTATATTATATTAGGATTGTTAGCAAGTGTTAAAAAATTATCCTTAGCAGATGTCCCTTATAATCTAAATATATCACACAAAGAACATGCCTGTCTTGTTCTCTAAAAAAGTTTTAAGAAATCTTTCCATTTTTATTACTGACTAGAACTCCACACGTCTGCACGTTGGTTGTAAATATGTACAGAGGATTTATCACACTAAACATAAAAAAACTTATTTTACTGTAAACAACCTATTTTCATGTACATTTTTCTACTGCATGAATTTACACTGTACTGAAGCATGTAATCCAATAAAAGAAATCAAACTGTGTATTCAGCACAGTGAAACAAAAGACAAGCTGCATACTACAGCAACTTATCGACCAACACACCACAAACCAAAACATAGTAAATTTCTTCTGTTAGATGGGTCAGAGCCTTATCTGCAATAAATACATTTTGTGTATGCAGCCAATAAGGAATTATATAAATTTCAGCTACTGTACACTATTACATGTGCAACTAGGCACACCCTGCTCATCTTCACTAGAGCTTTAAGGAAGTTTTTACTTTCTTAAATTTTGCTGATATCAAGATTCTATACACTGCCTTACCTTCAAACTACAGAGATAAGCAAGATTCGCTCCGTTTGAGCTTTCTCAGTTTCTCCATATATTTTTGACTGCACCACTGGATCTCACAATACATATTAATCATAAACAACCAATGCTAAAATAAAGATACAAATTTAAAGTCTACTATGGATTTTTCTCTTTTCTATCAAAGACTAGTATTTTTCTAGAACATCTTTAAAGTTCTATAATTTCTATGAAAAAAATTCTTATAGCTCTTTAAACTCCACTGCTGCAGTGGGTTTCCCGTCAGCAAAACAGATTTTGAGTCTCTTCCTCAAGTATTTAATTTCAAATTCAGTCCTGAACCTTGGGCCAGCTTCTTGTGTCTGCCTTTCCATCAACAAAATAAATGCAAACACTATGAACCAAAGAGGTGCAACTTAGATTTCATCTGTACTATCCCTTGAGTATGGAACATTTTCTTAGAGAATAATGCTACACAATTTTTCCACATTATGCAGTTGATAAATCCATAAAACATTACTGAACAAGAAATAAGAATGAAAATTATTTTTCATAATTTACTGCTACTATTTATTTCAATCAGTTTCTATTACCTTTCACACAGATGTATTGATTTGAACTGCTTTTCAATAAAACTGTAGGCATTTCCTTAATTTTAGCTCTCAGAAAAAAAAATAGGGAATTTGCTCATTTTGCTGTGCTTTCCTTCAGCTCCCTCAAGTTTATTGCAGCATTCTTTGAGAAAGGAAATGGCTAAATACTTGCATTAGCAAAAAAAGGAAAGGGGGGGAAATGGAAAGAGGTAATAAGAAGGTGTTAAAAGAATTCTCTCTTCCTCTTGGTCCAGTCCTATTGGGAAAAGAACAGATGAATGTAGAGTCCAAATGTATCGCCAAGGCTGAGGGGGAGCACAAGGTCCAAAAACAATTGGTCCCCTAAGAAAGAACATGCTACAGACCAAAGCACAACATGCAAAAAGCACAGTGTGTGATCCAAACAGTCCACTGGAAACAGCCACTCCTGTACCACATTGTCCAAGACCAAGGAATAATAATCAAGAATGAAGAAGTTGAAAGTTTTTAACAGAACTGACAATGTTACCTTCACAAAGTTTGGGCTTCCTTCTGGATGAAGCTTTTAGTTCCTCCAAACACAGAGGTAGACACAAAACCAGATATTAAGTATATATAAATACACACATACTTTCATTATGTAATTGGTTATCTACTTCTCTGCTCTTTTATGTGATTAGTCAAAATTGAGCTGATTACATTAGCACCAAAAAAATTAAATTCAGAATGGCTCATTTGTAATATTTTACCAAAATTGAAGGTAAAAGAAACTGGGCTTTCATACTGCTGACCATATAAAAATTAATGAGTTTCTGCAAGTCTTGCAAAATTATATTAAATATCCATATAACAAACTATATTATTGTATATCATAATTTTAAATAAAGAATACAGCTAAGATAGAAGACAAGCTATGAAGTAAAAACTCCCAGCCTAAAGATGAAATCTTCCATATAATGAAATTTTTAAGTGCATATATACATTGGATACAATCTCCCAGCTCATTCTAATGCTGCTAAAAAATGGTTATATACATCTAACTACCTATCTCTTAAAACAGACACTTCTCTAACTTCATTTTCAGGCTAAGTAAGTGAATATTCTTACACACAATTTTCAGTAAAGTACAGCATGAAAGTTTATTAAGTATAATAATAATACCTGCAATTGTGAATTACAGGAAAAAAAACTCAAACCACCTATGACAGATTTTAGGCTAGGTTTTTCTGTTTAAAATTGCCAAGGAAAAATGTCATTAAATATGTTTTCTTAAAAAAAGGCTAAGAGCTAGTAGAATATTTTGCATTTGAAACCAAATTACACTAACTTCTTTTGCAGCAAAATTTCAATGGAACCTGATTTAAATAAAACTTTAATACTCATGGTATTTAAAGAGCAAAATTATTTCAATTTTTTGATACAAAATTAGGTGTTGAACAAAAGGATTAACCTACCACTTTAAAGCATTGCCCCTATAGTAAAAATCAACTTGAAAATCCAGAAATGCAGTATACAAAGCATTTCAGGCAGTTTGTACAATACTGTCAGAAGAGGAATAATTTAAGTCTGCACAGTCCAGTAGTATAAATCCCCTTAGATAACACAAGGAGCTCCATCACAAGTGCTGCCTCCTTTTCCTTAGTTACGCATCGTAGAATTGGGAAGCAAAGAAGCAAACCCGCAGAACAAGCATGCTCCTGTCCAGCTTTTAGGATACACACACACGGAATTCTGTATCAAATTCTCCCCATCTACACTGAGCCTTAGAGCACACAGCACATTTAGGCTGATTTAAGAACCGAAAAAACACTGAGTCAGGATAGCCAGTGCACTTTGTAACATATTTTCTGAATTCATTTGTGTAAAAGATCACATGCACCGTATCAGATGAAGGTATCGTGCATCCCTGTGCAGCGGCAGGCCCCGGGGCTCCCGGCCGGGAAGGCGGCGCGGGCTGGGGCCGTGCGCTGGCCACGGGCGCCCCCTGACGGCGGCTCTGCCCGGCGCCGCGGCCACACGG
>VZTR01029512.1:628298-680002 GCA_013400775.1 Chaetops frenatus | reverse complement strand
GGGGGGGAACACGCGGGGACAGGGGGGGGAACACACGCGGGGAGGGAGGTGGGGGGGGACACAGGGACAATTCACTTGCCTCGGGCAAGAGAATTAAAAGCTCTGTTTCTGAGCACTTGTGATTACAAAACCATCCTTCGGCATACCCTGCCCCATCTGATAGAGACAAGTACACGCATCCACACACCAAGGCACACTTCAGCCCGCACCCGGTAAAGCAGCCTTTTATTGGGACTTCTTCTTTCTTACCCAATAAAGACAAAAAGACAGTAAGGTAAGTCTGCACAGTATGAAAATTTAGGCAAAGCATTTAACATGGTGCGTGCCTGCTACTCCACTGAACCATCACAATTACACAAACCATGTCAATATTAGCTTCCTTTCAGGAAACAAATCAAGGGCTTGCACTAAGGCCAGGTAAAGTACAAAATAATTCAGGTGTGATTGGCACTTTTAGTAAAGAACCTTGAATACGTGATACATCTTATTAGATAACAAGAACATAATAACGTTTTTCATCAGTATATTGCAATATCAGTTCTGGCAATTCACAAAAAAATATATCAAAGATCAGATGAGATTATTTTGAGTGCTTAACAACTGACCATCCACCCTCTGTCATAATCATCTGAATTCCTTATATAAATTAAACCTTATTGAACCTATGAACTATTTCACACATTCATTACACCCAAATGATTAAAAAAAAACCAAACAAAAAAAACCCCAAAAACCTTAGAATTTAATATTCTTTTTTACATAGAGAATGAAGTGTAACTTCATAAATGCAGGGACAAAGCTGTCGGGCCTCCACCAGCACTCAATAGTAATTGAAAACTCAACATTTACATAGTATGGCTTTCTTCCTAAATTACAACAGGCCTTACAAAAAACACGGATGAGGAATTTAGATAAACAGCCTACAACTGAAACCAGAACCAAGGCTGTGATCGAGGAGCGTTTGGGTCATCTGTTCTTGTCCTTACTGAAATAAAACTTAAATTTCATGTAACCTGATTTCTTCATTTCATAAACATTCCATTTTCTTACAGTAAAAGACAACAGACGTAAGCTACACCTGTTATACCTAAACAGAATAAACTTATACAAACAAACTAACAAACAAACAAAAAAATAAAAAGGAAGAAAAAAACAGCCAGCTAAAATTGCATCTGCCTATTCAGAACATAGTTACAGTCACTGCATGTTCAAGGTCTGTCATGCAACAATACAACAGAAACACAAGATGATAAAACCTTAGATTTTAAATGGGAATAACACAAGAGAAACTGACAAAATCTAGCCTGGACAGAAGCCTTTTCAGAAAGGAGATGAACCAACACTGCTGGGGGGCTTTGATTTAATGACACCAGGACTTCTATAGCAATACCAGCAAAAGAAATCAACCCTCACAGAGTCCATTTGGACCCTATTGCAACAAGGCTTATGAAAGGTCTAGAAAATATGTCTTAGGGGAACAGCTGATGGAGCTGTGTTTATTCAGTCTCAAGAAGAGGACCTCAGGAGGGACCTTATCTCTCTCTACATCTGAAAGGAGGGTGTAGTGAGGTGGATGCCAGTCTATTCTGCCATGCCTGCAGTGAGAGGACCAGAGGAAATGGCCTTAAACTGAGACAGGGGAGATGCAGATTAGGTGTTAGAAAGGTTTTTTTTCAGTGTTAGAGTAGTCAGGCACTCCTCCAGGTTGCTCAGGGAGGTGGCAGAGTTGCCATCCCTGGAGGTGTTTAAGAGGCAGATGGATCTGGTCCTGGGTGGTGTGGCCCAGGGCTTACAGTGGTAGTACTGGGCAATGGTTGGACTTGATGATCTTCTTGTTTTCTTCCAACCTTGATGATTCTGTGATTCTACCTGAAGCCCTCTGCTTCTGCAGGGACCACATGTCACAGGTGAGCGAACGGGCAGCACTGCAGGTAAGGCTCAGCAGCTCAAACTACTGCTGCCCTGGCCAAGTCAAACCCTGAATAACCACTATTTATGACCTGTGACACCTTTGTCCACATTAAACTGCACCCATTTGAGGCTAAAAAAATTGTGGGTTTGTGGGAATGTTGCACTATGTTATTTCTAGTTGTTACTGAATGATAATACAACTAAATATAACCTAAAGCACAGAAAACTTAAAGGTAATAGAATCTTTAATCATCTAGCTAACTTCTAACCT
The DNA here is from genome assembly GCA_013400775.1 of Chaetops frenatus. Taxonomy (NCBI): domain Eukaryota; kingdom Metazoa; phylum Chordata; class Aves; order Passeriformes; family Picathartidae; genus Chaetops; species Chaetops frenatus. The sequence continues at coordinate 677,820 of VZTR01029512.1, read as the reverse complement.
GAAAACCAAAATGAATCTTCTCAAGTAACAAAGTAAAAATCATGTCTGGGAGTAGGGGGAGAACGCATCAGCTTTCCTTTGGGAGCATTTCAGAGGGAATCTAATAAAAGAAAAAAAAGTTACAACCATATAGAACTTATTTTGATGTGTAATNCTCCAGGTTGCCCAGGGAGGTGGCAGAGTTGCCATCCCTGGAGGTGTTTAAGAGGCAGATGGATCTGGTCCTGGGTGGTGTGGCCCAGGGCTTACAGTGGTAGTACTGGGCAATGGTTGGACTTGATGATCTTCTTGTTTTCTTCCAACCTTGATGATTCTGTGATTCTACCTGAAGCCCTCTGCTTCTGCAGGGACCACATGTCACAGGTGAGCGAACGGGCAGCACTGCAGGTAAGGCTCAGCAGCTCAAACTACTGCTGCCCTGGCCAAGTCAAACCCTGAATAACCACTATTTATGACCTGTGACACCTTTGTCCACATTAAACTGCACCCATTTGAGGCTAAAAAAATTGTGGGTTTGTGGGAATGTTGCACTATGTTATTTCTAGTTGTTACTGAATGATAATACAACTAAATATAACCTAAAGCACAGAAAACTTAAAGGTAATAGAATCTTTAATCATCTAGCTAACTTCTAACCTGAAAACCAAAATGAATCTTCTCAAGTAACAAAGTAAAAATCATGTCTGGGAGTAGGGGGAGAACGCATCAGCTTTCCTTTGGGAGCATTTCAGAGGGAATCTAATAAAAGAAAAAAAAGTTACAACCATATAGAACTTATTTTGATGTGTAATTATATACCTGTCTCAAAGTTTCCATTGGTATATTTATCACAGGACTCAATTTATTATCTTACCTTTGTAACTAAGTTACTAAAATACATCGGACTGAAATAGATCTGTTTCAAAATAATGTGTCTCAACATCTATAATGAGTAACAAGAGGTATACTTCATTTTTAACTTTTGATTTCCAAGAAGGGAATATAAATTTCCTATAAATGGGGAGAAAAGCTACTCAGTGAAAAGGACCAAAGATAAAATCAATAAAGTGCAAAGGATTGAACTTAACATGTTGCTTAGAAACAAAATTTATAGACATGAAGAACACATTTATTTATCAGGAAGAACACACAGAAAATTAGGTTTTTAGTAAACCTTAACTGAAAGACAACGAAACTATGCTCAAAGGAAGTGCCCTAAAGTGAAAGCACTTCCCAGAAAAACTATCCTCAGTAAGACAAGCTAGAATACTGCATCATTTCACAGAAGTACCTAAGCCAAAAATCCTTACAGCAGAGATCTGACTTTCCCTGAACAAGAGTTGAATCTTGGGGAGGAAGATGTGGAGAAGGGGTGGCAGGGGGCACAGGAACAGGGGTTGTATGTGTAAATCACTGGAAGTATTTTCATGAAATTAAAGATCAGTGCTTTGAAAAATAAAGTCAATGCCTATGAGGATTTACGTTCACCAGCAATAAGGAAACACAATTATGTGTAAAGTAAATGACTAACCAAAAGCCCAAAGTGCAGTCCCAAAATACCAACCATTCACGTTAGAGCATCTTTTGCTGAGGACTCAACAACAATTCTGCAATTTTCCTCCATTAGCTCACACATCATCAACTAAACTTCACCTACAGATTTCTAGCAGAGAGCTGGGTTGAACCCTCTCACCCCCACTAAAAATCTCATGCTGCAGCAGGCCAACCTAAGTGTTTAAGACTTCCCTGACAGGAAATCTTACCAAAAAAATTGCACTTTGTAAAAAGAATCACAGGAAGACAACAGCGCAGGAGAAACTTTCTAAGATGAAAAACACCTGTGGATTCATACATGGTGGACAGCCTGTCCAGATTTCCAAGAAGAATTACTTGAAGCTAAAAAACCTCTCATGTTTTCTGTAGTTTTAGAAATAGTCCAATTCAAGCTGTATTAAAAAATGTCCTTGTACTAAAAGAACAAGTTCAGATATGTTTTTTAAATAAAAATTTAATTTTTGAAGGAATTCTGTAAAAGCAAATAGTCAAAATTTGATATTATCTCAGACATTAGCAGGAAGAGACAAAATAACAAAAGCATAACTAAGCATACCTGAAGAAATGGTTGTCATAAGAAAGTTTAAATACATCTTTATCAAACTGATGCTTAAATGTCATGCATACCTATTTCAAGTTCAATTTAAGGATATTTTCTTAGCACCCTCAAAAATGTGTTTTATATTAGATTTGAACAGCTTAAGAGAGGAAAACATTCACGTAAATGTGTCTTGCCAATTATCCAACAGTTTATTTGCTCAAATATCACCCTCCTGTTCAAAAGCTCAAATTCTCTTAACAACAATCACCTGAAGACCAAGGCCTACACTAAGGCAGAAGATGATGCAACACCATCCTGACAAAAGAGCACAATATTAAGTATTATTCTGTGTGATAGCAGCGCTGAAGTGCCAAGGCCCTTATATTTCCTTTCATAACTCTGGGCCTGAATTTGTGCAAATATATAAAGCCAGACAGGGTACTGAAGTAATACACAAGTCTTAAGGGGAAGGAGGTACCTTGTTTTCTTTGGTTTTTAGCATCCTGAATTTTAACATTCTGGCACATAACAAGAGATTTCTCTACTTGAATTATCTGCATCTAGAAGAAAAAAAGAGTCTTTTGAAAATCTGGCAGGATGCTTGCATAGGGAAACACAGCTCCAGGGAAAACAAACGGGGTATTTATAAAACATTATTGTTTTTCACATTGGCAAGACAGGAGACAACTCTGAGGAGCCTAAAAAGATACCAAAGGCTCAAGCTAGCAACCTCAACAGCCATTTTGTTTAGGTTTTCATCTTCCCTAGGCTCTACCACATAGGTTAAGAGCTCAACAGACCCCTAGTAAAAGGAATGCAGAATGAACATGAACACTCTGCATTTCCTAAATGGCTCAGTCTATTAAACTGTATTTCACTGAGAAGAATACAAATGCAACATCTCTGTGATCCATGTAGTACAAGCTAGGGAAGATGGAAACCTATGGGAAATTCTCCTGAATTGGCTTACAGGGTTCAGCACAGGCAAGCTCCCCTGACCTGGCTGCAGACTGCCCACCACTGCCAGAGGCAGCATCAGCCTCACTGCCACAGGCTCACTTCCCACTCTGGCTGGAGTTTGCTCTACTTTGTGTGCCACAGCATGGGAACAGAAAGCTGAAAAGCCAAGGGGTCCAGGTGAGGGAAGCTTTGCCTTTGGACCTTACCTAATGCCAGGATTGTTGCCTACTTGCTAAAAAATGGAAAAAGACAGACTCGTACCAAAAATCACTTTCCTGGAATGAAGCTTCTCCCAGACATGAACAGTTGAACCCTGCATACCAGATCAGCATGGCAGCCATCCTACAGTGAGCTGAATCCATCTCCGATACCGAGAAATTAGTTTCAGTACTTGCTCTCCTACTAGCTACATGGAAATAATTCAGCCATTTTCTACTGAAAAAAATTAAGCATGGGGTCCAATTAAGAATTCAGATTACTTCAATCCTTTGAAGAGCTCCAGAGAAGGAATTTTTAAAACATTTTTTAGGCTTTAGTAAAATATAGTTCTGACTCAAGCACCATGTTACTGTAGGATAATTAAGATTTCTTTTTGTTTTGCTGTTTCTTTTCTTTGAGCAAACTGTATAATTCCACAAAGGAAGAAATAAACAGCTATGAAACCTTACCAAGTTGCAAAGAATTCTTAAAATTATCTCTGCTATAAAAGCAGGGTCCAAGATTCTTTTGTTATAAGATAAAATATTAATTTAATAATACCTAATCTCATTATAAGCAAGAAAAAAGCAGTTTATACTTACAGATTATGCAATCTTGCTTAAACTGAATTATCAAAACAGAATCAGCTGCAACTACTTTGACTATATTGCCTCCTTAGTTACTCTTGAAGTTTAACTGTTTCTACCCGAATGTTTTTCTACTAATATCATTAAATACACACACACATACTTACAATATCAAAATCAGAACTGTAAGCCTTTTAAGTTTGCTTTATAAATTTGATGTAATTCTCTGCCAAGCCAATCATACTAACTTACAGTGTCAATAACAAAACATCACTAGGACCAGCAAAAAACACTGAGACGGATAGAAACCACCCATGCTACTTTGTAGCTCACTTGGAAAGCAAAATAATCATCCAGACTTCAAATTAGCCAAAGCCTCTTAAAATTTACAAAGCTCTGCTCTCCAGGCTTTCAATGAGTACTTAAGGCATACAAATAAATCCACAGAGAGGCAATCTCTGTGCCGCTATGTCCAGATGTGTACATAAGCACATGCATCCACACAGCCATTTCCATAAAAAGCTTTAAAGTGATTATGAATTACAGACAGGAAACTAATGTAACTTCCTGTGTGGACAGACTTACCCTAAAATAAATGTGACCATATAATAGAGTATTCATCCCCTATAACTTCCCTTCTACAGACAAGCCTAAAGTTGGATATTGAGGATGGCACTCTGATTAACCTGCTGACACCTCCAGCCACACTAAAAGATCTCTCTGAATACATACAAGCTTATGCTCACTGTGAGGGAAAAAAGTCCTTTTAGCCCATACCGATTTTCTTTTTAGCCTAAGTTTTACAAAACTGTAACTATTACCTTCATCAAAGTCTGCATCATCTTCTGTATGCTGAGGGAAAGGGAAGCAATTTGTGATTTCGAGTCTGTCATCCACCACAAGACCCAGCAGCACTCCTTGGACCACTTCATTCCCCTGTCCTTCTTCCTGGTAATGTTTAATGATCTTTAACACAACCTAGAACACAAAACAATAAAATCATAATATGCAATGCATTATTTTTGTCCTCAAACTATATATCTGGAACTTTAAATTTGTTGCACAGATTAGAGCTGAAAACCAAGTCAGCTATTGGCTTAAGCACCAGCAATTTTCATACAGGTTGAGGAACAGACAGCCATCCTAATATTACAGGGAAAAAGCAAGACCATTAAATGAACCATCAAAATGCAGTTCTAAAGCAATTTTCTGAAACAACACTCTAAAATGAAATATTGATCTTTTTTACTTTAGCTTGTTGCTTTAACTGTGAGCTTTTAATAGTATCTTGCAGGCCCAATAAGCCCCCTCTTGAGGGAAACAGTGCACAAGAAACTACAAAACATTTTAAAAAACTGCGCAGAAACTGGTAGGAGTTTTTTTTAAAGGTGCAGTTTTACTTGAGATGATAGTTCAAGTTATATCATGTGAATGACATGTCATAGGGTATTCAACAAAAATCAATGATAAAACAAAGAAGAAAAAAGATGCACAAATTACTCATAATATTTTAACAATGCAATTCCCAGTTCCTTCTTTAAATCTGAACCCTACAATCAATAATTCTCATGAGATGATACTGTAAATTGGAACAGTATGAACAAAACCACTCAAAAATAGTCAGTCATTTGCTAGCAACACTTCATACTTAAATAACACTTTATACTCAACAAAAAGAACTACAGTAAGGTAAGACTAATCACAAACACAGACTTGAAAGAACTTATGCTTTGTCCAGCATAAGAGGGGTTTATTTTACTAAACCCAAATCCCTCCATTCAAAATTCAACATAAAATGTCTGGTGATTATGTTTTCATTAAAGCAATACTACTTTAACATCTGCTGGCAAGCAGACTAGTTTAGTAAATTTCAGCCCAGCCACCCTTAGAACAGAATTTGTACAAGTACTGGCTTTTAGTAAACATTCTACAGGGGTGGGGGGAAAAAAAAGGAAGTTCAGCTCGTACTTACACATCAGGAACATCTATTTGTCCCTAGCTTTCTCCTTTGCTGACTAGCAGACATCACTTTTTGTAAAACACCAATAAAGTATTAATGTTTTAAGGTACCACAATACTGGTTAAATGAAAGAAAAAGGAGACTAGAATAGAAATTATTTACAAATACACTGCCTTGTTGGTCCAAAATGGGAAAATGAACTTCATACACAGCCTACCTGCAGGCAGGCAGAGGGGGAATAACTGAAAAGAAATACCTGTTTCCAACTAAGTTGGATTTAAGTATCAAACTGGACTAACACTCACTGATTCCATGTTTATTTACAGTATCACTGACTTGTGCCTCCTCTTGCATCTAGATACATTTGCATTGAAGGTTCTCAATCATAGGTAGAAAACATTTCACTTTAATATACATTCACATCTGTCGCTCAAGTCCTTAGCAGCCACACCTTGTTATCCAATTTCCTAAAACAGATCTACAGAGCAGAGACACAAAGAGATACTTTGATTATACACATCTCATTTCATGGGAAAACAGTACGGAAATCAAGATCAGTGGGCAGTGAAGCAGTATTTAACAGCAATGGAAGCTGTGCAGCAACCACCAGTTTGAGATCACCTGGATGTAGAAGATGAATGTGCCACGGAGTCAGCACATAAATAATATTCAACTTGCATTTAGTGTAAAGTTAAGGTTTATCATATATTTGCCATAAACCCTGTCTTCCACAGTCACAGAATCCATAACTAACCTGCCAGATTACAGCACAGAGAGTGCTCTTTCTACTACACAACTGTTCTCAGCATCTTTACAGTCTTGTAAGTTTCACCTTTTCCAGTATTTTTCTCATTTTCTCTTGAGTTCTCTATGCATACTGACTGTCCCTGTTAATGCAAGTACTGTTTGCCTGTTTGATTTCATTCCAGGAGCATTTGTGATACGATACCAATTTGCTGCAGCATTTCTGATGATAATTGCTCACAGAAAGCAGCCACAAATGAAACAAGCATGGGCTGTCACAGAGTATCAATGATTTTTCAGAGAAAGAAAACTAGGAATTCAAAGCTCTTAAATGTTAACCAAATACCCCAATACACAATGAAGTTATTACACAAGCCTGCACTTTTCGATCTCCAGCCTGAAGACCAGAGCAGACATTATCCAGCGAGATACAGACCCCAGGGATTTACGCCTACCTGCAACCTTGTTTTCTAACAGAGTCTGAGAAGGGGAGCATAGGAGGTCATGAACTCAATACTCCAAATTTCACAACCATTAGGACACTGCAGAAGTTTGTGTTTATGACTGCACTGGAAAATACATTAGCTACCGAAATCACTTACAAAAAGATGCATCCAATGACACGGTATTCTTGTTTTCATTTTGTTCTTTGTTCTGGACAGTTTTATTTAGCACATAATACACCAGTCTTTTGTACAGCAGACTCTTCAACTCAGATTGAAAAACCTGCCACCAAAATACTACCATATGACCAAGCAGGAAATGTGCTCTGAAACTCGTGTTTCAGTACTAAAAACAAACCGTCAGGTGTAAAGCAGAACTATTTCTCTAGTTATAACATCAGCTACAACACTAAAAAATGTCATTTCCATTTGTTTGCTAGTCTAGATGCAGCAGGCAGAGCTGACCACTGTGCAAACACCAATGCCATGACATTTCTGACTGAATGTACAAACCAATACTTCATACTGAATAAACCACATAGACCCCCAAAAAATGAGGACTAACTTGTATCTAGACATTTCCTAGAAGAAAAATATGTTATGTGTGTGAAGCATCAGAACTCAGAAGAATCAGAGTAGTTATATTGATCTGAAAATAAATGTAATAAGTGTTAATATAAATAATGCAAGTAACACAGCACACTGAAAAATATCAATTTTTTTAAATAACACTTAAAAAAAAATCCTGAAGAAATCTAAATGAACACCAGTATAGGCATCTTTCAGTCAATGGTGATTCACTTTCCAAACAGCATTTATAACTCCCATCCAATTATTCCCCTAATAGGAGATATTTCCCCTTTGTACAAGCTATGATTGTTTTTAAATACTCACAGACCCCTCACTGCTATGCCATAGCTACACAAAATTAACAGTGCCCAAACCAAACCACATTTCAACTGCTGCTGTTATTAAAGCAATGCAGCTGGCCAGACAGGAAAGGTTATGTTTTCAAGGAGAAAACGCATCAAATAACAAAAACCCCTCCGATTTCTAAACTCTAATATCCTGAACACAAGTCAGTAATTATATGCAGCATGGTTTAGTAAATCAGCATGTAAGAAATATTCAGGTACATAATGACTCTTCAGAAAAGGATATACAAGTAACTCCTAAATAAAACTCAAGAGTTCCCCAGCCTTGTAAATTTAGTGTTCAAAATACAAAAGTAATTTAATCACTTGGAGTAGCCACTAGTCAGATTTTAATGATCATTAATCCTCAATTAAAAAAAAAACCAAAACTTTGCAGTTCTGCAGTGCTCCTAATCTCCAAATCTTCAAAGCACTGCTCAAACATTAAGAATGAAGTCATACTAAAAAAATTTTTTTTAAAAATTAAAAAGCCATTCTGAAACTATTAAGAACATCAAAGATATATATTTTAACTGCATACTGCCAAATTTTAAATTGGGCTACATCCCAACATCACAGTTGTTAATTTCAAAAGTTTGTACCTCACTACAGAAATACGTGTAACATGAATCTGCAGCTGAAGTATCGTGAGCCTTTGAGGGGCTTCTGTGAAGATCCCGCTGTAGGGACATGAATATACCAAGATGCACATTTCTGCATTTATCTAAAGAGAAACAACAGCAAATCAAAGCACTGAGGATTCATTTATGGCAGGGTTTCAGAGAGCCGAACATCACCACACTGAAACCAGATTTCCAGTACCTGTGCTGTGTCTTACACATGTGAAATCAAACAAGAGAGAGCTTCTATTAGCCAACTAGATACATGAGGTACCACACTACAGTCTTAAATTAAGTATTTATATCTTTTTAATGCTTAACATTTTTTGCCACCCAAGAAAGCTTTGTGGTTACAACCACTAGCATCACTTGCCAGCATCTGGGAAAGAGGGTGGGGAGAGAGTCTAAATAACTCTGTGTTACGTAGCTGGTTTCAGCATCGAAGTGGAAGGTGTCACAACACTCACATCCTCTCAGTACTTAACACTACTGCAACAGAGTGATCAATATTTAGCTTGGCAAAAGGGTCTTGAAAGAAAGCTATGACTGCTAATAATGCGTGATATATTTTGAATACATCCATATCACACATGCAGCCTTCTCCATACAAATTCTTAAAAGTCAAACCATGAACTTTTATATTTGAGTGTTTCAGCATGAGCAATTTTACTTAAACTCCTAACATAAATCAAATTCAAGAGACAACTGATAATGCAGTTTTGTAAATAGATCGATCTCAAAGTTAGTCATTACTAACAATTGTGTTAACCTCAAAGATGTCTAGAATCAACATCTACTTGATACACATAAAATGCATATATGCCACCTGTGGCTAGAGTTGAACTGTTTAGCATTTAATATCCACATGAAGACATACCACATTTTACTCTAATTTAGTGGCCATGTCTCCTTCCCCAGGTAACCCTACACCAAAAAGCAAATCTACTACTGGTGTTATGCTGAAACAACCAATTAGCTATGCAAAAATGAAATTTAATTAAACAGTTCTGAAATCCTCAAGTAGGCATGGAATGGCTTTGTTTTTAAACAAAGACTTGGAAAAAAATACAAAAAAACCTAGATATCATGAAACACGAGCAATGTTCACATTTTAATAGTTCCAGATGAGGCTTTTACACACTACAGATAAGTGCTTATCCTACACTTACAACAGACAAGTTCTGGAAGCTGACCAAGCAAAAACCTGCCTTGAGCTGATTTGTCTCCTGGCTATAGCGCCACTTGATAAGACAATAACGAAGACCCTCAACTTTCCTGCCAGGAGAAAAGGAACTCTGAAGTAAATTAAAGATATCATTGCAACGATTAAGAGTAAGAAAACATATGTCTGATACACATGACGTGCTCCTCCAAATGATTAAGGAGACAGATGTTTATAGACACATAAAAAATTCCATCTTAATCAGTGCAGTCCACAGAAATGGGTTCTAGACAGCCCTGTGACAGATAACACAGGTTGATACCCTGGCCTCACAGGTGTTGGATATGAACCTTCATGGCACAAGGCCCGCCACCACATAAATTCATGGCATGAGTTCAACACCAAGCTGAGTTGTGTAGTTGGCAATCCTGAAGGATGGGATGCCATCCAGAGGGAGCTGGACAAGTTCAGGAAGTGGCCCACGGGAACCATATGAGGTTTAATAAGAGCAATGGCAAGGTGCTGCACCTGGGTCAGGGCAACCCCCGGTACCAACACAGGCTGGGGGATAAACAGATCAAGAGCAGCCCTGCCCAGAAGGACTTGGAGTGCTGTTGGATGAGATGCTGGACATGAGCTTCCAATGTGCACTCCCAGGCTAGAAAGCCAAACATGCCCTGGGCTGCATGCAAAGCAGTGTGGACAGCAGGTTGAGGAGGTGATTCTATCCTTTCTACTCCACTCTCACGAGATCCCACCTGCTGCGTCAAGCTCTGGAATCCTCAATGCAGGAAGGCCATGAACCTGTTGGAGTGAATCCAGAGGCCACCAAGTTGATCAGAGGGATGGAGCACGTCTCCTATGAGGAAAAGCTGAGAGATCTGGGCTTGTTCAGCCTGGAAAAGAAGGCTTTGGGGTGACCTGACTGTGGCCGTCCAGCACCTGAAGGGAGCCCACAAGGACAATGGAGAGGATTTACAAGAGCATGTAGTGACAGGACAAGTGGGAATGGCTTCAAACTCAAAGAGAGTGGTTCTAAATCAGATCTTAGAAAAAAAATCCTTAACTGTGAGGGCAGTGAGGAGCTGGCAGAGGTTGCCCAGAGAAGCTGTGAATGCCCTATCTCTGAAGGTGTTCAAGGCTAGATTGGATGGAGCTCTGAGCAATCTGGTCTTGTGAAAGGTATTCCTGCCCTGCCCATGACAGGGAAGCTGGAACTAGATGATTCTTAAGGTCCCTTCCAACCCAAACCATTCTATGAAACTGAAGATTAGAGGTGAAACTGAATTTCACATGTTATACTTATCTCAAGAAATATGACAATTTCTACTGGTACACAGAGAATTCACTTAAATGCATATTCCAGCTTATCTGCAGAGATCTTTGAATTTTTCTAGTTTCTCTTATTGAACCGGACTGCATTTTTGACCATTCCTGACATGACAGATCTCTTGACATTTTTTCTCTCCTTCTTCACACTTAACTTTAGACTAAAAGCTCTTAAAGCTGTTAGACCAATTTTATCTCAGGAGAAGTAAAGGAAAAAAAAAATTTTAAATAGTTTTCCATTAAGACCTTCAACATCTTAATGTAATTCTTTTGGCAGATATCTTCAGTCCTAAATATGTTTGGTGGCCAAAAAAGAAAAATTTAATTCCCTGAGAAGTAATCAAAAAGATACTTAATCTAAACATTCTGTCATAAAAATCTAAGGCCAAGGCTGAGTAGACTTTAAAAGCAAGGTAACTTCAGAAAAATGTTGTTTTGAACAGCAACTTCAGAAATAACAAGCCTTAGCCCTCACTGTTGTATCTAGCAAGTGTAGCAGTCATCCTTCGGACAGAAGACCTCAAACACCCTGCAATAATTTACCTTTATCTTGACTTGCTAGAGCCTAAACACCAACATTTATAAAGCCTTTGTAAATACAGTTCTTGGAATAGTAAGCTTACATTTTATGTCACTCAACAGCTAATTCAGCACCAGATGTTAAAATCTTATTTCTCAACTTAACAGAAGTTTGGGGCTTAAAAACGATAATTATATAGGAAGCATAACAGAATGATGCATGCCATTTCATACCATCTCAACTGGGCGCAAATATCAAAATACCCTTTTGATAGGAGCAGTGGTTTCTTGGAGCTGTGCCTAAATTCACCAACAATGAACAATGTGTACTGATCTGAGGTGGTCCTCAAGCAGAGGATGCTACATACATTTTCACACTGAAATTATAAATTATAGGAGTCTGTCGATTTTGTCTCATGTAAGTCCTCAGCACCAAACCATTCTGGAAATCCATGTTAAACTGAATGCAAAATAGTCCATCTTGAACTATGGGGGCAATAATGTTACATGCTTCTGTACTATATTAATATTTTTTGTATTAGCAAGCACATGAGAAGCATCCAAAGCTTTTTGTTCACTGGATGTCTTATTACATCACTTGGTACCATAACACTTGCTTAGTTTGTAAGCCTCAAGACTTCAGATGACTCAACTGTAAGAGGGCACATCAGTAACCTTTCTGCCCCACAATACGTACATAAGGTTAAAGAAAACTACCCAAATCATAACAGATTATTGATTTAACAAGTCTTTTCTGTCACTTCTGCTTGGTTTAGGAACCATTTGCCCCTGTAATTAGAGGAATCTGGATGGTTTTCCAGATTACCTCTTGCTTAAAGCCGTCTCCCTTTCCTTCAGCATTTGGTTGGAGTTTTTTTCCAACAGGACAAAGAAGGCAATAATATCCGTACACAGCAATAAGCCAGACATAACATCCCTTGCCACTTTATCTCAGTAAGTGCCTGACTCAAGGCACAACTTAAAGTCAGTGACAGGCCAAGAAGCGTTTTATCACTTCTTTCTGAACATTAACTACTTATGTGCACTATTTGGGGCATGGCTGAAAAAGCTGTACCTTCCTTACCCTGAAGCTTAGTCCAGAAAAAGTAACATTCAGTTCATTTTTCACTTTCGGAACACTCTTGCACAGGTTATGTGTAGCTCAGCAGCACACTCAACACAAACTGAAAGCAAAGATTCAACCACCACCAAAAATGCCTCACAGAAAATACTTCTAAGTACCTGCTCTTTTAGTTGCTTTATTTCTCTTTTTAAGAAGAGCTACTTCCAAATTGCTGCAATTCAGGAGCTCTAGAATCTCCCTAAAAGCAAGAGGGAAAGCCACTCTAACAAGGGTGCCTCCCTACAGCGACACAGCCTGGCTGCACCTTCCAAGAGCCCCCGCTTCCAGCCAAGGTGGCTGCTCCCACAGTGCAAGCCCAGATTCCTACGGACACTGCCAAGTGATTGACACACACGCTATTCACTGACTGGAAGCAAGCTCAGCTGTTGCAAACATGGGTTAGCTGCTCACTCATTCTATTACTGGGGCACTTGCAAAGTCACAAAGATTTAAAAAAAAAAAAATCAAAGCCTATTTAAAAAGCTGCTTCAAATTACAAAAATCACTGATTCCATGTAAAACCAGACACAGAACATGAAAGAGAACATTTCTCAATACCTAAAACTAAAACTGGTTAATATCCAAAATATAAAATGGAAAAGACAAACTGGGACAAGGTTCCACAGGTAGGTGGAGTTCAGACTGAAGAACTGAAATAGTACAGACACACCAAGCCTGTTTCTGCACAAGTACAACATTAGAAGGGAAGATTACTGGGTTCTGGCTAGAGGCATGTTGGGTTTTCATAGGCTGTGGCTTTCCTTGACTCTGCCAGGAATTTATGTTCATCAGCTAATGTCTTGTAGGTACCATGAAATATCTGTTCAAGCCATTTATTTACTCATGTCCAAGTGAGCTGCTTGTTCTTGCAAAAGGAAGCAGTTAAACACAAACAGCAGTGCATCAAAGGAAAAACTAATTAAACAGTGGAGAAAAGCAAAGGTTACTAAAACACAGAAAAATACTAAATGTTAATCCAGGTGTATGTTACCAAATAGACCAATCTCTTTTTCATTTTTGTCCCACTACATTTGAGTTTTACAGCAGTTCAGGTTCACAACCATCTCCAGGGTTAATCACAAGCCATTAGCACACTTTAATATTGCCTCAATGTAAGCAAAAATGCACCATTACACATGTGTATTGAAACTCCCCATTGCTGTGTTCACACACTGGTATAATGTAGTTCTTTGGAACACAAAGTTTCATAACACATTTCACAGTACATGGATTCATGCACATTCCCATGGAAACCGTCAAGGCCAAGGGCACTGCAGAAACACTTCCTTATAGAAACATTTCCATAAGACAGCCCCAGGACCTCAATCGTGCGAGTGGCAGGGCATTAGACATTATTAGCACACTGTCAGGAGGAAGTGATGGGGATGTAATGAGATTAACATCCAAAATTCTGCTCATTGCAAGGGCGATGGAGCATTTCCCCAGGACTACTTAGTATATTATTTCCCAAATATCACTGAACAAAAAACTTTTGAAAACATTCAGTATTTCAGGCAGTTTTTGTAAATTGCCAATACAATTCATATTTATTGTTTTTAATGAATTCAATATCTAGCCATCATTTCAAGAATGAAAGTTGATTAATATACTCCTTCAGAGCACAACATATGGAAATTATATAGAAGCAGTAGAGGCAGGCACAGTTTCAATATTTTCTACTCAAAACACCAGGGCTTTACATTTATACAACATACAGCCAATACATATGTTCTGTGCATTAGTGAATCACCATCGTTCAAAATTCATGGTGCTCACCAAGCGAGGAGTGTATTGCAAGTATAAGGTTTTCTTCAGCATCAACTTCTAGCAGCTTCCTATAAAAATATTTAAAGATGACAGCCAAAAGCAGCAGTAGCAATTTTACTTAACAGCTTATTCTTTAATCAGATTGTGCCAGACTGTTACCATTTTCAAGCTGAAGAAAAACTGCAAGACAGTTACCCTTATCTATTTGACCTTCAAAAATTAGCAAAGCAGGGCAGACCAAGATGGGGAGGAGGGAGCAGGGGCTCATCTGAGACTACTGATCTTTTTCAAAAAACATACCCTGCACAACAAAACTGGAATCTGCTATTTAAGGGTGTGTCCTTAAAGCATGACTTCCATATGCATTCAACAGATGCTTCCAAGTAACCAATAAAATCCCTACCGGACACGACTTCCATATCATTTTAATAATTTATAACTTTTTGCAAAACAATTTTTTCCACATTGAAACAATCAGCCTTTCTGGCAAACACTTGGTTATGTGCTAAGGGGCTGCAACAGAGACAGATCCTCCTAGTAACAGCTAGTGCAATCCAGAGAACCAAGCCTGCATGGAGTCTCAGTTTTCCTGCTGACTTAAAAGTATAAAATTCAGGAAAAAAAAAAAAGCCCAAACCATGAACGTCAGTTATTGCTTCAGCTTTCCCATCTTTCAAACAGAGATTTGCCTTTGTATCATCATCTGAACATTGCCACACAAAAATCACTTCCAGAAGAGTTCCATTTCTAATAACAGCTACTGTGACAATGAGATTAAAAACAACCATTCTAATTTTATCACTGAGAGTGCCAATGGAGAAGGCAGTATGGCTTCCAAATTGCTCCCAAGGAGTGATGACAGCTGCAGCAAATATCTTACATCTCAGCCAAAGCTTAAAAAGCTTTAAAACAGTTAATTTTTTTTTGCTTTGATAATAATGTAGTAGTAAAAAACCCCAAGACCTAAGTGCTCAAAACTCAGCCCTATATTGACAAATAATTTTGTCAGACCACATACTTTTTTTAGGTATGCACAAAAAAGTCCCCAAGTATTGGTAAGTTATTTACACCTCCAAGTTCCTAAACAGCAAAGAACTTGCTAAACAGGAAAGTGTATGCACATTGCTTCTTGCATAGGTATGGGCTCCAAGGAACAGGAAGGATGTGCATCAAACACATAACAAAGCAGGATACAACCCGTGAGCACAACAAAGGCAAAGACCAAAGTCTTACATGCTCAAAGCAACATCCAAACACTCACTTTCCAGAAAAAACCCAAGTATTTACAAAAGAGAATTAGTCTGTTATTGCATGCGTAAAACAAAATTCAGGTGTATCTTCAAGCTCCAGTAAGTATATAAGCCTAATAACTTTAAAATTTGATTACGCCAAAAGAAATTAATAGAATGCTTATCTGAAATAAATATACATATACAAGTCATTCAAAAATATTCGCACACTTACGCTTAAATAACTTTGTGTATGCACATTACAAAAGAAATTATCAGAGTGAAGCTCTATTGTGTCTTGGTTTTAGATTATTGAATAATCATACAAAATACTAACAAGAATATTTATTATACCAGCCTGAATTTTTTCCATTTGGTACATTAACAATTTATTTACTTTCCATTAAGCTGATATGATTCTCTTATGTGGTAATCTAATTAAACTGCTACACACTATTGGTCAAGTCAGTATCACATCTCTGGACTCTTAATGCTGCTGGAAGACTAAAAATAATATGAAAGAAAAGTATGCTCCAAACTACCATCACTGAGAAGGTATTTTGAGCTTGTGTGTAAGTATGGAAAAACAACATCCAAAGTAACCATATCCAAAAAATATCTCTGGCAAAGAAAGATTAATGATAAATACTATAGCAACAAAAAGTTGAAGATATATGACCCTTTTTCAAAGAGTAGGGGTCCAAAAAAAAGTTTACTCTTCCTCCCATAAGGCCTCTCATATGGTCTGTAAGATTTATTTAAAAGGTGGAAGAAAAAGTCCTAAGACTGAATAGGGCGTAGGAGTTGTACATTTCGTACACACCACCAAGGGCCTTTCAGTATCTGTACCTGCTGGGTTTCTCCCCAGGGCCTGCAGTTCCATATGCACTTCCCTCACCTACACCACACTGAATGTCAGCTGCAAAGCTCAAATTCTCTTACAATAAACTGAAAACCAAAGTAGAATATTTAACAATGTTCCATGTGCAACCAGACATAATGCACTGCCGCAGCAACAAAGTCACCCTGGTCACCTCCCAATGCACAGAGTCCAAGTTAACACCAACCAGGACAAAAGGTAACTATTATTATTATTATCTGCTGCATTTCAGATGTAACATTTAAGGTAGGAAGTTATTTGAAAAGTATCTGGTGGAAACACTCTTTTTCTCAGTATCAACACAAATAAACAGAAATCACAAGAGCATGACCTACTGTTTTCATGGGAGCTATGAATGCACAACTACCACAGCAGAGACCAGTTCGATATGCACATAAGAGGGACAAAAAACACAAGAACTTTAACTGCTAATGACAGCAGTGTAGAGGGCAACACATTATTTCTCTCTGCACACAGCGAAAGAAAGAAAATCCTGTTTTGAAATACAATTTTCCCCTTAAAGTCTTGAAGTGTAACACTGCTCAACACATTTAAGCCACCTCCACATTTAGATTAACTCCTTTTGTCAGCACACTAGTTTCACGGTATGAAGCGATACCAGATGTTCCAGTTCTAAATGCCTCACTAGGGTATACTTACCATGACACTTAGGAGATGCTGAGTGCACCACTGCACTCTTACAAATCATTTAAAGTTTGTGCTCTGTTAGCAAGTATCCACTGCTATCCACTAACAAACACACTGAAATTTGCATTCTCAGACCATCACGATATGGGTACTTTACCAACTGCGGTTCAAGAAATTTCACTAAGCCTGAAAAGTGTTATATTCCAAGGAGACTCTTGACCTTTCAACTTACCAGCAAATACTAATGCTTTCTCTTCTGAATTTAAGCACAGATTATATGTCAGAAGATCCCTTCTGGGTTAGATTCATGCAACTCATTGTTAAAACATGAAGATTAATAGAATATAAAACAAAGCTCTTCTGTCTTCTCCATGGTTCAAGGTATCCATGAATACATCAAGCCAGTATTCAATTCACACACCAACTCTCAGAGCCAGCATAATGTGATCTAATTTTTAGGGAAACAGGTCAAGGAAAAGTCAAGAAGATTAAACTTCAACTTAAAATTCCATTTTAACTCCTTCAAAGACACACAAAATACAATACAGCCTGAAGAACATTACATCCTAAAATACTGTTCTACAGCTCTGCAATGTCAAGAAACTCCACAAAGAAGAGCAGGCAGAACCCACTACTGGGCATACTTGCAAAATCTTCAGAAAGGGTAAACAAGGGAAAAACTCCCACAAGAAACACTAAGAAAAGCACAATATTCACAGCTTAAGAAACGTCACAGATTTCAGCCAGTTCAATATAGGCTTCACCAGTACTACAAAATTACTCAAATACTGTGGAAATTGATAGCTTTATTTCAAGAGTGTCTAATGTTGTCATTTTAAAAAGTCCTTAAACAAACATTTGCAAGAAAAATCTTAGAAACTGATTTTCAGCAACCATGGTACCTTATTTCATTTTTATTTACTGTGATCCCATCCTGAGGGGCTCCTCCCTATGAACAGCTGGGGATACAGTCCAATCTATCCAACCCCCTTATGGCAAAAATGGATGGTAATAAAAAAAGAAGGCACAGGCAACTTAAATATCACAATTATGAATAGAGTAACTACTGAAGAAGAATTCAATAATGATGTGAGAAATTTTAAAAATGTAGACTTACATATTCCTATCTACATTTTTGTAAATAAATAAATAAATCCTCTATATACACATACCATAGATAAGAATACAAAGCACCAGGCACCATCACCATCACCAAATCAGGGATGATGTAATGAAGCTTAAAGTAACAATCTTTGATTAAATCAGTCACATCTGACACAAGAAAATGTGGCACAAATGCAGACAAGGTCTCCAACTTCTAACCATCTTCTTCACATATTTAAGTTTTGGCCAATGCACGTTGTATTTAATATAAAGAAACTTACAACTTAAGGTTTAGTGGCGATTTGTTACTAGTATTAAGACTTTTGCACATTAGCAGTTACGAAGATAAAGGAATAGAAACCCACAGGCATTTTGAAAAGCCTACGTAACTTTTGCTACAATATGTAAAAATTTTGTGCAATGGACATAAGTGTAAAAAGAAATCATATGCAGTGGTTGAGTAAAAAAGGAACCATAATCCCCCATTAATGAAATGACAAAAGCAATGCACATATTAATTCCTTAGCATGAAGTTAAGGATCCAGTTATATTGCTATGCAAGAGCCATGTATAAGCAAACCTTTTTCAGTCAGCCAACACTGTTCTCCACAACCATTACTGAAAGTAATTTTTTGGATGTTAAATAAATGTAAGGAAAATTTAAAAAGAAAAGAATTTTAAAATAATTTAAAAGTAATTTAAAAAGAAAAAAATAATTTTGGTGCCGAAGAATTTAGTTAGATCAATTTAGTTACTTTTACCTTCCTAGAGTAACTTCATGTAGAAGATTTGCAGAGAATGAAACACCTTGCCAGTAACAACACAGTACTTTGTAATTATTCTGAAGGCAAATGTGATTAATAAGAACACTTATCTGGCCTAGCAGCACATTTCCCTTGCTAAGAGCTCTCCATCTCTCATCCCACAGCTGTTATTTTTCAGAAGAAAGTTTCTATATATCCATCACCTACATATTAGTGGTCTGACACAATCCAACCACATGGAGTATCTGGTTTTGGATATTAGTTCAATTTCAGAATTACACAGACTTTAATGCTCATCTTGTAAACATGCTACTTACCCTACCAGATCTCATGCCTTTGAATGATACACCAGTTCACTTCTGCCTTCACAGTTTTCTATGTTGCTTGATATCACTACTAAAATCATGAGAAATGCATAAATATGCCAAGGAAGCCATCCAGAAGTGCAATTTTAGACAGTGGAGTAGGGTTAGAAGTTTCACTAGGGAGGTGTTATAGAGAAGTTTCCAAGATTTATTGCACCTTACTGAAAGAAAAGACTGTAATCTCAGTGAACCAAATCTGATTCATTTCAGCAGCTGAATTACAAAAAATTTGGTTCCCTTTGAAGAATTTCTAGAATATAACAAATCTGAGTCTATCAATACCTGTTGCCAAAAAAAAAAAAAGTAAGCAAATTATGGCACTGCTGTACATTCACTTCAGACAGCTTGCAATAATCATAGAATCAGAGAATTGTTTAGGTTGGAAAAGATCTCTAAGATCATCAAGTCCCACCATCAACCCAACCTCACCATGGTATTCACCATTAAACCACATCCTTAAGTGCCTCACCTACATGATTTTTCAAACATTTTTGAGGAATGGTGATTCCACTACCCTGGGCTGCCTGTTCCAATATTTAACCACCCTCTTAGTAAAGAAGTTTTTCCTAATATCCAATCTAAACCTCCCCTGTACCAACCTGAGGCGNCAGAACTGGACACAGCTCTCAAGGTGTGGCCTCATCAGTGCTGAGTACAGGGAGACAATCCCTGCCCTGGTCCTGCTGGCCACACAGTTTCTGATCCAGGCCAGGATGCCACTGGCCTTGGTGGACACCTGGGCACACACTGGCTCATGTTCAGTCACTGTTGAACAGCACCCCCAGATCCTTTCCCACCAGTCACTCTTTCCCAAGCCTGTTCACTACTGTAAACAAAAGCTTTCTCTGGGCTACTTGACTGGAAACAACACGATGGAATCTCCATTTAAATTTCTACAACAAGAAGCAAAGACAACAGCATGCAATATATGGCACTTAATCTGATCTTTTTGTCAGGATAGCCAAAAACAAATACATGAATTCTTACACCTCATCTGGAAGAAAAAGCACATTATAAATGTGATCTTCTGGAGGGTTATTTTTTACCCTGCATTTTCTAATTTCTTAGAAAGACTAGACCACCTACACTGGAACCCATCTTCAATCTAAGTTTATTTTTCAAGAAATTAAACAGATTAAAATAAAAAGTTAACTCCAGGGTGTTCTATCTGTACCAGATTTTTAAAAGAGGCTCAAAAAGTAGATATTGCTGCATCATTACATATTAGGTTTTAAGGTAACATCCTGACATTTAGAACTTCTTCTTTCCATTACAAATACCAGTTTTGGGGGTTTTTTTTACTTTACTATTCCTCTGAAATACCAAGCTTTCTAAACATACTTTCACATTCTCACATAGAAAAACAATTGATGCATCTTCTATTTTGCACTCACAGACTCAAAAGCAACCCACCTAAACATTCCTTTGCTTTCAAAGTAGCCCCATTTGAAGGATTAATCTCTTCACTGCCAAGAGATGAGACACCAGTGAAGAGAAAGTGATCACCAACTTCCCTGATGCCCACCAGAATTCAGAATTCTTGGCATGTAATCACCCTGGTCATCATCAAGATGACTGATGAAATCTTGTTACTTTGTGAGAGCGCAGATGAAACATTTAAATCCGTGAGGTATTAGGAACACTTCAGAAGATTTTCACTACAATATTTGAAAGACTTGTAAGAGAAGCCACTTTGTTTACAAAGCAAGCAAATTTATGCCAACATTTTTCTCCTTCACAGATGTTACAGAAGTTTATGAACCAGTGCTGTTGTCCTGAGAACGCTTCATCTAAGACACATCTTCAGGAGATGGGAAGTTGAAAGCTTTCACAGCTTTCAGTAAATCACCCCCCTCTGTACTGACTCCACGTGAGAGGCACCACTGTGCTGTACCAGAAGAAAACACGAGGAGAAAGGAAATATATGCATGAAACAAACAAACAAAAAAAAATCATAAGCATTTACTGGACTGTCAGAAGCAAACCATTTGGGCCATTCACAGTTGATCTGAATCAACAGCTGCTCACAGAGCACATTATATACCTGACAGAAAAAACTCAGGAGCAAAATAAATCGAATTTACCAGGTGTTACCAAAGTGTGTATGGCACCAGCCTGCAGCAGGGGCAGTCTGCTATCCACTGCTGGGTTTTCAGGAACACTTCACAACTGGTCAGTTTTCACCACTTGTTCAAAATGCTCCGTGCACCAAAGCCACAGGCCCACAGATAAATGGACACAACAGGGCAGAAAAAACGTGATTCAAATTTGCTCTTTCACAAGACCTACTATACACAAATAAAGTATTCCTTCTCTTCCCAAATATTTACTATACTGTATAATTCCAAGATAATAACTGAGGACTACCACTAATAATGCCAAGCAATCTTCAAAGCTTGTCTCAAAACTATCATCTTCTTTCTCATGACCAGGATACCAACTCTCTCCTTCTCACTTCAGCTGTTCAGTGTTCTGTTGACACTTGGCAAAGATAATGAAGTAACAAACAATGCTTCTACCCTTAAAAAGTAACCTTTTTCCCTCGTGTCATTAACAGTATTACCAACTCTATACGACGTGAACCAACACAAAAAGCTCCAGCAGCAAATCCAAGAACCAGCTTCAGCAGATGCTCTCCCACTGTAGGCCTGCATGGATTGTCTGTATTAGGATGGCTCTGTTCTCTGCTAAGTCGCTTCAACCCGTCAGTTTAATTTTATTTCTCATTAAGCAAACGCAGTAGGTCCTGGCAGTCCTGACAGAGAAGGCAAAAAGCACAACGGGGGAGGAAAAAAGGGAAAAACCCCACCGTGCTACTCAGCTCTTACGCCTGCGGAATTTCCTGGGTATATGGTACGAGTATAAGGTACCAAAGCTGAAAATAGCAACTCCGGGCACAGGGGGGGCGGAGCTGAAAGATGAAATGGGATATTTAAAGACAATTTACTCTGCCCTGGCCCAGCCTTTGCTTACACAGGGCAGGAGCCGCCCCCTTCACCAGGGACGAGCACAGGGGGGCCTGGCCACAGCCGGGAAGCTGGGCACGGGTATGAAGCCGCTCTTGTCCCTCGGGAAACGCCGGTCCCGGCAGGACACGAGGCTCCGCCGCGGCACCGCCACATGGACGGGCCCCGCCGGCGGCTCCACGCGGCCACCCCGCCCGCCTCACGCCCGCGGAGGCCCCGGGCCCTCTGCTCACCAGCCCGTCGATCTGCACTTGCTTGACAGCCGAGTCTCCGGCAGCGGCGGCTTTGCCTTTGCCCTTGGCGGCGCCGAAGCCGCCGCCGGCAGCGCCTGAGCCTTCCTTGCGCGACGCCATGGCTGCCCCCGCACGGCCGGAAAGGGAAACGCGCCACACCGGAAGCGGCGGCGCGGCCGGGGCGGTGCTCGGCCAAACGGCCCCGGGCGGAACGCGGCGAGGCGAACGCGGGGCCCGGCGTGGCGGCGGTGCCGCCTCAAGGCTCCGGGCTGGGNCCTGTGCCCTGTGCCCCATACCCTGTGCCCTGCACCCTGTGCCCGGTGCCCTGTGCCCTGTGCCCCATACCCTGTGCCCTGCACCCTGTGCCCGGTGCCCTGTGCCCTGTGCCCCATACCCTGTGCCCTGCACCCTGTGCCCTGTACCCTGTGCCCTGCACCCTGTGCCCTCTGCCCTCTGCCCTGTGCCCTGTCCCAGCTCATCCAGCATGAGACGGGCCGGGACAGCCCTCCCTGCTGGCTTTGCTCTCCACAGAATCAATTCCGTTGGAAAGAACCTCCGAGATGATCGAGTGCAACCTGAGACCAAACAGCACCTTGTTCCCAGCCCATGGCACTGAGTGCCACGTCCAGGCGTTTCTTGAACACTTCCTGTGATGCTGACTCTGCTCCCTGGACAGCCCGTTCCAGTGTTTAATCGCCCTTTCTGTGAAGAGATTCCCACTGATGTCCACCCTAAACCTCCCCTGCAACAGCTTGAGGCCACGTCCTCTGTTCCTGTCATCCTGTCACTATTTACCTGGGAGATGATGCCAACCTCATCTGGCTACAACCTTCTTTGGTTCCAAAATGTGGAATATGTTAAAAAAAAAAATTAAGAAAGGATGTTCTTTGATGTTTGATCTTTGTATACCTTCGAGCCTAATCAACAAGAAAGGAGACTTAATCTGTGAATTAGATAGCAGCTAGCAAGGTCTAAGTGATGTCCAGGCATTAGAAAGAAAAAATACATGTTGCCTTGTTAAGGTTTAGTGCTGGACATGCTTCAATGATCTCAGACCTAGGGGGAGGTTAACAAAGAGCTTGGGAAGAAGGATGTGCCACTGATAGTGGACACAGAGAATGCAGAATTTATGGGCCACAAGGACATTTGGCAGAACCACCAAGGCAAGGAAGAAACTAATAAGGAAAGCTCAGTAACTGTGCTGAATCAGCTCCCATGGGGTAAAAGGTAATTCTGGCAGTGGAAAATCATGACTCAAGAAACCCACCAGCTCAAAGGAAGAGAATGACTTAGCATGTGGACTAATTAACATGAGAAGCAAGAAATCATTAACCAGTAGAAGATAGAACACTAATTGATAACACAACTAAGTAGCTTCTAATGAATGAACATTACTGTCTTTGATAAAATGTATAAATAGTGAAAAGTTTTGGTAAAAGTGCTGGCTTTGTGGATTTGCTACCCATTGCCCCTTTCTGCACAGAACTGTAAAGAAATCAAATACCTCAAATCTGTGTGGATTGGCCTCTTGCACACTGGGTGAAAGAACCTGTTTGGGCAACACTTTCAGGGAGATCTAGAGAGCAACAAGGTCCCCCTTGAGCCTCCTTTTCCCCAGACTAAACACCCGCAGCTCCCTCAGCTGCTTCTCATCAGACTTGTGCTCCAGGCCCTTCCCTGGCTCCACTGCCCTTCTCTGGACTTGCTCCAGCCCCTCAATGTCCTTCTTGTAGTGAGGGGCCTAAAACTGGGCACTGGACTTGAGTGCAGGGAAGGGGTCACTGCCCTGCTCCAGGTGCCAGTTGGCCCTTGGCAAACCATTTCTGACAGCCCAGGATCCTCCATCTGTGCATTTCCATGGCCACCTCGGCCAGTTCTGATGCCACAGTGACATGAATTCCCAACCCTGCTGCCGGGCCAGCCCTGGGCTGCAGTGGGGGCTCCCCAGCATGGTTGAGGAGACCCTGCTCTTGGGGGAGGATTTACATCTAATAAACCTGCATGTGTTGAGGGAGATGTACTTCTAATAGATTTGAAAGCTTTATGTATTATCTTTACAAAAAGCAAACTGCTGTGGAGTAATGTGAATATCTGTCCTGAGCACAAACAACGAGGCATCAGTGCAAAATCTTAAAATTACACAAATCCCTGAACTATCAACTTCTCAAGCAATTCTCAGGAATGAGTTTGTGTTGCATTAAAACAGTTGGTTTTGGTTTGCTGCTCTATTTTGTTTGAGGTAGGTTTTTTTGTGTTTGTTTATTTTTTAATTTAATTTCAAATTCTACTCTTCAAATTCCTTCTGAAAAATGCAATGGACTCTGAAAGGCAGCCCTACCAAAATCCCCAGATCTGCTCAGACACTATGCCAAATATGTGACTTTGTAAAAAATTACCTTTTCAACAACGTAGTTAACAGTAATTTCTAATTAAAGGAAGGTACATATTTATCAACACCAACATTAAAATGTGTGTGCATTTGCCTGCAGACACAAACCCAATGTTTGCCTGTTCCTATAAAACGATTCTAACATCACTTAAAATAGCCCCTGTCAGTTGCTTGCATCGGTGCTGGAACAAATTCAAGCAAAGAATCTGCTATAATAATCATCTCAGCAAGGCAAGTCATATCCTAAATGCCAATGATATCACTGACTAGAACTGCATTGACTCTAAAAAGAAATTTGGACACCCAGCTCTGCTAAGGACACCTTGTGATAGATGTCTAAAGCAGAGTATGATGAATCCCACTTTACATTTTCCATTGGGAAAGGAATTCTTAAATGGAGATTGAAGGAGGAGTTCAGAATGGCAGCATCACTGAGGTCAAATGTGCCTTGTGCCCCAAAGAGACTGAAGTGCTTGTGCAGTGAGATTAGGGGCTTTTTCTACAAGCAGTTTGTAGAGAGGCTGATGCAATGTCAACCCCAAGCTTCAGGGCAGTGTGCTGTGGCCAGCAAGCTCAGCCATCATGTCAGTGTTGAAAATTTGAGTCCTGCCCTTAGGTTTCCATGACTGAAGGCTGCACTCCCACTGGCATTGCCCTTTGAAGCTTTTCTAGAGAATGAAGTTGTTTAATTCAATACTATAATTTCACTTAGATGTTATGCTCACATGAATATCCAGTTTTAATTAACAACATCATAGAATCATAGAATATGTTGAGTTGGAAGGAACCCATCAGGATCATCGAGTCCAAATCCTGGCCCTAGCCCAGGACACCCCAAAAGTCACACTATGTGCCTGAGAAGGTTGTCCCAATGCCTTTTGAGCTCTGTCAGGTTTCATGCTGTGAAAACTTCCCTGGGGAGCTGTTCCAGTGCTCAACCACCCTCTGGGTGAAGAACCTTTCCCTAATATCCAACCTAAGCCTCTCCTGAGTCAGCTTCCTGCTGTTTCCTCAAGTGCTGTCACTGGTCCTGAGGGTGAAGAGATCTGTACCTGCCCCTCTGCTTCCCATCCTGAGGAAGCTGTAAACTGGGATGAGGTCTCTCCTCAGTCGCCTCCCAGGCTGAACAGACCAAGTGACCTCAGCTGCTCCTCAAAAGGTACCTCCTCAAGGCCCTTCATCTCCTTTGTTGCTCTCCTTTGGATGCTTTTTATTTAATGTCCTTTTTATATTGTGGCATCCAAAACTGCCCCCAGCACTCGAGGTGAGGCTGCCCCAGCGCAGAGCAGAGCAGGACAATCCCCTCCCTTGCCTGGCTGGCGATGCTGGGCCTGATGCCCCCAGGACAGGCTGGGCCCTCCTGGCTGCCAGGGCACTGCTGGCTCATGTTCAACTTGCCACTGACCAGGATCCCCAAATCCCTTTTCATGGCACTGCTCTCCAGCCTCTCCTTCCCCAGTCTGTACACACAGCCAGAGCTGCTCCATCCCAGGTGCAGAATCCAGCACTTGTTAACCTAAATCTGATCAAATAGTTTTAATTAAAGAAAACAAAGAGTAGGAAGCAGTACTATGGCAATACAATGATTTTCAACTCCCATCCATGGACTGCTGGAGATCTGTGGAATACTTCAAAGATGTTGCTGAAGTGTATTTAAATAGAAAAACATACTTTCTGACAGTAAATGCACAGTGCTTTACCACTGGCAAATTCTTAGGGATTGGAAAAAGAATGAAATCTCCTGGGATAATACGAATGTGATGTATTATCCCAGTCTATGAAGTTTTTGAACAGAAAGTCAATGTAATTTAAGAAGAAAAACAACAAAAAACAAACTAACAAAAAAAACCACAACAAACAAACAAACAAAACCCCCCCAAACAAACAAAAAAACCCCCCACAAACCCAAAAAACCCCTCCAAAAAAACCCCAACAAGCAGCTACAGCACAAAACATCACCATGTTCAAAGATATTGCTGTGGGCACCAAAAAAATCCCTATTCAAGGGACTGGCATAGGGCTCACTACTTAATGCACTGCCAGAATAATTGAACCAATTTTGTTAATTATGATTAACATGAAAAATGAAAAACAAATATCAACTTTCTACTTTACAAAATTCACCAAATCACTGGAGGCAAGAGGCAATAAAAAAATTTCACCATTGAAAATTCCGAATTCTTGAAAAGGAGACCACAAAAAGGATATCAGTGTGAAGAATTTAGATATGTTGCCCAAGCTACTCAGGAAAACCACAAAACAGAAGACTTTCATCACAAAATACTTTAGAAAATTCAGCTAGTGCACAATCTCCATTAATCATTTTTAAATTATACTCTAAATCCAAAGACAGCTGGAACCAACCAAAACCCTTTAATTCCCCAGTCCTGTTTAAGTTAAAACCTTGGTGAAACTGAGATGTGTCATATCCCCCAAAGCACTTCTGCACCATATCAGGGCTATGAGCAGAACTAGAGTTGCTAAACAGAAATTATCTGATCAGGGTTCAAAGATATAAGCCCTTCCAAATTGTTAGACTGACTTTACCTTAAGGGCTAAACCAACTTGAGTTTCATTTCTGCATGCTGCAGGCTAAGACCATGCACCAGAGATGAGCTAGCCTGCAATGACTTGTTACCACTTTGTAAATGGGTCATGTCTGAATTCTGTGTTTTTCTTCCCTGCCCTCTCAGCAATTCCAAGTATTTCTAAGCATAATGAATACTTAAATTTCATTATCACAAACTGTAGAGGAATAGGGAAGAATCACTTAGGATACACATGATGTCTGTACTTGCACTGAGACATAACAACACCCAAATACAAACTTGCACAAATAACTAGAGTTGCCTAAACCAACATTAATTATGTTTAAAAAAATAAGTAATTGCTTTCAGTAAAATAATATCCAAAACTCGGGGGCAAAAAATTCTTCTAACACAAACTTGAAATTGCCTTGTAACATCTTGCAGTTTACAGAAGTTTCAAGTTCAGAAAATCTCAGTATTCTGAAAGCGGCGATGTATTCAGGCTTAAGCTTCCAAGCATGGGGAAACACAGGCTTGTGGCATATCTCTACACGAATACATTGGTGATCTTTTTCAGTGAGACACAAAAAGAACATATCAATGCTGCCTCAGCAGGCCAGTACACTGCTTACAAATGAAGTAAGAATCTATCATCTTTTCTGTGTAAAGTAGGGCTTGTATTTGGGAGGAGTGTAGTGATTTTAAGGCTGTACTTAATCCTCACGTTCAAGTATAAATCTAATTCTACGTAATTCTATGCTTGGCCTAGCTTGTGCTCCTTTTGAAATCCATTTTTTTATTCACAGGCCACCTTTTGATAGGAGCCTCTCCTTTACACAGCACTCTCATATCCCTTTGGGAGAGTGAAAATCCTAATGGCAAGAGGACCCTCTGTGTATCTGTGAAGGTATCTGTGATAGGTTTGGCCCACAGCCAAACACCTACTCAGGGAAGAGAGAAGGATGGCAAGAAGACCTGTGAATAACATTTCCGAAGCCATGGAACAGACAAGATCTCTTAAATGCTCATTCTTTTCTTTCCTTTGTTTCCCCCCAAAAGATGTAACAGGGACCCTCATGTCTCACCAGCAGATGCAGTTTTGCCAGGGGCATGCCCTGTGTAACTGTACAGAACCTATAACTGCAGTTAGGTTCAGCAGCACTGTCTGCCATGTGCAGGCAATTCCACATTCCAACTCCAGCCCCAGGAAGCAGCCTTGTCTATAAGCCCTGTGTAATTCAGGAGTTTCAGCTATTTGTGTCCTGCTGACCACTGCAAGTTAGGACTCGAAGCAATAAAATATCCCCAGGCATACCAACCCATGTTAAGGTAGGTTCTCCCTGATAAATGAGGCAGCACTCCATTCCCAATTTGGTCAGATACCACTGATCACCACCTGCAACTCACTGAAGTCAAGATCTTTGCATACAATTATTTCTACAGCATCTACAATTTTCTGTTTCCCTGAGAAATAATCACCTTCTGAAGTGTCAGGTATTCATCTAATGTTCACTACTTTCCACAGAGGAGCTCAGTGGGAGAATTTAAGATCAGGCTACATAAATGCATGGGCATTTTGTGCAGATGGATTTTTAATTACTATTATTTCTCATGAGGCTAGTTGTGATTTCAGAAGTTATTGATACCAATGCTGAAGTCTATTCCACATCTTTTTTTCTAATTTTCTTCAAGACAATCAAAATGAAGGAATTGGTTTTATTTTGTTGTTGTCGTTGTTGTTTGGGCTTTTGCTTGTTTGTTTGTTTGTTTGTTTTTGTTTTATTTTGGTTTTGGTTGGCGCTTT
This sequence comes from Chaetops frenatus, assembly GCA_013400775.1. Taxonomy (NCBI): domain Eukaryota; kingdom Metazoa; phylum Chordata; class Aves; order Passeriformes; family Picathartidae; genus Chaetops; species Chaetops frenatus. The sequence goes on along the minus strand of VZTR01029512.1, from coordinate 648,510 downwards.
TTTTGTTTTGGTTTGGGGTTTTTTTTGTGAAGTAGGAAATAGAAAGTAATAAGGTGCAGGAGTGATAGAAAAATGGTAAAAGTGGGACCTGCAACAGCATAGAAACCCGGAGGGACAAACATTAAATGCAATAAGGAACTACGGGACCAGAATATAAACTTGGAAAATTCAAATTCTGTTCTGTAAGAATGGAGGTTTCGGAGGCCATGGAAGGTTTCAACCATGCTGTTACACAGACAACCTTTTAGCATTTACTGGATTTAAAGTAGAAGCACTATATTTTTAAAAATGGACAGCAGCATAATAAGGTATTTCTGCATGTGAAGGAAATATTAAAATATATAAGCTCTTTCCTTGGAAAAGTTTGGGGTTTTTTCACCACTCAACCTTTTTTCCCTGCTTTTTTCAATAGATGTTTTCCAATAAGTGTTTTTAGTTACCTTCTATTCTTACTAACTTTTATGTTTCAGGTTTTTGTAGCTTTTTTTTTTTTTATTAATGGATCGTTTACTACAGCACCTCAAACCCATTAGGATATAGCTAACAGGAACAAAAAAGTGACAAAGGATTAATGATAAAATTGCCTAATTGAAAATGCATTTGATAAAACAAACTCAGACACTTTAACTGCTAATTTTGGCCTGTAAAACAAAGACGAGGTATTTCACAAAGTTACCGTATGTTTCTAAGCAGAGCTAGATTCTTTCCAGAGTATCAAGTTAGAAAATTATGTAAGTGTAGGGAGCATGTATGATTTATTACCACACTGTAAAAATTTCACTTCTCTGTTCCTAATCAGTAAACTGATTTCTCCCTGAACTGAATGAAAAGATGAAAAGACACATACAGTACCTCAGGCAACTGAATTGAGTTCTCTGGCATAAATCAGAATTTTGGCCATAAGTTAATTTCTTGTTGGAGGTAGGCTTCCCACATAATTTCTCTTTTGATGTCAATTTGTTCAGCCTTCTCTTCATAATCAATTAATTAATCAATCAATTGAACCTTCTGATTCTTAATGACACACAAGCCATCCCATGATGAATATAACAACCTTCTCTAAGGAGAACAAGAAGTGAGGAAATGGAAATAAGCATACCAAAAATCCAAAATATTTTATGTCTTCTGAGCTTCCTGTCATCTCCAAGGTAAGACTATGTAGGTGTTGGGGTGAACTAAAATGGACTTACATTTACTTTGTATCAGAAATAGTAAAAGGAAGAGAGGGATGTTCTGCTCCAAATGAAGCAACAGGCACAACAGGAGATGAGGTGTAAAGCATCACTCTGTTCTTCCCCTCTCTACCTACCTTGCACACCAGGTATAGGATAGTCAGGGTTTGGCAAGGTATCTTCCCCTCTCCTGTGTTCTTCGCAATTCACAAACTGAAGTTACAATTCCAGTCCTGGGTACTCCATAAAGACTTCCTATTTTTCTACATTATGGCATTTTTACATCCTTCAAGGGCTTCTACAAATGAGTACGGAGAGAGAAGTACTGCAGCGTGTCATACGTGGTACAGAATGGCAGCCAATGGTGCAGATCTTGAGGAACAGTGCAGGGAGGGGAGGCTGCTCCAAAACAATGTCCTTGTGTGTCCTTGCAGGAGCACGGAACCAGTTGTTTAACATGTACATCTTAAAGAGCTGAATCAACCAGAAATGCTGCATAAACTAAATTGTGTGCATCAGAGATATGTATCTATTCAGAAAGTTTAGTTACATTGGCTAAGATCTGATTCTGTTCATCTTTCATGTGAATTTAGCTCAAGGTCAAGGAAGAGAACAAAGCTGGTTTAACATTTGAGAAACTGTCAAGAATCCCACTGGTTATTTTCATCCCTGTAATTTCTTTCAGCTCTAGTAAAAACGGTAAAGTTGCCTGCAAAATCTTTGTTCTCCAGAGCATTCTCAAAATACATGCAGTCACTTGAAACCTGCATTGATATTCTCTGTATTTTATTTCTTATCCTTGTGAAACTAAATATGCTGATCTATACATTAAATGTGTGCTTCCTATGATACACAATTTACAAGATAGCTAATGTGGGGCATACAGTGATGGGCCGTTATGGTATTTAAACCAGAAAGAATTTTCTAACTATAGCAATAGTAGAGCCAGAAAAGCAGACAGCTTTATCATTCACAAAATTCTCATCAGCTGAAACCATACCAATCCATGAAGGAAAAGCAGAACTTTTCACAGCCATGGTTATTATAGATCCAGATACTGCATTCCCATGAAATATCAGAAAAAAAATGCACTGTAAAAAAAGAATGCACATGATGAAGGCTAAAATTCAAAAGCTTAATACCAGCCCCAAGGCAATGAAAGAAGGGGCCAGCAATGAATAATACACATTCTGACAAATATAATTTAGCAGTAAATGCATCGGAATCTTCTTCTACGGCCTATATATACCTCAGAAAAATTAATAAAAAATACACCTAGGAAAATATTTTCAGATACACTCCAACAATGTTTTATGGCCTGTGTTTATTACAGTTGGTATTTTTTTAATGTTGAAATTGAAAACCTTACCTTTTTCTTTTTTTGTAAATGACTTCATTTCTCATATGTAAGCACAGTGCTAAGACTTACTGGAGACAGCCACTCAGCACATTTGCCCAAAGCAACACATTCAGCTTAAAAAGGTCTGACACTGGACAACTTTGGGAGAATCAGAAGCTATTTTCTCAACAAGCTACAAGCATTTGGCAAGTGCCAGCTATTAAGGGAAATCCTTGTTACTGGGCCTACATCAAAGCTCCTTTGTTAAAGAACAGCTTTCACTTCAAGTAATCCATGCCACAGCAATTTTGTTATTTAATTCTACTACTGCATTACCTAGCACTCAAAACAAGAGCTGAACTCATTTATGCCAAGAGATAGTCTGCTCTGCAGAGAGCTAATTTTCTGCTGGAGCACATCTTATGTGCAGTGTGCCTGGTGAAGCCCTGCTTCCTGTGATGCCTGGTTCACCACTGCACAGGCAAGTTCAGCATGAAGCTCTCCTCCCACTTTGGATACAAAGGAGGTCTCCTTCTTCAGTGACACTTTTTTTCATAAATACTGTCTATTTACCCACAAGGTATTAATATTATTGATAAAGACACAGGAATTGTTTTGTCAGGTCAGAACTGTACCCAGAAACCTGTATGCTGTCCAGCAGCAAACAAGGACTTGTATTTCAGAAAAAGAAGTTCCCCATTTCAAATTCTGTTTCCTGTCTTTGGACAAAGCAAGTCGCATTAGTAAAGGTAATGTTTAAACAACCTGTTCATTCCTCCTCAGGCTCACTTCTGCAATGACACTGCTGGTAGGCAGGCTACTGAAGAGGCAAGTGGCTTCAATAAAATGCCCACTTTAAAAGAATAAAAAAGAAAAAAAAAGAAAAAAAAAGAAAAAAAAAGAAAAAAAAGAAAAAAAATAAAAAAGAAAGAACCCCCCACCACAACAACAAACAAACAAACAACAAAAACAAAAACAAAAACAAAACCAAAAAAATATATATATAAAACCACCAAAACCAGACCTCCCGAAAAACTACAACACTCAAAACCCCAAACTCAAAGCCTTTTGGTGGTGCAGCCAGATAACTGATGAAACTTCTTAATTAAAAATACAACGGCTAGAAATTTCTAAAACATAACCATGAGCTTTGTGACAAGTTTGGCTGTGCTACTGACAGTCTCTGTAAGAGTATGTGGAATGCAAAAGTATCTGGTTCATTGCATTTGTGAAAAAAGATTTTCACCAAACATTGCAAACATTGCATTGAAACAAGAGAGCAAGTGACCTATTAAACACACACCAGTGCACAAAAATTGCTGAATAAGTAGGTGGTAACAAAGACAAGAGTGGAAAGCAGAAGCCTTGAGGCCATTAACAAGCTGCCCAGGAAGACACCCTGAAGAGGGTCTGTCTGAGCTTTGTCTCTGGGAAGAATGGGAAAACATGATTATCCATGAGTCCCACAAGATATTTGAGGGGGTGTATGGGACTGTGCAAAACTTCTTATGGGATATCAGCACGAGTCTGCAAAACTTTCTATGGGATGTTCACAGAACTGGCCAAAGACAGGGAAAGGAAGGAGCAGCGAGTGTCTAGGAAGACACATGGGAAATTGAGATGTAGGGGGGTTCACATGTGAGCTGGCAGCATTCAGTACATTTGTCTTACTGAGCTTGCTGCCTGATCACAGCAACTAGTCCTATCTTTTTATGCAGCTTGTTTCTAACTTTTCTTTCACACCTAAATATCCTGCCCCAGTGAACTTAATCCCATGGATGTGTAATCTGCTATCAGATTTAAACTGGACTAGCCAGTCAGCAGGAGGAGACATACACACATGCACATGCACAGGGTCCAGGCATGGTCATCAGCTGGACTGAGGGGCCATAGGGATTTGTGAATGAGGGTGTTCTGATGAGTACAGGGAGTGAGGGTTTGTGAGGGATCACCTGGGCATTTCAGTCCTGTTCAGCTGGAGAGGGGGAGCAGGACTTCACCCTCTGAACTTGCATTATGTGTCATTTCTGGTAGAGTTCTGTGTGCCATAGTCATCTGACTGGCTGACTCTGTTAGTGTCCTCTGTGTGTGCCACACTTGCCCAGGACACATGGGAGCACAAGAATCCTGCTGGGTCCAGATGGATGGATTTCAGCAGCCAGAAGCAACAAACCCCAGCCACCAGAGATGTCTGGATTCAACTCCTCTCATAAGATCCCTAGACTTATTTTTTCTTAAAAATCCACTTTACAGATGGCTTATGAGAATAGTAAAAGAATTGAACTTGAAAGGAATATAGTGAATTTTAGTATATGCAAAATACTGTCAAAATGCAAAAGAAAATGCTGAAAGAACTGTACTTCTGTGCACTGCTACAGTAGTCTTATAGACATTATTTTTAATATTTTAAATTTATTAAAAATAAATTTTAAAATAATTGCGTAGAAGTGAAATACAATTTACATAGTTGTACTGAAAATAGTTTATCATCCAATTAATGCCGCCTTCTGACCAATGAAGAAGGAGAAATCTGTGCTGCTTTGCCTCCTAGCCAGCCTTCTGAACATACTCCATCATGCCAACTGTACTGCTTACCAGGGGAACAGTATCTCATCACAATGGTATTTAACACTCTGGATTATATCTTACTTTGCACTTAGTTAAAAAACTAGATCAAGCACTCATTTACTTGTTTTTCATTTTTATCTCCATTCTGTAATAGCAGCTGTTACCACTGGAGATTCCTCATTCTAGGTCTAAGATGTGGAGAGTGTTCTTAATATGGAATAACTGCCTCTCTGGGTAGTTACTTAGTTGTCATCACACACACACAGAATACAAAAACAAACAAGCAAAAACCTACTTGAAGAAAAAATAATTTTTCTAGCAAAGTTTTACTTTGGAGTCTTGCTGAATGTTTTTGTCTAACATCTTCAATAATGAAACTGTGCTGTTAGACAGGAGAACTGGGTCATCATGGCATTATGGAAACACGTCAGCTACCAGACTGAAGTTTAATAAAGACTTTTAAACATAAGCCTATGTCTAATAATGAATTCAATATACCCCTTAGCTCATAATAAGGCATATATCCATGTATGTCCATGATACTCATGAGCACGTACAACTGTCCCCTGAAAACAGCTGGAGAGAAGGATTTAATGCCAGAAAAATATTGCAATAGCACAACTTTACCCAATGGAAAATACTCTTAATCACCTGTTCTTTGCTCTTTTCATCCTAATTGCTTTAAAATATTTTCCCATGTAAACATTTGAGTTTCTAGAATAGTAATTGAATCCCTTATTTTTCACTTTCTCTTGACACTAACTAACTTGCTTGGAAGCACTTATTTTCCATGTCTCTTTGCCAGCAAAAAGGCCAGTATGACAGCTGGGTATTTGCTTAAATGACCCAAGAGCAGTCTGATTGATTACAACAAACTGGTAGGTGCTTGCCATGGTTTTGCTTGCAGTACGGTTGTCCCAGGCAGAAAGATGTCTCCTGTGGAACCTGCATAGCAAGACAGGTGTCTCCAATTATCATTTTGATGGTATGAAGGTATCACATCCCCTTGCCTGTCTAAAACAGGGGCATGGAGTTTGATTTCTTAATGCCAGATGTCTGGTGCGTTCATGTTTTGTGTTGGACAGGCAGGAGGTAGTGCACTTTTTTAGTGACAGTTGTGTCCCCAGATTGCAGTGCAATTAAATTGTCACAGAACAAAAAATTAAAATGTAGAATATATGCTTTTCTACTTCGGTGTACACTGAACTTAGATCCATGGAGACAATACATGCAAACAATATAAACAGGTACTGACTAAGCCTTCCTGAGTATTCCTAAGCCTTCCAGCTAACAAGTGTCAGAATGAGAGAATGTAGCGTCAAGCTGTGCCAGGAGAAGTTTAGATTCGGTATTAGGTGAAATTTCTTAACAGAAAGGGTGATTAGACGTTGGAATGAACTGGCCAGGGAGGAGGTGTAATCACCGTCTCCGGAGATGCTCGAGAGTGAACATGGCACTCAGTGCTGTGGTCTGGTTGACAAAGTGGTGTTGGGTCGCTAAGCTGGACTCGATGACCTCAGAGAGCTTTTCCAACCGAAGTGATTCTGTGATTCCGTATGCTGATGTCTCTGCGACAGCAACTGCAATTTTATCAGTACAGTAAACTAGCAAAAAAAGAAAACTCTGCATTTCTGATCTTAGCAAACGGCAGGAACCAGCACAGCACCAAAGAACAAGGGGCTAAGAGGTTACCCGTGTCCAGGGCTGGACGGGCAGGCGGGACCCTCCCGGGACGGAGCAGCTCCGCAGCCACGCACCGCGGCCCCCGCGCTGTCCGGCCGGTCCCGGCCCTCCCGGGGCAGACCTCGGCACAGCTCCGGCTTTCCTGGGGCGGATCTCGGCACGGCCCCGGCTTTCCTGGGGCGGATCTCGGCACGGCCCCGGCCGGTCCCGGCCCTCCCGGGGAGGCCCCGCCCGGGCCTGGCGCAGCTTCCGGGGCAGCCGCGGCCNGTTCCGGGCGGCGGCGGCGCGGGCGCCATGGGGGTGACGAGACAGAAACATGCTAAGAAGATCATGGGCTTCTACAAGCACAACTTCCAGTTCCGGGAACCCTTCCAGGTGCTGCTGGACGGCACCTTCTGCCAGGCCGCGCTTCGCAACAAGATCCAGATCCGGGAGCAGCTGCCCGGGTACCTGGACGGCGCCGCGCAGCTCTGCACCACGCGGTACGGCGGGGAGTGCGCTCCGGCCTCCCGGGCCCTGGGGAGGAGGTGGCGCTGGGGGCTGAGGGGAACTTGCAGGAGGTTGGGAGCATCCCTCAGAGCCAGCTGCCTTTCCGAAAGCGGTAACCCCGCTGTGTGAGGGAGGGCCGGGTGGGTCTCTTCCCACCCGCAGCGTCTGCTTGGCGAAGCGGTAACAGCAGGGGCAAGCTGAAATCTCCTGGTTCTGGGGAGAGTTCCTGGCTGGCTGGAGCTGCAGCATGTCTGTGCTGGGTTGTTTCCAAAGGAGCTGTTCGCAAGGGAGGACAAAGATGTGCTAGGCAGACATGGAAGTAAAGCATGCACACTACATACTGAAGTTGCCTCCGAGTTACCTTTGTTATTACTTGATTGTACATACTAAAATACAAAAGTACAGTTACATTGTATAGCTGCAAAAACAGAATAGCCAGCTGCCCATTGTGGAGGCAAGTAGTGAAAGTACCAGGAAGATGTATACCCTAGCTCAAGAAATACACTGAGCCTTCTTGCACAGTGTGTGGAAAGGGCCTGCCCTTTTAAACAGTATGAAATATTCAGTCATGTCCTTAGCTGTGAAAGGCTTGGGAATCGCTTTGATCCAAACTATTCCTGTCATGTCAAAACGCCATTTCTTGCCTCTTCTCTCAGCAATATCTGTTGGTCATTTTGACCAGCTTCCTCTTAGGCCACTTGAATGGGCTCGTTTTCTCTGCTGTCAGAACAGAGTTGCTGAGACAGCACCTCAGTGTTATCAAAAGAGCCTCGCTGGGGAAACGAGCCGGCTCGCTGTGACTCCCAGGTTGGCTCTCACTACTGTGGAGTAGGGGGGCAGAATCCCCTCCCTCACCTTGCTGCCTACATGAAACCCAGGACACAGCTGGCTTTCACACTGCCCCCTCATGTTGAGCTTCTTGGCCACCAGCACCTCCCACGTCACGCTTGTCAAGGCTGCTCTCAATCCATTCTCTTCCCAGCCTGTATTTGTGCTTGGGTTGCATTGACCCATATACAGAACCTTGCACTTGGCATTGTTGAACTTCATAAGGATTACACGAGCCCATCTGAAGCCTGACCAGGCCCCTCTGGATGGCATCCCTTCCCTCCAGAGTGTCAATAGCACCACACAGCTTGGTGTCAATGGCAAACCTGCTGAGGGTGCACTGGACCCCACTGTCCATGTCACTGACAAAGATGTCAAACAGATCCCAATAGCAATCCCTGAGGAACAACACTTGTCACTGGTCTCCACTTGGACATGGAGCTGTTTACTGAAACTCTTCAAGTGCTACCCTCCAGTCAATCCATATCCACCAAGTGATCCATCTGTCAAATCCATGCCTTCATTGTAAAGACAAGGATGTTGTGTGAACAGGATGAAAAGCTTTGCATAAGTCCAGCTGCGTGACATCTGTTGCCCTTCTTTATCCATCAGCACTGTAACTGTCACAGAAGGCCACCATATTTTTCATTATTTCCCTTTAGTGAAGCCATATTGGCTGTCACCAGTCAATTCTTTGTTTTCCTCATGCCTTACATAATTTCCAGGAGGGTCCACTCCATAATCTTGCCAGGCACAGAGGTGAGACCAACTGGCCTGTTGTTCCCCAGATCTTCTATTTCCATTTTTAAAAATAAATTAAATTTTCAAGTTTTATAATAAGTTAATTTAAAAATAAATTAAATTTTTTAAATAATTTTATTTGTTGAGTAGTGGTTCATATGCTCGGTGGTATCCAAATTTAAATTTAAGGACTCAGCATTGTCACTGATGTGAATTATTTTTAAATCATTTAATATATCTTAATTTTATTACTGGTTAATCATGTTTACAACCAAGGAAACATTGCTGATGTCTTCAGATGGGCTATTGCTTTCAGAGTTCTGGGTGCCATTTACAAATCATAGAGCCTGAACAACTGGGTGTTGCTCATTCCTAAGTAGCTCACATCAGCCTTTTGCTGTTGTAAAAAATATAAGGTTTTTTGTTTAAGAATCATTGTCTCTTTTGGTTTTCAGATGTGTTATAAAAGAACTTGAATCACTGGGGAAAGCATTGTATGGAGCAAAATTAATTGCCCAGAGATTTCAAGTTCGAAACTGTTCTCACCATAAGAAACCTGTGAGTGGTTCAACTTGTTTATTCTCCATGATTGAAGATGGCAACCCTCATCACTTCTTTATTGCTACACAGGTAAAAGCTCATGGGAAATGTAGCTCCATTTCTTTTGAAGTGATGCTTTGATACCTAAGGATAAAGAAGCCGACAGTAACCTCGATTATGGGGTTTTTAAATAGTCTGTGGGAATTAATCATGGAAAACCTTACTTGCTCTTTAATGTATTTCCTAATTATGAAAAAGGGAATATTTTCTCTTACTTGAACTGGATTTTTTGACTTTGTAATGATATTGCTTCATTTAGCTGAAGGTGTTCAAAACATACTGACTATCTAGTGACATGTAAAAAACAACTCGTGAATGTTAATTTGCATATTGCTTGTGTGTGCTTCCCCTTCTCTCAACTGCTTTGCACAGTATTAAGTGTTAACATCCATATAACTTCAATTTTAAGAAATTTTGAACTAAAACTTAAGTAACTATACAAATAAGAAAGGCAGTTTTTTCTTGGGTTTGTTATTGGGGCTGCATGTATAAATTATATATAATACGTATAAAATGCTTTATAGTAGAATTCGTTATAGTTATGTAAGATAGAAGAGTTTAAAAATGATTTATTAACAGAAGAAATTATGTTACTTCTTGTGGTGTGGTGGTCTGCATATAAGTGAATTGGGACTTTTTCCTCGAAAAATGTATGGATATACATGCCAGCAAAAGGAAAATGTTGATAAATTTTGCATCAGAAGTATAGCTAATCAGGAGAGAACTTGAAATTTAGATTGCTCTGAAAGGCACTGCCAAGTATATCTGCTAGATTAAGTTTCTTATCTCTTTCATAATGTAATTTATCTTCATAGTTTTGTATTAAAAGTAGGTGCATTTGAATTGCAAATACCATTAATCTGAAAATATTGACTAAAGTATTTATTTTTGCAGGACCAGGACTTATCAAACAAAGTGAAAAGGAAGCCTGGCATTCCTCTCCTCTTTATTATTCAGAACACTATGGTGCTAGACAAACCTTCTCCTAAATCTTTGGCATTTGTTCAAAAGTTGCAGACAAATCAGCTTGTTCCAGAGTACCAAAAACAAAGTATTGTGGATCTTAAAGAAAAAGAAGGACTAGTAAAGCAAGAAGGTGAAAAGAGAAGAAAACGCAAAAGGGCAGGCGGCCCAAATCCTCTCAGCTGTCTGAAGAAGAAAAAGAAGAAAACACAGGAGGGTCAGGAACCTTCTGCTGAAAAGAAGAAAAGAAGAAAAAGAAAACGAAATAGAGTTAAAGCAGAAGCCATGCAGTCAGTGCAGAAGAATGAAGGAGAATAAACCCACCTTTGTAGACAACAGAACTTGAACATTGTTTGAACTTTGAAAAAAAAAAGTGTAATATGTAGTCATATGAAATTGAGTTGTTATTATTAAATTTTATTTTTATGATGTGGTACTGCTTATTACTGTATCTCAGTATTTGCAGGTTTTTGTCCTAATCATTTATTCTGTTATTAGTATTGGGTTTGCAACAAAATATTTAGGAACCCTCATACGTCATTATTCTCTCCAGCACCTGGGTCACCTGGGTTTGTGTTAAAATTCATGCTACATGCTATGTAGCAGTTTCTTAGAAATGCTTCTTGGCTTGCATATGGATTTTGGTGGGATATTAGTCTTCTTTCTAAACCAAGGTTGCTAATTTAATAAAGCTAGTTTTTACAACTGTCCTGTTAGGTTTTATGAAACTGACCTAAAATAACACAATAGCTTATTTATCTCTGTTTGAATACAAAAGTTAACTCTTGCAAAGAATGCCCATAAAAGTCCTGTCCAGCCTAAATTTCTCAGTAAGTACTATGTATGTCTCTTGGTGTTGATCTTTATTTATTAAGAAAATCCCAGAGGATGTGCAATTGTGTTGATATTCCTGATGTTATAAGGGCATCCCTAGTCTTGTCTATTTCACCTGTAGTTTATTATTATTTTTTATTAGGAAAAATGTGAGTTAAAAATGCTGACTCAAAGCCCTGGTAGCACCTAATGCCATCACAGTATAGCAAAGCTGTGCAGGACTCCTGGAATGCAAGCAGCTGAGGGTGGTGGGACTCGGGCCCTGCTTCCTGTTCTGTAAGGTTAGGAACAGAACAGAACTGGGTTGGAGGAGAGTTGTGGTTTGACCCCAGCTGCAACTCAGCCCCACACAGCTGTTCACTCAACTTCCCCTGCACTGGGATGGAGAGGATTGAAAAGTGAGAGAACTCATGGGTTAAGATAAAGACAGTTTAATAAGGAAAGTAAAAGCCATGCAAAGCATGCAAAACAAGCAACGCAGAAAAAGGAATTCATTCATGGCTTCACATGGACAGGCAGGTGTTCAGCCATCCCCAGGAAAGCAGAGCTCCATCAGGTGTAATGCTGACTTGGGAAGACAAACACCACTCTGAGCATCCTCCCACCTTCTTTCCCAGCTTTGTATGCTGAATGTGATGCCCTATGGTATGTAATATCTTGGGTCAGTTGGGATCAGCTGCCCTGGCTGTGTCCCCTCTGCCTACTTGCTGGTGGGGTGAGAAGCAGAAAATGCCTTGACCCTGTGTAAGCACTGCTCAGCAATAACAAAAACATCCCAACACTTAAGCACAAATCCACAAACACAGCTACTGTGAAGAAAACTAACTACCCCAGCCTAAAGCAGCACAAGGAGAGTTTCCAAAATGGCTTCAAGTAACTGATTTTCTATAACCAATGCTTCCTATGCCTCCCTAAGTGTTTGGTGGCATTAGAGTCAAAAGTGAATAACTGAGATGACAATAGAGAGATGTGTGGCATAGCACATGCTGTGGCATCAGTGTGTTCTCAGTGTTCCCAGTCATCTCTTGCCAGATTTTTAACTTTTCTCAATGCATTTCTTCTTAACTAAGATGTTCTTAAAATGAAAGCTTTCTGTTTCTTGACCTACATGGGTTTAAGCTGTGTGTTCTAAACAATTCTTCAGCCTGTGTATCATGCATTTGCAAAGTAGTTCTCATGCATTGTCTGCACAGGTTCTTGAATGTGAGAAATGAACAGTCTCACTCCATTAAAATTTGGAAAGATTTACTAAGTGGCACTCAAGGACAGGTATCAGGATAAGCCTGAAACCTCTGCAGCAAAACCAGCGGTGCGCACACGCTGGGCGCTCCCCGCCAAGAGGGAGACCACAGACAGAAGGATGGACTGGCACCGTTTTTATACCATGGTCCACGATCCCGATTGTTCAATCCTTGCTTTGATTGGCTCGTTGTCTAGAATGTGATTGGCTCTTTGTGGCTCATTTCAATCCAGTCGCTGGCCAGGGGTTGCTGTTATGGGTCGGGTGTTCGCACCACTGATCTCCCGGCTGATATCCCTTCATGAGAGTTACTTGGGGAAAGTTCTGGCTGCTCCCTCCCCTTGGAAGGCTGTATCAACACCACCCGGTGGTTACATGCACGCACTACACCCGTAACAATTCTAACGCAACAATGGGCCTCCCACCCCAATGCAGCAACAATTAACTACAATAACCTTTAAGTATCAACATGAACTTATTACGCTGCAATTAACAACCTCCTCTTTAATCGCGAAAGCCCACCCCGTCTATAACATTGAATGTCTGGAGCACACAACTATAATGTATGATGTTTCTGTTGGCTTTTCAAATTATACAGACAGTTGTTTCACAGAACTTGAGAAATTCTTCCAGCTCGAGTGACGGGAGTTGGCCAGTCTTAGCAGACTCTGCGGGGTCATGTCTGCAGGGCGTTCCCTCTGGCCAGCACAGGGAGGTGCATGGTGTGCTCTGTGCTTGCAGCACGGGGACACTGCTGCTGCCGCAGCCCCAGCCCAGCCCCTCCTCACAATACAGCTGTTAGGAGCAGACTGTGCCTGCATTGTTCTTTGTGAGAGACCATAAGCATCTTTGGAACAGACTGTGGGAGACAGGAGCAGGGAAGAAGGGTGCTATAGTCAAGATGAAAGCTTTAACTGAAATTTAAAACAGTCACGCTCATCATGGTATTTTCCCACATTGATTGCTGAAGTGAGTCCTGAGGAGGAATTTAGTAACTCCTAGAAATACCTTAATGCAGCATATTTGTTTGATGTATATTACCTTTCTAAAGCTGTCATAGTCCCTATACCTTCACTTCTTTGGACACAGTCCGATACTAATGTAGTTTTGCTTCCCATTCCTTCATAAATATTGCTTATATTTCTTCCCCCTCCTGAAACCCACCCACAGACATTGCTGCTGTAAATAAGGCTTGGAGCAGACAGCAGAGTTGGCTCACCATCAAAATCTCATTCTGAGTCTAAAGTATATTAAAACCCAGTTTTAACCGTATATTAAAACAATAAAAATATTGTTTTTAAAAATAGAGCAGAAAACACTCTAATTATTTACAGTAGTCCCTTTCATTGTTATTGAAACACAAAGCTTAAATACACCTTCTTAAAGGCTGTGAACAGATACAAACATAACTTCTGTAAAAATAAAAAGAGTATGTTAACAGGCCTCTAATGGCTCCCACCTTAAGGAATTTAAAACATTTATCTGTGTTTCCTTAGCATTTGAACACAAACTGACTCGTGGTGCTGCCATTGGGTAGAACTGGAATACAAAGGGAGGGAGCTCTTAAGAGAAAAACTGTAAAATTTATCCGCCACATACCTGCAACTCTCCTCCAGCGTGGTGATTTGTCTGTGAGCTTTGGGAGAGAGCTCCCGCCCGGGCAACAAGCAGAGGCAATCAGACCATGTGTTTTACCGCTTTGAAATTTGAAAGAGAAGCCCACCTAGTTCCCAAGTGGAGCAACTCCTGCCGGCCCAAGCTGTCTGGCTGTGTTTACAGCACTAAATCAGCAGCCCTGGGAGCAGGCGGTAACAGCGAGCCCCGCTGGCGGGGCTGGCTCTGCCCGGGCTGGCTCTGCCCGGGCTGGGCTCTCGCAGCTCACACCGCTGTCTGTGGCTGCCGGCGAGCGGCCCCTGCGGGGGCTCTCGGGCTGGGCTGCCTCTGCCTGCCGGGTTCGGTGAGGTTTAGCTGGCCCGGGCTATGAACCTTGACAAGCCCCTCTGGTAATTCAGCAGTGTGAATCTCTAGCAGCATCACTAGGCCTGTGAGAAACACCACTGTGTGAGTACCCTCAGAGCCGACTTCGATGTCATAGGTGTTCACTTCATGTACTGCCCAAAAAGCCACTGCCTTATTTATCAATAGAAAGTCTGGAGTTGTGGCCACAACTCTCCTCTAGACAGGGTTCCCAATATAACTTTTCTCATGAAGTTTAGGATTGTTTTCCCCTAGGGTGTAAGAGGAACTAGTTTCAGTTTTGGAACTACAGAAGCCAGAGGTAAATTAAAAGGAGCTTGACCAAAAACTTCTTTGGGGCTGTTATTTCCTCTTTTCTCAGACAGCATAAAAATATGTCCCAAATCCTAGGCAGCAGCTCACTAAATCTTTTTTTTTTTTTTTTTTTTTAAAACAGGGAAATAACCAGTGTTGTACAGTGCAATGTATGCTACATGTGGAGAGTAATAGAGGAAGAAAACAATATACATCAGCCACAGTCTGCAGGGCATTAATGCTGAATTTAGGACGCAGTCTCATCTACCAGCAGCAGAAGATATTTACCTAGACTGCCTGCCAATTCAATTGGCTGGATTTATATGTTAGTGTGATCCGGTACTGTACAATAAATCATTCCCTGGGTATCTGTTAATGACACTAAATAGATGAGTTAATTAGAAGTTTCTGGAACCTGGGATGTTTATGAATCATTAAAGTAAATATGAATATGGTATGACTTGAGGAATAAATACATTCTGGCGGTGAAAGGAAAATAGGATGTCCAAATCAGTCCTGCTCATTTGTTTTCAGCTACACTGATACAGTGTGAATGACTTCTCCATCAGCTTTATACTGTTCCTGGAGTTTCTTGAACATGTTCTGTCAGATACAAGATGAAGAATGTCGGAACAATACCATTATTTATATTCACTGCATCTTTCATATAGAAGTTTCACAAACAGCTACTGTGTATTTCATACCTCTGTGTGGGCGTAATATCTCACACAGGGAGCAGCCAGAGATACGGGAATGAACAAATAAGAGCCCCAGCAGGTGTTATCATTTACAATTTAAGGGAGAAAAATTGCAGTGTTCCGAGAGAGAATGACAGAAAGCAAAAGTTTTTGTATCCAGAGAGTCAGGAGTGAGAGAGAGACTGCACCTTGTGATTTAGGAACGGCCTAACTAATGCAGGGAAAGGGGCTTGTGATGTATTTCTGGTAATTATTATGTCTGTGCACTCCAAGCCCCAGATTTATCTCAGAGAACTCAGCTGTCTGCGCAGAGAGGCAGTCATTTTGTAAAAGTTGCAACAGCTTGTTATAGAAGAGACTGGCTGGGCTCCCTCGGGGGGATGTTGTTTTCTGATTTCTTCTCCTGCGGTTGAGAGGGAGAGCATGCAGCTGTGCTTTGTGTATGGATACAGCGAAACAACGAAGCTGTTAACAAGGGTCCAATTAAAAACAACCCAGAGCCAAGAGCTGGAAGGAAGGAAAAAGACAGTATATTAGTCACTGAGATTTAAAGAAACCAAGGATGAGAGAAAAATACATAAAGGAGGGTTTCACGGTGTTAACTTGAGGAAAGAATTGGTCAGCAGTGAAAGGTAAGCCAGAAATGGCTCAGCAGGAGAGCAAGGAAAAGAATAATAAACCATAAACAAGTTTCTAAAAAGTCTTTCAAATTACCTTAAGAGAACCTCATTATCCTTTGTGGCTCAGTTTCTGCCTTTTCAAAACAGCGAGCTCAACTGACTAAACTGCTCACAGATCCTGTGCTGATAGCGCAAGAAGTCCTGCAGAATGTCAGTCTCATGACACCAGATACTTTGTGTCTTTGTGGTTTTTAAATATCACACACTTTGCAGCACTGCAGGTTTGCAGCCAAATCATTCTGCTGTGGAGTTTGCCTGACCTTGCACGTGGCTCACTGCCCAGCATGCAGATATTACATCCAGGAGCAACCCTACTCATGCCATTACTGATAGGGTTAATTGCTCCTGAGGGTACTCACAGCAATACTCTGGGACAGCCAGCCAGCAGTTCTGGCATGGTATGGGTTCTTTTTAAAGTCTAATCTCCTTCCAAGAACTCAGTAGGGGACCTCAAAAGTTTCTTGTTGCAGTCTTGACTTCTGGTTGATCCACAACGATCTTGTTGCCATGCTAATTCCTCTGGGGACAAAGATGCTACTGATTAGCCTCTTCAGGGCAGATACTCTTTCAGATTGTTTTGGAGAAACTCAGGAAATTCTTCACTATGTGAATTGGCACCCACTTCAACAGGCAGGTTTTCAGAAAAACTGAAGAGAACACTTTTCTAGAATTCCTGGCTTCCTTTTTCCACCCTGACTTCTCTTTCAGCTCTGAAGAATACAAGCAGGGCTGTTCTGGGATGGTCCAAAAATCTGTCTCAGCCAGCATCTCACCTCCAATAGTGGCTGAACGTTGTTCTCAGGAGTAGAATGAAAATTGACAAAACATCTTTTTGGTGCTTCCCCAAATGACTTTCCAACTTTCTGACAATTTATTAGGGAGTTCCTGACCCAAGACAAATATTTTGTTTTTAACAGCAGACAATGAATTTCTCTTTCACTAATATGTTCAATCTCTCCTTGGAACCATGTAAACTTTAAACCTCTAATTTTCTGTGGCAAGGAGTTGCATAACTTGAACACATCTTCTGAAAAATACTTTCATGTTTCAGTTTTGAATCTACTGCCTACTAGCTGGCCCTTATAATGGGTGAAAGCTTAAGCAATCATTCCTTAGTCACCCTTCCCATGCCACTTGTGACTGAAGAGACACCTGGGATATTTCCCCTTATTCATCTCTTTTCCAAGATGAAGTGTCTTCTGCATCACAAACAGCAGTACCTAAAAGGAAAGCAGATTTCAGCTTAGTCAGGCACACTTGCAAAAACCACAGTCTGCTTTCTGACGGATGTTCTTCAAGGAAGAGTGTGGACAGGAAGAGTCTTGTGAGAAAAGGTGCAGGACAGGAACTCTGCATTCAGCTCTTTGTCACAGACTCCATAGCTGCCTGAGCTGAATGCCACTGCCCTTGAACATGTCTGGGCTTCTTGCCCATGGAATGATGGTGTATGTGCTTCCCTGAGCTCTCAAGCTCTCCAGAGATTGGTGTCACTAGCATTCACAACTCAACTGGCTGCTGTGCTTACACTGTTCTAAATGCAGTCTTCACCCAATACACAATAAATTCTAAGTATAACTCAGCTGTACACTAGGCTTAGGATTGTATCCCTGTACCCTAAAATTAAGATGTAAATTGTAATTTGAAAAAGGTAGAATCAGAGAACAGCTCAGGTTGGAAGGGACCTTGAAAATCATTTGGTACAAGGACAGGGAGCCTAAATGAGATTATCTAGCACCCTGATCAATGATGTCTGAAAAACCTCCAGTAATGAGGACTCCACCCCATACCTGGGGAGGTTGTTTCCCTGAATGATTACTCTTGGTGTAAAAAATGTCCTTTTTATGTTGATATTAAACCTCTGCCAGTGCCACTTGTTCCTGTTGCCCCTTGTATTCCTGTTTCCCCTTGTATTCTCACTGCTCTTTGTGAAGAGGCAGTGTCTCTTGTAGCCACCCTTTAAATACAGGCATGAGATCTCCCTAAGCCTTCTCCAGGGAAAAAAAAAGACTGAATTCCTTCAGTCTTCCCTCACAGAGCAGGTTCTGCAGCTCTCTGATAATCTTCATGGCCCCTCTTTGGACCGTCCCCAGTTTGTTTATATCTTTCTTGAATTGTGGGGGCCAGGAGGAGACACACTACTCCAGGTGCAGTCTGACAAGCACTGAGTGGGGTGGTGACATTCCTACCACTGCAAGTTAAGCCCCTGCAGATGCAGCCCAGGATCCAATTTACCTTTGTGGCTGCAGCCACACATTAGTGACTTGTGGTCAGCTTGTTGTCCACCTGGACCTGAGGTCCCTTTCAGTGATGTTGTGTCACCCTGTTTTTGAAAGCCTTCTGAAAAATTTATATTCTCGAGTCAGATTTTCTCATGCACTGTACTAAAAACAATAGCTTTGTTTACATTCCTTCATGGAGAAGGAAAGCTGATAGACTAGGTACTTCACCAGTCTGGTTGAGAGGTGGGATTTCATCTTCCAATCCTCTCACACTTTGAAAACCCTATAAAATTGTGTATCCATAATAAATGGGCTCTCTCTCTTTTTGGGGGCCTCGGCTGTTAATTGTGGGGAATCTGTGTCCTTCTTTCGTGACTGGGTGCTGCAGGTACAACAATGCTGCTCCTCAAGCACAGATCCTGGTCTGTTCTGGGCTCTTTGGTTATGTTGTCCCAGGTGCAGGACCCTGCACTTGTTAAACTCATCCAGTTCTCGCTCTCCCACTCTCCCAGCCTGCCCAGGTCTCTCTGTGAGATGTCTCTCCCTTCTGATGTGTCCCCCTCACCATCTACTTTGGTGTCATCAGTAAACTTGTTGAAGCTGCTTTCAGTCCCATCATTCAGATCATTTATGAAGATGTTCAGCATCATGGGGCCCAGGGTCGATCCCTGGGGGATCCACCCCTGATTTCCATGACTTTTCAGATATTAGAGACAGTGGCCTTCCACTGAGAATGAGCTAATTTCCCTGCTCTGTTTAGCAGTGGTCCGTGTCTTACTTGTGATTCTGCTTATTGGTCAGGTGTCTGAAGACCCATTTCTTGTTGTTCTTGACATCTCTGGCTAATTTCAGGTCTAGCCAGGCCTTAGCCCTCCTGACTGCCTCTTTGGATGCCCTGCCATGGCTCTCATAGTCCTCAAAGGCTGCGTGGCTGCATGTCCATAGCCAGAATCTTCCCCCAAGCCCCATGTTTGTATTTTTATCCCATTTGTAGGCCTTGCCTCTCAGTATCCATAATGACTTTTCAGAATATGATTTGCCTGCTCATATTAGAATTTTCTTTTTATTCATTAATCTGGGTATTGGGGGAAAAAAAAAGAGATCTGTATCATTGTTAGAATGCCTAGAGAACTGCAGTGTTTCTTCTTGCCTTGTGTAGTAAAGAAGTCAGATTTATTGTTGCCCTAAACACAAACAACATCACTGGTGTCATGCTTGAGTGAGAGATAAATCTGCACAAAGATTGGTGCTATCAGAACCCAGGCAGGCCTGCCAAGCTTCTGAGAAGAAGATGGTAAAATTAAAATGGGGATATGGCATTCATACAAATCACTGCATTATGCCAGACAGTGGAATTTTCTTCCATCTAGCTGGCCTTTTGTGATTTCCGGGGGACTTGTTTTCAAGTCTGTATTTACTTCTTAATGATAGTGAGAACTAGAGCATTGTTATTACGTATGCTTGACAATATGTCCCGGTTTGAAGGACAGGTGTCTGCTAAGGAAGGCAGGGGACCTCCCTTGGAATGGAAAAAATGTAAACCCTTTCCCTCCGAATTATCGTAATTCTGAAATTAAGGGGCTCACAGGCAAAGATATGGGGAATGGAATAACAGTTCTTTACTAGTATTTATAATAAAACAAACAAACAACAGCTACTATGGCACTAACAACAAACAGAAGCAGGAACCCAGTGAGAACCTGCTGGCTCGCAGGCACTTCTGATGCAGTGACAGTCACAGCTGGCAGGGGGCGCTGGTGGCGCGAGCTCAGGGAGCACATGGCGATGGTGTGGTGGATCCCCCCCCCACACACACACAGCCGGGATGGGGAGGGATGAAAGAAAAAGAAGTTCTACTTTCACAAACCCCCTTGAGCAGTCGATCTC
>VZTR01029512.1:586597-628291 GCA_013400775.1 Chaetops frenatus | reverse complement strand
ACAGCTCTCCCCTCGAGGTCCAGCAGCATCTCCCCAAACGTTCTCCCTGGCAGCCCAGAGCGAGAGTCCCGTCCCCTCCTCCAGCCAAACCTTTTTCCCGCCCCAAACTCCAAGGTACCCCCACCCTGCTGAGAGAAGAAGACTCTCCCAGCTTCACAATACCTGCTTCCCTCAGTTCAATCACTTCTTTTGTTCCCCTTAAGTACCCGGCCATTATGGTCCCTTAGCAACTGATGGGCAAAAAATTCCACAGGTGAAGAGAAACAAAAGGGAGGAACACCCAAACCCCAACACAATATCAAAATGGTAGACTATTAGTTTCAGTTATGTAGAGTATCTGAGGGCTGCTTACTTTATTCAATTTTTACTTGGTCTCTGTGTGAAATGGACTAGGAAAAGGTAAGAAATCAGGCTGTATAAGTAATCTGAAAAAAAAATCTTGGTTCCTCCCCCCACTCCTTCCTTTTCAACTAATGAGATTTTTTATTAGTATTTTTTAGGGTTGTTGTTGCTGTTGTTGTTATTTATAACTTATTTAATTATGTGCTTTAGAATAATTTTTAGTGGGCACTTGCCAGTTTACTAATATTCACTGCCCACTACCGAATGGTGTCACAAACACACCATCTGTTCACTTTTGCCTTCCAGAACTCTCTGAAGTAGCTAGCTGACTCAAGCTCCAGGTGGTAGGATTGCTCAAAATACATAATTACCAAACTTCTAAGTAACAAAATCTTTTCTTCATGTATACTTTTATAAAATCTCATTTGATTAAGGCTTTCTCAACTACCTTCCCATTATACACAAGCTTACCTCCACCACAAACATATCTGATAGCATTATGCTGAAGAAGAAGGCTAATGCCTTCCTTTCACATTTATTTCTGAAGTATTTCTCAGCATGTTTCTTTTTTCCAGGCCAAAACTGCATATCCCAGTCCCTGGACACATTTCTCTTGGTATCGTGCTCACCTGCCTAGTCATAAGCACCACCTTTTTGGTATATTTGAGTGTGTCTCATCTTGGCTTATCCTTCCACCAGATCGTAGATGAGAGACTGGATCTCAAAGCCAGGAGCCCTCGTGCAGGACAGTGCTTGAGGCTCAGCTGTTTTGTGGCTGCTGTGCCCTTCCCTTTGGTTACTAATGAATTAATACCTGTTAGAACATTTTCAAAACAGAAATCTCAGCAGGTTACAATAATAATAATAATAAAATTCTATCAAAAGGAAAAATAAAGCAATATTCTTGATACTGGATATCTCTACAGGCTTTTGCTTGAATTCTCTGAAACAACCAGTGTTATTCCTGTGACTGAAGATTAATTTCTGTGCCATTATCAAATGTAACCCTTGAGGAATTAATTGCATTTGTATCTCATATGGAAGTCCTATTTATATGATCAAGCTATCTGGAACAGATAAGCCCCTTCCTGGGAAACCTCTGCTGCTTGACAATATTTGCCTTTGCCTCAGACAGGTTGCACCCTCCGGGACCCCAGGAGCTCACTAAAGTACTATTTGTAATGCAGCGTGACAAATCCCGGAGCCAGGGTGATAATCTCTGCAAACTCTGTACAAACAGTCCCTGTGCCTCGGCAAAAGTGATTAATGGGCTCTGCGGAATCAGCACACGGCCCTCTGCATTAATTACTTGTGAGGGACGCTAACTGGGAAGCCGGCGGTCTGCGCAGCATGTGGGGAGGCCGCGGGCGGGCCCTGCGCTCCGCTGTGCTGGGGGAGGGCCGGCCCGGGGGCAGGCTGGGGTCCCGGGACACCGCTCCGCTCTGCTGGGGAAGGGGAGCGGGACAGCCCGAGCTCCCCAGGGCCCCAGGGCCGGCTCAGGGGCAGGCTGGGCTCCCGGGGCCCCGCTCGGCAGGCAGTCGGGACTTGGCCTGGGTGGCCCCGGGACAGGCGCTGCTCCACAGGCGCTTCTTGTGCCCTGCTCACACTGGGTGCTGTGGATGAGAGAGAGAACCTCCGCCGAGCCCGGCTTGGGAGTGGGGTCAGGGAGAGCAGCCTGGGGGACCGGGGCTGGAGGGGACGTGGTCCTTCAGGAGTGACCGCGGTTTGCGATATTCCCTCTCTGTCTGCCATATTCCCTCCCTGTCTGCCGTAACTGCCGGGATTTAAAATGCACAGGCCCTTTGTAAATTATTGCAGCTCTGCTGCAACGGCTGAAACTGTGCCAGATTATCTCCAGGGAAGATCTAAGCCTAAACGTTTTACAGAGAAAGAAAAGATGAGGAGAGAAGCATGTATTTATCTTTCCAGTATGTTCTCTGGGCCTCATCCAAGGGGAAAACTTCTACATCTTGTCTCAAGTCCTTCAAATCTCAGCTAGGGGATTCTGGCTAGAGACCCCCATGGAAAAGTCTTAATGAATTTACCATGCATTTTTTCTAATTCATTAAAAATATGTCAAATCCAGTAAAGCACACTAGCCTGTCTGTATATTTTCCCCTTCTCTCACAGAAGCCTATGACAATAATACCATGGCCCACCCAGCCCTCTGGAGTTACTCAGTGGTGGCACAGCCCTGGCTGCTCTGCCAGATGTGATGAGTTCGTGCCCAGCTGGCTGAACCCCTAGTTCTTGGACCGTAACAATGATTTCAGCTGGAGGGAATAATTTGGTTGTTCTGACTGTTTGGTGTGATCCAGTAACCATAGAGGACTTCACTGCACTTGAACAGGAACCATACTGATAGTACTGCATCAAGGGTGGAGCCACCCTGACTAGGATTTGACCCTCTCTCCTGTGCTGCTGGATGTCAGGAGCAGAACCTTTCCTGACCCTATGTTATACACAAAAAAAATGAAAGCAGAAGTATCTTTTCCACACTACATGTGAGGGATAAGAATTACAGCATTTTGGCTTCCTTGTCTTGTGTTGATCATAATATCCTAATCCATTCTTAAAGAGTGTGTTCATCTGACAGTCACTCTCCTAACTGAAGCAATACACCAAAAAGGATAAACATAGGAAAAGATACCTACTGGGACACTTTGCACAGTAGCATGCTTGAGTAACAGAGGGGTTTGAAACATAGGTAAATGAATAAGACAATTTTACGTTTTCTCAAAGTACCAACCACCCATGAGGTGTAATTTGGCATTACACCTGATTTCTGAAGGAACTCATCTGAGTGAGAGCTAGAAACTCAAAAACTTACAAATCAGATGTAAAGATAGTACTAAATATCCTGCAAGCTGTCTGCCAGGAAGTATCTTTAAAAATGTGGCTCTCAAAACTTTACTGGTGAAGCCTGAACTATATCTCCACAGGTAAAAATTCACTGTTTTCCTTGCACTACTCTGTATTGACAAGAAGGTGCCTGAAATGTTTAGAAAATAGCATGGCATCTAGTTTTACAAAGTATAGCCTCCTGAAATTGCCTGGATAAAGACAGGGCAGCAAGAAAGTCACAGACACACCAAGGAGGCTTAGGGTTCTCTTGTAAGAAATCAGGCAGCTTGAGTTTTAATGGGACTTTAAATAAAACAAGCAATAAAACAAAGTCATTATTTCAAATTGTTCTGAAGTTCTGTCACTTTTTTGGCTAATCTGTAGGCACAGAGGGCAGGGACAGCAGGGAGGCTGGTCCATGTAGGGGCACTTAATCCAGGTCTGGAGGGAGGATGTGCTCTGACATCCACATGAGTGGCTTTCTATGTGCCATAAATAATTTGATGTACATTTTGTACTGGAATAGCAAATTCCGAGTCATGGATATAATCAAAGGAAAGGTGTCTCAAATCACAGGTAACTTTTCCACTTCCAAAGCCACTCAGCTGGAGTCACTCCTACAGGACATGTATAGCTCTGTGCTGGAATAGTCTTTCCACAAGGCAGATGGGTCATGAGAGCAGTACCTGGCAATTTGCTGGTGGGAAGAAGTGCTAGGGGAGGGGAAAGAGCACATAGCTTGGGGGCAGTGGGTCCTCTTAGCAACATTTATTTTGCAACTCATGGAAGAAGTCTTTTTTCATCTTTGAGAAGTTTGTAGCTTTTGTGGTATTCAGAGAGAGCAGTTAACCCACAACCACTTGCAGCAGCTCAGCGTGAAAAGGCCGTGTTAAAGAGGGACCTCTGAGAACTCTCTAAATTGGATTTCCTCAAAGTGAAACAGGATGGGATTGCAATGTCTCCTTGGCATGGCCCTGAAACCAAAATCATTCTTTACTGACTAAATAGTTTCATGAGCTGGTTAGACTACAGCCTGCAGCCAGAGATGGAAAGGAAGCTGCCTTTTCCTTGAATTCTGCTCCTTTTTCTCATGAGAGCTAGAAACAGGACTAACAGAAAGTAATTCCTTTCACTGCCAACCTCAGACTCCAGTTTGATTACTCACTGCATTAATTTACCGATTCCGTGAGTCGAACCCATTGGTTTATTGATTTAGTCTTAATAGGAACACTGATGCAATCACGAGATTATTCAGTTTTTAATTAGCTTTGCAAAATCGCAGCAGATTTACCCTTGCTGCCTTAAAAATTATCTCCCATGCTTATTCTTTTCAATAAAACGCATTTCAATAAAACCCACCACTCTGGTTTATTCTGTCAGGCAGCTCTAGGCAACTAGCAATAGGACAAGAGGATACAGGCTGCATCAGAGGAGGTTTAGGTTGGGCATAAGAAAGAAGTTCTTCACAGAAAGAGTGACTGGGCATTGGAATGGGCTGCCAAGGGAGGTGATGGAGTCACCATCCCTGGAGGTGTTTAGGAAAAGACTGGATGTGGTACTCAGTACCATGGTCTAGTTGACAAGATAATGTTTGGTCATAGGTTGAACTTGATGAGGTCTCAAAGGTCTTTACCAACCTAGTTGAATCTGTGATTCTGTGATTCTCTGAATCAGAAATGCACATATAAAGTATTTCCAGGCCAAGGACCCTTCCTTCAGATTAGGATGAATCCATCCTATGCACAGAAAGCGGGAAAGACACAGAAGACAGCATGGAAAACAAAGCTGAATAGAGGAAAATGACCTTTTTTTCCTCATTTTTCCAGTAACATACTAATCAATCTCATAATTATTTCAACTTAATAAGGTTAATAAGTCCAAGTGCCAAGTCCTGCATTTTGGCCACAATAACCCCCTGCAATGCTATAGGCTGGGGAGGGTGTGGCTGGACAGTGCCCAGGCAGAAAGGGACCTGGGGGTACTGGTCAACAGCTGGCTGAACATGAGCCAGCAGTGTGCTCTGGTGGCCAAGAAGGCCAATGGCATCCTGGCCTGTGTCAGGAATGGTGTGGCCAGCAGGACCAGGGAGGTCATTCTTCCCCTGTACTCGGCACTGGTGAGGCCACACCTCGAGTGCTGTGTCCAGTTCTGGGCCCCTCAGTTCAGGAAGGACGTTGAGACGCTTGAGAGAGTCCAGAGGAGGCAACGAGGCTGGTGAGGGGCTTGGAGCACAAGCCCTGTGAGGAACGACTGAGGGAGCTGGGGATGTTTAGCCTGGAGAAAAGGAGACTCAGAGGTGACCTTGTCACTCTCTACAACTTCCTGAAAGGTGTCTGTGGTCAGGTGGGGGTTGGTCTCTTTCTCCAGGCAGCAACTGACAGAACCAGAGGGCACAGTCTAAAGCTGTGCTAAGGGAAATATAGGCTGGATATTAGGAAAAAGTATCACCCACAGAAAGGGTGGTACAGTATTGGAATGGTTTGCCTGGGGAGGTGGTGGATTCACCATCTGTGGATGTATTTAAGACTGGATGTGGCACTTGGTGCCATGATTTAGTTGAGGTATTAGGGTTGGGTTGGACTCGATCTTGGAGGTTTCTTCCAACCTAGTGATTCTGTGATTCTGTGATTCTGTGAACTTAATGACTGACAGGTAGAAAAGGTTCAGAAATATGACTTAGGCATGGACAATGACTTAGGCATGGTATCTCACCGGTAGATGAATTTCCAGGTGTCAGACTATTCAGTAGGGTGACTTTAAGTAATGGCTATGGGTCTTATTTGTACAGTACCTTACAGTCTGCTCTGGCCTCTGTCACATTTGATAATGAAATAGTCCACTTAGTGTATTGAGATTTCAACTGCAAGCCTCTGCAGAGAGTAATCATACATTCTTAGAGGGCATTTTCCATCCCAGCTATCTGATGCTATTATTGAACTTTGCAATTAGTTGCCCATGTTTTTTGCAGTGACCATACCTTTTTTTCTTTCTCAGTAGTCTTTCTGTTCACTGTTGGTCATGGAAATCTCTAAGACTGGTGCCCAGGTACAAAGTAAGGCTGCATAGTCCAGACCTGTGGAATTCATATCTTAGGAAGCTCCTACACTTACTGTGTGCACTCTCAGAAAAACTCTGGTTTTCTCTTTCAGTTTCCCAGGCCCTACAGGTATCATATTTACATCTGGTACTCTTTTTTATTTGAACTAGAGCCAAAACAACTAACCACAGGCTGAACATATGTACTTGTAGATGAAAAGGCCTATAAGTTGGTCCTATAGTGTGATTTTCTGAATGAAAAAAGGCATAGAAAGAAGGAGGATAAAGGGTGTATTATCTGCCTAGAAACAGTAGGATGTCTCTAAAAGAAAAGATGGGTAAAAAAGAACCAGGAATTAAGGGAATGTTGATGCATCTCAATTTCAGTCTCCAAAGCTACAAGCAAGAAAATGAACTGCATCTCAATGACCTGTAAAAGAAACTGGGGTATTGACTACTATAAGCTTGAAGATGATCTAATGAAATCATTCCAAGAGATGTGAGCAAATAGCTGGAAATGGAAAACTGATGGTGAAAAGACCCTGGGATAAATTGCTCATCAAAGTAACAGCAGCTACAGAAATATGTCAAATTTGTTCAAGTTTCAACAAGAATAGACAACTGCTGACCACTGTGGTGGAAAGAAAAAGGTGGCTGCCAAAAACAATCAAAGGTTATTAGCCATGAAACATCCACAACATCAACAAAGCAGATCTTCTCTTCTCAGCAGCTCTCACTGGGACCTGTGCCACTTCTGGGAGCTTGTGGAATGGAGGAAAACCAGTGACTGGAGGTTTTGCTGATCTGCACATTCACACAGAAGGGAATCTCAACTGATGACAAGGCTGCTCCAAGCAAGACCCTGCTGGTCCTGTTGTCACAGCTGAGATGCACTGGGGAACTTCTGAGACCTGCCCTGGGACTCTGCTGGTTCAGCAGATGATGGGGAAGTGTCGTGTTTAACCCCAGCTGGCAACTCAGCCCCACACAGCCACTCAACCAACACCCCCTGGTGGGATGGTAGAAAGAATAGGAAGTGTTAAAGTGAGAAATCTTGTGTGGATTGAGACTAAAACAGTTTAATAGGTAAAGTGAAAGCCATGCACACAAGGAAAGCAAAACAAGGAATTGATTCACCACTTCACACGGGCAGGTGGGTGTTCAGCCATTGCCAGGAAATCAGGGCTCCATCACACATAACAATGACTTGACAAATGCCCCACTCTGAATGTTCCCTCCTTCTTTCTTACACTGATAGTGACACCCTATGTTATGGAACATTGCTTTGGTCAGTCGGGGTCAGCTGTCCCAGCTTTGTCCTCTCCCAACTTCTTGTGCAACCCCAGCCTCCTTGCTGAGTTTTGTTTTCCTGTCTTTGATGTGTTACCGTAATGTTGTTAATAACTGAGCTAATTCTTGAAGCAAAATGCACCCCTACTAATGGAAATATTTCATTTATCATCATTATCATGCTTTTTTCTGTTTTCAAACTTTACTGCTGAGAGAGCTCCAAGGTAATCCTGTGTATCTTGAGAGGGGAACAGAGAAAACAAAAAGGCTACAGCAAGGTGCTTGCTCACCCACCCATCCTTCCAAAAATGTATGCTTTTCCTGATAAAGTGCCTTACAAAGTAATGCTATAGACCAAAAAGATTAAGGTTTTGAAACTAAGGAAGCAGCTAAGTCACAGCTTGGTGAGCAGTGGGTGAATAGTAATTGGCAAAAAAAAACCCCTGTTTAATACCAAATACAATACAGGATGTTGTAGGAGACACGTGCATATTTTAAATATTGTACAATGGATCACTGACAGCCTATTCACATATACACACAAGTAAAGATGATACTTAATTTTCTCTGTGTCTCAAAGAAGAGTAAGAGGCTGGATCAACTCACTCAGAAGAGACATGTTCCCAAGAGTACCCAGAGCTTCAGTTCAAAGCTCAGATCAATAAAGTATTCCTGTGCCCTAGAATAAAGACTTGTAAATATGTACTTGCCATCTGATTCTCTTTGTAATATAACCAGGGAGTATGTCTCAACAGGTGATAATTGGAAAACACCACATGTGAGAAATCACCTTCCTTCAGAAAGGAGACAGCCAAAAATAGAAATGAGCAGATCACAGCCCAGGGTGCTCCAGGATCTTTCCACATGAATGAGAGCAAGTGAAAATGAAATGGCAGAATCAGAGCTGATGATAGCCTGTCTGCCTGCTAGATGTGACCTGAAAATGGATTTTATAACATTTTCAACTACTATCAGAATTCAGGCTGCATATCTTTCTTACTGGCACACAAACATTTCAGAGGGAAATGAGTGGGTCTTTTTCTGGCCATGCCTTTTAACTGGCATGAGATATCTCCAAACCCTTTGGCTTTATCTGTAGTATCTGCTATGCATCTTTCTGTGCCAAGCACTCCCATTTCACATTGAGTAAATAATTCTAGAAGTAGTGAAACTGCCATTTCCATCAGACATGAATGCTGTGTGAGCCCTGGATTGCTGCTGGAAAGCAGAGTCCAACTGTGCAGGTTGGAGCTTGGCTGGAAGAGGTGGACACAATGGGTTTCAACAAAGCAGTGGGGTTTTAAGAGCAAGAGACCAAACCCAACATCTGTTTGGTCTGGTACCCACCTTTCAACAACCACCAGGGCTGGATGCCTGAAGGTTTTGGGTTGGACAAAATATGTCAGCTATCCAAGGGTCTTCTTTGAGGAATGTGTCTGGGCATCAGACTGACCACTACACAGGTGTCTGTACATCAGGGTAACTTATTTCAGCATCAAGAGCATTTTGTTTTGCTTCTGATAGTGAGAGGAGAATCCTCAGAGACCCCCACCATACCTAGCTTACCTGCATATCTGGATGGAAGCACAGTCCTAGGAAGTTGCAGCTTTGTCTAAGGAGCTGCAGTTTTCATTTTAAGGAATGAACAAACATCTCATCCAATCTCCTGCTCTTTGACAGCAGCCAGATCCATTTCTCACGGCAGTTTTCCAATGTACCTGTTGAGCAGGACAGACTGACTAGAAGAAATCTGAAGCACAGGATTAGAGGACAGGTTTCTGTTACAGCACGTGCCCAACTTACTTGCCTTCCAATCACCTTGAGAGGAGAGTGACCATGGAGATTTCAACTGGACATGGAGGCAATAGGCAGACAGCAGCTACAATAGGACAACAAAACAGGAAAAGAAAATAATGAACCAGTGATCACTGCTGAGCCATGCTATTCACCCAGCAGCCAATCCTCTGCCTAAGTCTCTCTTCAGACAGCAAGTGACTTCCGACTGAAACAGGCAATTTGTTCTGTCCTTTCTGAACCCCAAGAGCTACCACCACTTTTTTCTATCTTGTTCAACATGCAAAAAATCTTCCATCTCTGTACTAGGGCTTTAATTATAATTAGGAATTTGTAGTGTTTGGTAGGTTTGTATTCCTGGGGAAAGAGATGCTTTTCTGGGCTCCTTTCTCCAGTAGTGGTCATGGTGTGGGTGGTTGGTCAGATGAGGAGGTCCTTTCTTGGACTCCCTCCTCCTCTGCCAGCTAAAGCAAAATGGCAGCATATAAGTATTAGAAAGGCAGGAGGTCAAAGCTGCACATTAAATTTATCACCAGGCTGTTATTTTTATATAGTTGGGTCATCCATCACAGGGATGTTTTCTCTAAATGAGTGAAACATGTGGCAAGCTGCCCTTATAGTTATGGGCACATACAGGAGTAAAACACCTTGTCCTAATTTTTGCCAGAAATCTCCAAGTATGTGAAGAACACAAGGAGATTTTTTTCTGACTCCACTTACTGTCACTCCCTCTGTTTTATAATAACCCTGCATTGAAGGTGGGACATCAATTCAATTCATTGCACATCATTTATCAAGTTTGCAAAGATACACAGAATCCATCCTTTTAGAGATGGGAATTTCTGATACTCAGAGAAATGAAAGTTAATATCTACTTTTCTGGTGTAATGGAAAATGTTATTACTTTCAGAAACGTATTTTAAGTTGGGAGACAAGGGTTTTAGGCAGATCTTTTGGAGAAAATTGTGGTTTATTGAAAATGGATGTAAAAGTAGATTAAGCTTCTTCCCATACATTAATGCAACATATTTTGGAGTGTTCCAAGGGGTCTGGCATGCTTATGAAAAATTGAGCTCGTATAACTAATAATCAAGTTTACCAGGGGACATCCTACCGGTAAGCCCAGTGTTTGCATTAAAGCAGCCTGAATACTGGGAAGTGCCTGTAAAACCAGGCAAAAGAAAATGAAACTAGATAATTTGAAAATCCATCCTTACTGAAAAAAATATGTATGACAAACACCCTGGCAAAAAATCTCAAATACCATAAAATGTTGTAGCAGCAGTAACTTCAGCAGACAAACTGGATCTGGTCTTGGAGACATAAGCACAGTTTAACCTTCTGCTCTTCTGGCAGTGCCTAGAAAAGGAGGTAAGATTTGATACCAGTGGTTGATAGTTAGGTAATGTCTCAGAGAAAAACACCATCCTCTGGTGTTAATGCTCTGCTTGACAAGGACTTGACAAGGGACTTGCAAAGCAGAGAGGGCGGGACATCACCAGTGATCTTCAGCTGTGGTGGGTCTCCTCCTTAGACAGGATTCTCTTGACCAAGAGGGTCTGAGATATCCATCTCAGTGCCATGAGCAAAGGTAGGTCCAGCAGAGCTCTGAGCTGGGCTGTAGTTGGCTCCACTGCTGAGGGAGTTGACTGTCCTGGATGCTTCTCTGGGATAGTGACAAAGTGCATCAGACCTGCATGAGCCTCCAGTAACAAACAGGTTGAGAAAAGACAGCTTCCAAAAGGTAAAATAATGTCTTTCTGAGGAATATCAGGGAGTGCTGTTGTTTTTAATCTAGTGCCATAAATAATAAGGTCCTTTGTTGGAGATGGAATGGAAATTCCTCTGTATCCTGTGCATACAGGCTTGGAAGGACAGAGGAATGCAAGAGCTGATTTGGGACCTTTAGAGAAACTGAGATACATGAAGCCATACCAACATGAACCAAGAATGTAAATCTAGCTTTAAGATATAAATAGAAATATGCCTTAAAGTGCCTTAAGCACAAAAGAAGCTGTGTTAGTTAGTAGAAAAAACCTATAGCCCAGTTTAAAGTTCAGTAGCACAATCTTCCACAAGATTACCCACACTCTAGACATAATATAAATATAGCACAGTGTTGTTAGATAGAAAGATAGAACATGATAAACTATGAACATAAGTTTTATGCAAGTGATGGCTGTTTTCGTACATCTGCTTTAAGCTAGGATAGGTGCAAAAAAGAATTACAGTAGAATCCTGTTTGTAGCTGATTGGATAATTAATGAATGTAATGTTTTGTATCAGGACTGTAGAATAGAGAAAATGCTAATATTGCTACCTACGATGCTGATGCTCTGCTTGGGGATGCTGATGCTGCATCCCCCTTTCTCCTGCTGCTTTTGCTCCTACTTCTGCTTGGGATACTGCAGACTTTGGCATAATGGCATAGACTGTAATTTCTCACCCTTGTGAAACTGAGGGTGCTTTGCAATAAATAACTTTACAACAAGCAGCAAGTCTCTCTCATCGCTCCAACAGACCCGCAAAATCTCGACAGTGCTTCCCTAGAGGAAAACTGTTACTCCTCCCCAATGTTATTCTAAATAAATCTGTTCTGCCTCGTGTCCCCAGTGCTCACCAATATGAACTCCTCTACACAACTGTTCCAGCTCCAGTGCACATCAGTGTCACTGTCCTTGCCTCCATCCTGCAGGTCAGTCAGCATCTTCCTATACTTCTCACATGGCCAGTACATGAATGGCTCCCTCCCAGAAGGCTTCCCAATACAGCTGTATTGGGACAAGATATTTTCTCTCCTGCTGCTCCTAAGACCAAAAGCACCAGGTTCTTCCATGTGTCCCTGTGTTCCAGAGAGCAGATAGAATTTTGTACCAGGGAACAGGCTGTGCAAGAACACTCATGGAGGCTTTCAGCTTGAAGGACAATCAGAAAAACTGGAATGTCACTTGAACACTGCTTCCATTGAATCTAAAGGAGAAAAGTAGAGACAGTGTTTTATACAAGGAAAATGCAGGAAAGAATTATTTTATGCTACTGGAACTGGAATATTGATGCTTCACTAAGCTAAGCATTGCTGTGAATAACAGATCTGTGGCAGAAGTGACCTGGAATGGGAATTTATGTGCATGGAGAGAGAGGAATTTATGGGCATGGAGAGAGAGAAATTACCAGAGATGGTGGGAATCACAGAATCACAGTTATAGAATGGTTTCTATTGGAAGGGACCTTAAAGATCATCTCATTCCAACATGCCTGCCATGGGCAGGGACACTTTCCACTCAACATCTTGTCCAGTTTGGCCTTGAATGTTTCCAGGGATGGAGTCTCCACAACTTCTCTGGGCAACCTGTCTCACCACCCTTACAGTAAAGAATTTATTCATTTTGTATAATTCTAGCACCCTTAGAAGCACAGCTCCTTCAGTAGAAATTTGGTGTCTCCTGTCACTGGGAGTTGCCACCTCATTCTGAGTGTGTGGATGACCTTGGCCTCTGGGATTTTAAATGAGGACTCCAAAAAAGCTAGTTAACCTAATTCCAAATCAAGAAGCAACTGGGCAATTACTTTCAAAGTTGTGTCACATGTCTAAATTACATGGGAGCACTGTTTAGATGGGGTCTCACTAGCAGAGTGAAGGGACCTGAGAAGACTCTTTTGCCTAGACGACCTTTCAGATATGAGGATATAAGAGAAGGGGAATAGAAAGAGTCTCAAAATCTGTTTTGTATACAACTAGACCTCTCCATGGCAAAGAAAGCATATGGTATGAATGCAGAAACTCATTAGTACAGACCTTTGGGAGACACTATGATTAAGCAAAACAGAGCCAGATGAACATTTGAGAGAAACAACAAATTGCCAATGCTGGAGAAAAATAACTGAAAGCCAAATGAGTGCAGTTGCAAACTCACAAAAAGGATATTCAGGAATGTGATTTCTGGGAAAGACTTTTTCTGAGAAAGGTTTCTGGCTTTTTGAGACCAATCCAGACATGGAGGGGGTAGGTTAGCTCAGTCCTGAGTGGTGAAGCAGGGAGATATTTAGGTTGTTAGTAAGAAGCTGATTTTTGTCTGTGGACCATTTCAACCTCATAGTACTTAAAATATTTCAAGAATTTAAGTGCCTTCCCTGGGTTGCTCAGGTTCTTGGTCTGTCTTTTTACAGTGAGATCTTCTAAAATTAAAATACTCTTGCAGGAATGTCATGAAGACAACTATCCTTCCCCTTCCAGAAGGGAATATGGAATCACAACAAAAGATAAATGCATATGACCTCACACACATCCTTCAGTCACCAGGAAATGAACTGCTTTAAATCTTTTCTTGGCCTTTTGCCCACTGTTACATGGCTTTCATCAAGAACTCATACCTACCAGACTTTATTGAGCTTCTAAACCCTAAACCTGAAAAAGAACCTCTAATTTAGCTGAATGAAGGAAAAAAATTAAGAAACCACAGTTTGTAAGGGACTATTTTAAATGCTGGCTGCTTATACTACATTTAACTGGCATCTGTAAGCTGGTTATAGGAGGATATGTTTTAAACATGTACAGACTCTATTATGGTGATGATTTATCAAATTATACATTCTGCAGTCAAATATGTAGTGCTTCTTTGCTATTTGTACCTTTTGGTTAAACTGGATTTCTCTATCCTGTGTTTGGAACAGAATTCTTTTGAACAACATTAATTAGAAACTAAAGCTTTCAAATAATACATGGTTTTTATAGTAGGCTTGTTCAATGACCTTCAAACACTTTTTTTTTTTTTTCTTTAAATGTCAGACCCAAGTTTACGGTAGCATTTTAAGTTATGTTGTTGGATTTAAAACCTGGTGCCAACTTGATACTTCTCCATTGGTGTAGGTGGAAAAGAATCATGGATGAGCATTCATTACTCACATCTGTGCAGCATTCAGGTGAAACCAGCTTGATTTTTGCTTAGAAGGACCTTGTCCTGGTACTCTAGTCTGAGCCTTTCCCAAGTGATGAAGACCTGATTGTGCATCGATGACTTTGGTGCAAGGACTCTGTCCTAACTGTGAAGCCTCACCTCTGTGTCCTCACCTCTGCCACTGGCAGGTTGTGCTGTGATGGGGAACAGAGCAGTGGCTTTCCCCTGCAGCTGTGATGTGCTTGAGGTGACAGGATGTAGGAGTGGAATGTCAGGGCACACAGCTCAGTCCTCTTCACAGGGTTCTCTCACATGGCCTTCACTGTGGGTAGGCACAATTGGGCTTTCTAGTAGGACAGGGTGGGAAATTCCTCTGCTGGAAGGGAAGGAGGAGAGTGGAACTTGGTAGTCCAGGTGGCTTGCCACGTGCTGTTCATGGAGGAGTGTTTACTCCTGTGTCCTGGCACAGTGCATCTCTGAGCAAAATGTCTGCTTGTGTGGAGCTGCAAACCCCGAGTCCAAGGCTGCCAGGGAGCCCTTGGCAGCTCACAGTTGACTACCAGACCTGGGGACACTGCATGACAGAATCCATTTTCCCTTTGGGCAAGAACACTCAGGCCAAGGTTTTGTCCTGCATAGCCAGGAATGGTGTGTTTTAGCCAGTCCCTACACTACTGCAATCCAGCAGCTGTGGTACCCGTCTCAACCAGGCACAGCCACTGGTACCATGTCCTGTTTTCTTCACAGATCACAAGTCCTGCTTTGCCATTTACTCAGGCATGTTGCTGCTCAGCTCTGCTTACCCTAAGGAAGAAAGTGTCAAGTTTAAAAATTTACTGTTCTTTAGTTTTTAACTAAAACCACGCACATTAATACAAAAATAGAAGTACCACACTAAGGAGACAACAGCATGTAACCATGAAAATCTAGAAAGAGTAGTCTCACCTTTCCTTCTAGTATGGTAAACCCGTTTTGGTTGTGGTTTTCCACTGATGATGCCTTATTTTGCCTGTGAGGCAAGGGTGCACTTACAGAATGAGCACATGTAACCTTGGTTCCAGAAATCTCATCACAGGATCAGTTAGGTCAGAGAAGACCTCTGAGATCATTGAGTCCAACCTATGACCAAACTCCACCATGTGAACTAGACCACGACACAAAGTGCCACATCCATTCTGCTCTTAATATACCTCCAGGGACTGTGACTCCATCACCACCCTGGGCAATCCATTCCAATGTTTACTTACCCTTTCTGTCCTTCAATGGAAAATGTCTTGGCCCTCAAATTAGGCAGAAAACTTTGTTACAGCTGAAAAACTGGGCCCCATGGATGACAGAAACAGAGAGGGGCTTTGAGGAAAGACCATAGAGACAGCTTGTTCATGTTTGAACCCATGATCTATAGAGCAGGTGGGTAACTCTCATATCCTTGTCCTGGCAGCCAAACTGCAGGCCCTGTCTCTCCTCCTGCTGAATCCACCTCCACAGCTAGCAGACCTTATGTCTCCATCTTGTTTGCAATGAAAACTCAACAGTTCTCTCCCTTTCAGTCCAGCCTTAGGGATTCAGAGTCCTATTGCTGCATTATACATATGCCCAGCACATCTGGCTGGATTTGGTACCTGCTGTATTCCCCTCAGGGCATGAATGATTTGCACTTCACACTGAGCCAGAAGGGTCCTTTCCTAACAGAAATGGCAGGACTAAGTCATAAGAATGAAGTGCCCTAAATGCAAAATAATTGAATGTAAGGCTATATGTGCACCCCTCTTGCTGGACTTGACACTGCTCTCTGGGGAAGGCTCATCTTCCTCCTCCCCAGCTCTGTTGAGAGTAACCTGCATCAGCCTCCAGGGAACAGCTGTGGGCAGTTGGGTCAGGAGTACGAGTGAAATGTTCCTGCACATCTGTGTGCACTGGGGCCTGAGCTGCTTGCTCAGCTGTGCCTCACCAAAAGCAGCTCGTTGGTGATCAGCAAAACCTGCCCAACACCTGCAACACTCCAATGGCCACGTCACTCTGCCAAGGGAATAGCACGAGAGAGGTGGGAATGATGGCTTTGCTGCTGACATGAGGATGGTTTAAATATTCCTGAGAGATTCCTCTTGCATGTGGTGGGTCTGCTCTTTTTGGGCTTGGTTTTTAAACTTTTTTGTATCAGAGAGCCTCCCTATAATTCCACAGGCTCAGTGGTGAAGCAAGAGATCCCAGAGGTCCCAGCCCCAACTCACACCCCAGGGAGCAGCCTGCCACAGATGTGGAACTGCTGCTCGCAGATGTGGAGATGAAACTTTGCACTGGAAGCACCCGTGTCTCCTGCACTTATTTCAGTCTTGAGACATGATCAAGGAAAGCCTGCAGCTTGTGTTGCTAGGTAGCTGCCACCATAACAAATCTTTGTGTGCCTTTTCTAGCTCATTGCTGCCTCCCTCAGCATCAGCAGGACTAGGTACAAGTTTGCATTCATGTAATTACAAAATGCAAAATGGTACTATTAGTTTATTTTCAGGGTCTCTCATTAGTTACTTGATCAGAGAAACATTCCTAAGCATCAAATTTGGTTTTGAAATCCAAATGCTAAGCTGCTTCTCCTTCTATTTTTTCATATAACATTGACTGCGGTTTCTTATTCCTTAAACATCAGCATTTCTTTTGTTTTGGAGATTAGTCCCATAGTCAAGAAATATGAGAAGCAGCTTAATTTGTACAAAGACAAATTTAGCTGAACTTTTCTGCAAAAATGCTCAGCAGTGGAACAGTTTCTGGTGTTCTGATCCCTTCGCTTCAGTTTGCAATCCAGTGCAATGTGTGGTACATGCTGCCTGTGAATTGACTCCAATTCTGGCTTCCTCTCCAGTAACGTGAGGACTGGATATATTCACTTTCACAAAATGAACAGAAAATTAGTGTGGACACATCCGCTGGCAGAGGCTGGGCTTGGGCTCTGTCATAGAAATACCTGATTTGAGGGAGAACTTTCAACTTCTGCCTTGGAAAAACAGAATATTAATAAGTGGTGTGCAAACTGATGATGAACAGGCCAGTACACAGTTTTAGCCTGGGCTGGGACTCCTGAATTCAAACTGTGACTTTGAGAATAATTTTCTTAGAATGATTTAACACACATGCAAAGTTGGGACAGCCGTACAAAAAAGAAATCCTCACTCCTCTATTCTGCTGCCTGGTGCTTCTTGTGTTATGTTGGCACAAGTTTTTGTGTGCCTGCCCAGTGTGCAGGATGTAGAAATTGATCCAGCTGGGAAAAAAAACATGTTTCTTTTGGTGGGTTTTACCCTGAATCAGTGCCCAATATCCCCAAACCTAGAAAACTAAATTGTACAAATAATTGCCAGCACTCCTTGGGCACTGCAAGGCAGGGAGGAAGCGTTTCAAGAACGTGGCAGGACAGTTTAATTTAGAGAGGAGTCCGTGCATGGAGAAGACTACTGGCTTTAAACCCCCATCTGCTCTAGGAGGATGCCAAGTGTCATGAGCAACTCTGTGTTTCTCATCACGTGTATTCTTGATCAGTGTCAAACACTTATAAACATCCGTGATTAAGGATGTCAACCACACATCCTCAATTATTTAGTGTTAGTTTCAGGCTATGTTATGATGTTT
Organism: Chaetops frenatus; assembly: GCA_013400775.1. NCBI lineage: Eukaryota > Metazoa > Chordata > Aves > Passeriformes > Picathartidae > Chaetops > Chaetops frenatus. The sequence continues at coordinate 610,469 of VZTR01029512.1, read as the reverse complement.
AATGTTTTTATTGAAAACAAAAATTGGGCAAACAAGAAAAGCAGGGGTGCTGGGGAAAGGAGAACATGTAGACTCAGCTCATGACAACCAAACTACCTCTTGTATCTTTCCTGGCTGCTGGGGAATATCTAGGGCCAAATTAAATTGGAGGGTGTGTTCTCCCAGAAAGTTTCGGGCACTTTATTCTACTTTTAATACCACACTAACATTAGTGTTTGGCTAAAAGGAATATTTTCTCCTATCTGAGAGTTTGGAATTTTCTTTTTATTATGCATGAAGATGTTTTAAGCAAAAACAAATATAAAACCAGCTCTTGTGATAAGAACTAGAGAAAATTTTCCCTTCTTCTGCATCCTGTTCTTGTCTTTCCTATGGCTTTACTAGACCTTCAGAGGTCAGCAAGAAATGCAGAGAACTGTCCTTTCTTCCTTGTGTGTTGGGACAATCTATTTCTTGGTAGGTCAGCTTTTCTGTATGTTGATGTTGCAGAAATTCACAATATATACTCCAGCCACTTCTTGGAGGTGAAACAGAAAAAAGGTCTGAAAAAGCACAAAGATAAACACAACAACTTGAGGAAAGATGTACAATTTAGGGAGACTTAAGAGGCTTAGAAACAGAAAAACTGACCTTAACCCCACTCCCCCCAAAAAATATTAAGTACCATGACACAGACTCGGGTGTAGGGGGACAACAATAGGGAGTGAAAAATAACCCCTGGAAATTTGACTTCCTTGATTTGCCAGTGTAGGATGTCAGCTGGAAAGACCCAAGCAGAAAAGGCAATTTAGTGCCCACAGAAGATGGGCACAGGTCAACATCCTCAGCACCATATACCTGTCCCTCCAGCAAAGTCCCTGAAGCAAAGTCACACACAACAGTTGCCAGGTCATTGCTTTAAAAGCTGTTTTAAATCATGTCTTGCAAATTAGGAAGAATCCTCTAGTCATACCTTTCCCAGAAACAGAGTACTATTTAACCTCCAGCTGTAGATAACACCACCTGCCTTCTTCCCTTCCACCCTAGATGGAATACAACAGAGCAGTGTGTCTTTAGGGTGATCACACACAGGGCAGGAGTTCACTCAACAACTCAATCTCATTGAAGAAATACTTCCTTAAGATTCCTGAACTGTGCTCTTTTTTTACACACCAAGGAGGAGTAACTTGGAAAGCAGGGCATGCATAGTACTCCCACTGTGAACAGTTAAACTCTGCAGACAGAACAAAATTGCCACCAATGGGAAGATGGAGCACAGAGAAGCATTCACAGCAGTTCCTTCCCCTCACTGCTGCAAGTGCAGCACTACAGCCAAAGGAACTAGAGCCAGTCCAGCCTGACTGGGAAGCAGTGAGGAACACAATTAACAGTAATGCTCTCCATCAAATCTAAATCCCTCCCAAGACAGCTTGCTGAAAAGAGATGTTAGTCACTGAGCTGCAACAAAAGGAGCTTCCTATCTGGTAAAAACTAAGTGAAGAGTTATGGCTGATTTCTTTGAAACCATTTCAACATTTGTTTGAGGAGGAACTAAAATAAAACGCAGATGCTGTACTTCTTTACCAAGATATTGAAGCACTTTAAAAAAAACCCAACAGCAGTCATAGGGAAAACAATGAACGCCATGCAACAGCCCTTATCCATCTCATCACCTGTGTCCATAACAGAGAAGGGAAATATACTCCTTGTACACACAGGAGCTATATAAGAACACCAGTGCTCTATCACCATTCCTCAGACCTCATTCAACAGCTATCAGTGCATCACCACACAGCCTGCCTTCCAAGAAATGCAAGCCTGTTGGTACTGCTTGCAGGCCATGGTCAGAACAAATCCTGTACATGATAAAGCAGAGCTTGCATTCAGTGCCCCAGATCAGAGTGTCACCAGGCATACATTTGAGCAAAATTAACTTGTTGTGAGTGTTGATCACAGTGGTGTAACAAAGAGCCAAACTGGTGATAAAACTGGACTAGATTATAGATAGAATGAAAGCCAGAAGAGCTTTCATTCTAGTCTGAGTGCCCAAGTCCCCACATTTCTCTCACAGAGCTCGAACCAAAGGAATGAAAGTCACTTTTCCAGTGCTGTACCTGCACAGACACACGGGCTGGCTCAGCTCAAGGCCAGCCTGCATCCCACTGCAATTACAGCACACACAGGATGGGCCTGGCTGCTTCCACAGGTCACTCAAAAGCAGGACAGTCCTGGGTGTGTGGAGCCCAGACTAAGTCAGCTCACTCAGCCTAGGTCAGTCAGATTTCACTGCCCCTATCTATAAACTCTAGAGGTAACTGACTCCATGTGCTGCAGCCACAGGCCTGGATCCAAGTGTCTGGCTCTACCAGGAGGAGCATGTAACTTCAGAGGCACTGAGATACACACAGAGGCAATTCCAGAAGCAAAGGAACAGCAGAGCTGAAAGGATTCAAGCTGGGTATGTTCTGGCATTCAAAATGGACAGGCATGTAGATGAATCACGTTTTATAGACAGTCTCCCATAATTTTCCACACACACATTCCTAGCATAGAATCCTTGAACAAAAGCACAGTACAGCCAGTAGAGTAACATTTCCTTCCTAATGGCAAGAAATCTATTTACATATTCAAGTGTAATCTTTTAAAGAGCTAAATCTTTCCATACCTAATACCAAAATAACCAACCTCTCAGTGCTGAGTCTCTCCTACATAAATGGAAGGTGTTCAAACAAGATACAGAGCTAATACATAACAGCTTATAACACAACTTTTATTAGAAAAGTTATACATAACAGCATCAACTATTTTCGAGAATATTAACCTTGAAAAGCAACAAAAACAGACTAAAAATGTGTAACAAGAAACTAATGACCTTTTCTATAATTAAACATTCAAGTTATCTACAATGTCTCTTTTTACAAAGGGGAAAATTATGGTTTAACAGGCACATCATGTTGAAAATAAAGCTGCAGTAACTTTATACAATTAACTTTTTCAAGGATTATTAGAACATGGTCATCATGTAGTCTCAGAGTTTTTTAAACATTCACATCATTTTACAGTTGAGTATACACTGAAATTTCAGAGTCCCAAAATTATTTCACAAAAGTGCCAACATTAAAACCAGAACCTTCAGTGTGAATAATTTTGCCCTAAAAAAAGTTAAGACAGGTCTCCATAATCAACATATTCACATAATTTCTGGTGCTACCTGGTCTAACAGTAAAGCTTCATTCTTTAGAAATAAAATCAAACTGGACTTCTTTTGCAAAACTGATAAAACATTTTGAACATGGGAGTGTACATTATCAGAAAAAATTGACATTAAAACCATAAATATATCTGAAGAGCCATTAACGCACTACACAATTAAGTGGAATAGTGCCCATCTGTACTCCATATTCAAAGTTTGTTGACCTTTCGGTACAGGTGGTATCTGAATTTAGCAATTTTTCTTATTCTTATTGTCAGATGCCTGCTTCATAAAAAAAAATCAGATAATTTACAATCTAGAAGTCTGTTTTAAAAAGTCTGAAGTTTATATACAGCTCTAACAAACCTAAAGCACTATGATTTCTTAAACGTTTAAATCAAATGACTAGTTTCCATTTGTCATTAACAGTAATTAGCCATTATCAGTAGTGGACCATAACAAGGTGATAAGTGAAAAGGAATGTTTTGTCTAAAATGCTTCACATGTTCTGTCCTTTCATGTATCATGTAGAGGAAGTGCTTTCCACAGACACTCGTTTCCCCTCAGCATCAAGGGCTACAAAAATCTGACTGCAAAAATGCAGTGACACAGCAAGCTGACATATCAGGCACTACCTTTCATATTGGCAGCTTTAAGAGACCCACGGTATGCACAAAGACCTAGAGAAGGGAAAAAAAACCTACTACGAGAAGCAGACCGAACATTTCAGATGAGTTTGGCAAAGTTTTTAATCAGACAAAAGGTTGGCCATTCAGATTTACTTGTATAGGTTAAAAATATCTCTATTCAATCAACTAGTCAAATTACTGTAAGACATTTTCATTGATACTCAACATCACATGCACCAATATTGCACACATCTGCTCCGAGCTGTTAAAACAATCTTTATCTGGGCGCTTGAGATGTCTGGTTTCTGCAGCTGGAACTCAAGTCACCCAACCCAGCCAGCAGTTTCACTAAAAAATTGAGTGGTAAAGTTAAAATACAAACCCCAAAATAACCCCAAGAGAAAACCAAGGACTTTATACAGACAATAAAATCTAAATTTTCTGCAATGGTCTTGTGGGCCCTACGGACAGGGCAATACACACACGCACTGGTGAGACGAGCACTGGCTCTGCTCTAGGGAACCATTCAGATAATGTGAAACCTGGGACCAGGGGTGGCAATGATGTCACTGTAGGGCTCCTCCTGTGTCAGCTCTATAGCTTGCTGCTTTTTCAGTACCAGGAAACTGTAGAATTTTGCAGCTGCTTGTTTTCTATTCGTATTTCTGCACAGCTCAAGCAAACTGATAGATTCTGCTCCAGTCTTAGCAAGAGCTCTCTGAAAAACACAACATTGATACCACAAATTAAATAGAGAACCACACAGAAACAACGTCTCTTGCCAAAATTCTGTTTGTTTTCAATCCCAGGACATCGAGGGATTCAGAAGGATGGGAACATTACAGTATGTACATGAAAATTTCTTTATGGATCTTAGCTATGAAATGAAACCTAGTAGGCTTTCCAGAAATGTGTGAAAAATCATTCTTGAATCTGCTGAATGTACTCCAGAAACACTGTTGTATAGCACAAGGTTTTATTTCTGCAGCAATAGCTAACCTGTCCTTTTTGACTACAGGACAGTTTTTTTTGATAGGAATAAAATTTTAAAATTCAAGTTGTATTTCTGAAAATAAAGGTAATTCCAAAAATAAAGTTTCAAGAGCTAATGTTCTTTGAAAGATGCATCATTTTCCCAAGGTGAAAGCCTATGTATTTCTAAAACTCCTGTCTTAAACTAAGTACCCAAAGTCACGTATATTTTCTCAAAGTCTTGGCAAGAACACATTAAAAAAAAATTATGAAAATACATCTTTTTGCTGGCCAGGACAACAACTGAAATCTTTACTTAAAACAGAACTGTCTGCCCTGGAATGAATTTTAACTAGATGAAAAGATATTTGGTTGGTCAAACCAAATTACTTTGTATTAATCAGATCTTAACTCCAAATTTTATTGCAGATTTAATGTTTCAGCCATCCAATGCGATGCTCTTTTGCGTACATGGAAGAAAGGATTGAAAAAAGCTAGTTATGGCCAAAGAGAATTCTCAAGCTCTCTTCAGAAACTGATAAAACATTCAGAGTGGAAAACATCATGCAACACTACCAACTCAACTCTGTATACTTTAGAAATTATTTTTAAGCTACAGTTGTACTGATTTGGTCTGGGACAGAGTTAATTTTCTTCACATATGTTCCTCATATGCTATGTTTTGCATCAAGTAGGCTGGAGGTGCACAAGGAGCTGGGAGCGGACAGAGCCAGGATAGCTGACCCTTCCTGTTCAGGAGCACACTGGGGTGCTCAGTCAATGTATCAGAAAATACCTCTTCAGTTCCAGCACAAGAATCCATCCTACAGACGGATATCTGTCTGTGCAGACTGAAGCCACATGCTAGAAATCAGCCAAAGTCACATTTCCACAGTTGTTAAAGAGATTCAGCTTCTCATGGCACACAAGTTTTCAAACTAGCCTAGCCAGGAAGTAAACATCCTGTACAATGGTGTTATCCCTAGACTCTCAGACAGTCAGAGGTGCTATGGTGTCATTAAAAGAACAATCAAAGTAAATTATTTTAAAATTTAAATTTCTGGGACTCTTAATTGCACACCAAGTGTGGACATAAAGGTTGAAAAATTTTAATTCAAATGTTCTCTGAACAAAAAGTGACAATTATAAAAGTATAGATTTAATTTTAATATAATTATTTAATATAGATTTAATCAACTGCATGCATTCTTTCCCCTGTAAGATAACTGGTATTATAGGCTGTAACACCAACTGCAAAGAAATCTTTCTTGACCTCAGGTCAACAGCACCAGTGGGCACACTCAAAAGCTGCTTTAAGAGAAAGCAAACGATCATGGGTACCTGAAGTCCATGGAGCATTTGCTGAGTCCTCTTGTTCCACCTCCTTTCTTCTTGATCCTGATCACCCCCTGTGCCATCTTCTTCCTGGAAGCAGGTGCAATATAAAAGACATCAATGAAGCTAGTTCTGATATCCACTGAATATTAAATACTGTAGCTAAGAGACAAGTTATCCCATTTGAGGATACAGCTCGTTTTCTTGCAAAAAGCTACTTTCATTAAGTAGCACAAGCTATTTAAAATGAACCACACCATTAAGTTCAAAAGTTCTTGTCTAAGGCATCCTAAACATATAGAGTGGTTTAATCCAGCCATCTGTGAGAACAAGAGAACACTAATTCAAAACAGAATGTATATGCAATTTATAAAATAAAATAATATAAATATTATAAAACGGTCATGAAATAATTAAAGAATTACATTTCCAAAGGCTATTAATAAGGACACACAGAAGAGCTATTTCTTATGCGTTTTACTAAATCCACAGTCAAACACTTCTGGGAAACACATAAACTGATTCTACACAGAGTTCTTACTTCTTCCTCCTCCTCCTCCTCTTTCTCCTTTTCCTTCTCCTTTTCTTTTTCTGGCAGAAGTTCTAGTTCAGGTATTAGCTGGCAGATGTTTTGGGGCTCCTCTGGAGGCATTTCTACAGGTGGTATTTCCAGCTGTTGTGATGGTGGATGCTTTAAGAGCACACAATACAGTTAGACAAACAGTATCATTTTGCCAGTGCTTTTACAATAGAATGATGGTGCTACAGACCAGTTTAATAAAATCCAAGTATCTAAATCTTAGCCATTTGTCAGAACTTTTCATTTTTGAAAATGGAGAAGCAATTTTGCTTTGCTATCCATATGTGTATTTTCAATCCTTTAGATTCTATTCAAACCAGAAATTATGATACCACTGTAAAGTAAAAAGGCTTTCCAGTGACTTCACTTATGCCACCATCCAAACTACTGATCTCATTCCTTGGATTGGCACATGGGAATTTAAAATCCCACATCACCAGATGCAATGCTGCATGAATACAGTTTAACTCACTGGAACTAGACATCTTCAAAATATCAAAATGCTGTTCTCATCAATACAAACATGAAGGAATTAAAACATTGGTACCTGCAAAGTTTCCGAAAACATATGAATGACTTTGGTGCTCAAGTATATTCTCAGAAAATATTTATGTCAAGAGGAAAATCCAGAAAAGCAATTTAGTAAGATTTATGTAGACAGTTCTAATAAAATTAATATATGGTACTCTCCTAAATCTATAAACAATGAAGTGCTTGCCAGTAAAGTTACCCTGACACCTGAAACAGTTTCTACACATACCTTAAAATGGCTAAGCAGCTTCTGATGTAGTCACACAGCAGGTATCACTACAGGTTGCCTGTGTTGCTAGAGGCCTGGCTCTGCTCACAGAATTCCCAACACACCAACACCCCCAATTACACTGACTTAGCACAGTCGATGCCAATTTCCCCCCATGACATGGACAAGAGGAGCAGCAGCTGCCACCCTGCTTAGTAAGATAAAGTAACATCTAACAGTCCCATTCTACAGTGAACAACCTGTTAGCCAAGGAATGTGAAGAGTGAAGTTAAAAAATGCACAAATATGAGACACAGCATAAACTAGCACTGTTCTCACTGCACAAGCATTCAGAAAAATACACCTTTCATTTTGTCAATTTCCTTCCTCTCCCATTCACAAACAGGTTCTTTTCATACTGCATCACAGCTAGTGTCCAGGTCTACTCACAACTCAACTAGGAAATCTCTCCAGACAATCAAAGTTTTTCATTGAAGCCTTAAGCCTGGAACACTAGGGCTGTCTTAAAAGATGTTTATACAGCTAAGACAACCCTTGCTTTATGGAAGTTGTACATATACACTTGCCAGGCAGAACTTGGTGAGCAATACACTAGACTCCTTGAAGACTTTTATTGGAGGAAATAGTATAACTTCTTTATCCTACCAGCATTTAAAATGTTTCTGTAAGCTTTTCACCTAACAAAGGCACCAGAATGACTACCCAGGAACAAGTGTTCTGATACTACTACAGTGAATCTCAGAGGACCACAGAAAGCTAGGGCCTCAAATCTGTATCATTTCCTACTCAAAGACACTGCCCACTTCTCATTCCCCATATAAAAACAGTAAAAGCTTACTCACAGGTAGCACTGGCTCTGGTTCTACTTGCTGCAGCTTGCGTTTAACACCAGTCTGGGCTGGTGGGGGTGGCATGACCGATTCATCCAGGTTGGTTCTGCTGCCTTCCATCATTGACTCTTGCAAACGGCTTGGTTCTTCCAGAATAGGTTCATCTATATTCCACAACAAATGCTCTTTTAGAAACTTAGGAATGTAATTAGAAACTGTACCAAAATCCAATCTGCTATTATTTTAGAATTGAGCACTCTGAACAGCCTGCACTTTTAATCCACTGGTTCAAAGAATTCCTAAGCATCCTCTATTTCTAGGGAAAAAAAGTTATTTCATGTTACAGTTTGTACATCAAGTTAAACAACCATTACAAAGCTCATTGCTTCATACATAATCTTTGATAACTTAATACAAAGCACAGATAAAAGAGAAAAACATGCTCCAAGGGAAAGCAGAGCAACTTTGACAAGACACAAACCAATGACATCTCGTTGCTGCTGTTGCTGTTGCTGCTCCTCTCTGGGAACCTCTGGGTTTTCAAAGTCTTTAAGGAACTCATCAAGATTGTCAGCTTCTCCACCTTTCCTCCTCTTTCTCAAGTCTTCTGGTACCAGAGGTGTAAGACAGCGAGTAAAGAGCTACAGAGGAAATGTTACATTATTCACTATTGAAGTTCTCAGTGTCCTTTACTTTCATTTTGGATCAAGTAATTATGGGCTATCTTTCTCAGTTTTTAAGCTCCTCTCCAACAGTACTAACTAACAAAAATAATTTAGTTTTGTAACCGATAGCAGCAATGTTTAAAATATTTACCTTAGTTCATTAAATGTGTTTTTTCTTCCAATTACGAATACTGCCATCACTATATCACTATTTATATGCTGATGTTTGCTATACATGAAGCACAATCGTGAATATAGTCTGTTTAAAAATGAACTTGCACAAAAGCATTACCTTCAGTAGCCTGTTATTCCACAAAGGCTGTGCAGGCAGAGAGAAAAGCTTTTCAACTCCACCAGTTTCTTTCCACATCATCAATTTCTTAGTAGGAGGTGCCAAATCCAAAGTAGTAACAATATCAGAGTAGTCACTTAATTGGGCTCGAATAGTCTTGCTGTCCAGTTCTTTGACACTGTCCACAATCAGCTTTCTCTTCCTCTTTGCTTTGGTTTCCTTGACTGTTGAGATTTTTAGCAAGCAATGAAGGTTAGCTCAAACAGGTACCACACTGCAGAAGAATCCTGCAAGTTCTCTATAGGTCTTACTTGCCGACGTATAAAACTGCCTCAAGAATCTAAGGCAACACTAGCTTTGGGAGAAGGATTAAAAGCTATGTGCAGTCTAAAACGTAAATGCTACACCTGTATGTAGGTATACCATAACCCACAAATTCTTCTGTGCCTCCTCATCTACCTAAGCCTCAATGTCCTCAGCTGCACATGCCTCACTCTCCCATGGTTTGCTTGTTAGGCTGGTGCAACCATTGGCCACTGAGTTGAACAGAGGATGGCACACTCCTCTTATGAGGCAAGGCTGAGAGATTTGTTTTTGTTCAGCCTGGAGAAGAGGCAGCTTTGGAGTCACCTAAGTGTGGCCTTCCAGTACCTGAAGGGAGCCTACAAGGAAGACGGAGAAGACATTTACAAAGACATGCAGTGACAGGGTAAGGGGGATGGCTGCCAACTGACAGAGTAGGTTCAGACTAGATATCAGGAAGAAATTCTCTGCTGTGAGTGTGGCAAGGCACTGGAACAGGTTGCTCAGAGAAGCTGTGGATGCCTCATCCCTGTCAGGGCCAGGCCAGATGGAGCTCTGAGCAACCTGGTCTAGTGGAAGGTGTCTCCGCTCATGGTAAGACAGTTGGAACTAGATCTTCACAATCCTTTACAATCCCAGCCATTCTATGACTCTAAATACCACATCCACTTTTTTCCCTAAGCCCCACCTGAGCTTTGGTAGAGTTAATGTGGGTGGTTATTTTAAGTGTAAATTTCTGACCCTGTTCTAGGGATGACTTTACAGTGCTCACAGCCTGGTACTCTGCAGCAGACCCTGAGGCTCTGGCACATGCTGTCTTTGCTGGTCCCAGCAGATGAGCTGGTCCCCTGCTGCCAGCCTGCCACGAGAGGGCAGTGCCAGGGCCCTCCCACTGGCCAAACAGGGAATGAGGGCCTGGACAGCTCAGTCTAAAAGCACAGGACAAGCAACTTTCTTTCCAGATATTAATTTTTCAATAAAGTGGGAGTCAGTATATAACAAGCCAAATATAGTATCAGTTAAAATAAGCAAGTTTCTTGCATTAAAGAAAAAGACAAGGAAAATCCCTATTTAGTAGAAATTCAAATACAAAGGTGCACCTCTTGAACTCAGCAATTCATTAAAGCTACAAATCACTGTAAGAGCACTCGTTCTCAGTGTAAACAGTCGCTCCTGCCCTTCAAACACAGCGTATTGAGAACTGTGCTGCACTATAGATACCATATTAGAATTAAAGACATGCTGAGTTCCATTCCAACTCAGTGCATTCTAACTAGCATCTTTATCTAAAGCTACAGTATCATGCTGTTACCTGCACTGACTGCAGAAACTACAAACTAGTGTTTTCTGAGACTATCCATGTAAGCTACCTCTCTGGAAAGTACTGGAGGGCTAGTATTAGAATAAAAGGAATTCAGCACTTGATCCCTGATTTCTCCCCCAAGTGAGAAGCAGAGTCAGCAGCAGTGCTAAGCATTCATTTCCACTCCATCAAGCTAAGGTGGTCTGTGACGAACTGTGTAATATTCCCCAATAGCTCACTCACCAGTTATGTCAATAGGCTCCAGAGCAAAAGCTTCCTCTTCATTGGGAACAAGCGTTGTCTGGTCAGTCATGGTTGGTAACGGTTCCACTGGATCTACGGAGTCTGGGCTGTCTGGGCCTCCCACTGCCAATTACAAACACCCTGCATTAGGTCAAACCATTAACAGGCTGTGCTACCCTTCCCATTCCCTCCTCCACACCTTAAGGTGGTTTACCACATTTCATACTTTTGAGCTGAATATGCTTTTAAAGAATTAGAATCCAAATTAAATGAGTTGAAAGTAATTCTAGATCTGGTTCTAGATCATACTCACTTGATACATTATCATCATCATCCATATCATCATGGGGAGGCTGCTCTGGCATCATTACTCCACTTTCTGAGAGTGCAGGTGGGTCATCAAAAATACCACCATCATTATTACTGAGAAGTTTATCATCTGAATCAACCATAGGAAAGAATCAATTTGCATCCACAAATTCATGAAATAAGTATAGACAACTTTACAAAGCAGTACAGACAAGTTTATTACAACACAGATGAAGACAGTTGAAAAGTTAAAAAAACAGTACTTTCAATGCTGACATAGAAGAAAGTAGCAGTGCTCTTTCAAGGGGCATTTCAGCTCTAATTCTGAGCTTACAGTTAACCTTTATTACAATATATTTGCCACATATTTGCATCTTACACCTAAGTTTTTTAGAACTTTGTTTGAAATATGCCAACACATAATGTGCTGTGAGTCATGTATACTGCTGCAGTACTCGCAAACCAGAACTCCACTGTGCAAGGCATGACTTTGACAGGGATCTTGGATACAAAGGAAACAAATTCCCCTCATCTACCCAAGAAGTAATTAATTAAGGCAGGAGGTAGGATAGAGCAAAAACAAATTTCTCAAGCTTACCCAATATTCCACCATCATTTCCTTCTCCAAAATTATCATCTTTGTACTGGTCTTCATATTCCAGGTGATTAGATTTCTCGTTGAGGTGACTGGTGCTCTGTTCAGGTTCCAGTAGGAGATTGGAAGCACTAGTGCTCACCAGCATGTCATCCTCAAATGCACTACCTTCTCTCATCATCTCACGATCATCCATCCCAAAGTCACCTGCAAGAATACAATTGTACTGCTATAAGTGCTGAAGAACCAAGATGCAAGGGCTCTACCTAACTTATCAACAAAGGCCCTTATGTAAGACCAAACTTTAGTTCAATTTATCTTCTTTGCAGAGTTAATGACCAGATGTAAGGAATTGTTCCCAGCAATAGCAAAAAATACTGTTCAAACAGTTATATAAATACCTATCTCCCCTTTAAAGCATTTTATTGTACTTATTTGAATTGATATTAGCAAGATCCTACTTAACTCCACCTGCACAGAAACCAAAGGATTCAATGGAATTCAAAGATGTTGCGCCTTATGCCTCAAGGGTGGGCTTCAAGTACAGGGAACAAACCAATACCAAGTCAACACCATTTCTAGATTGTTCCTTCAAAACAATTACTGAATTATGGATTACAATACTGTATGTTGGGAACCAGACGTTCAAATAAAACTGTCTTTAGGCTTTGATTCAGATGTTGGAACACTGTCCTTGAAAAGATACCCAAAGCAGCAAACTCATCACCAGTGACTGATTCAGCTTTAAAAATCTCCCAATGGTTTCTGACTGAGAGCATGCTTAAGATTAAAGCAACAGCTCACTTCATATTCACACCACATTCTGAAAATTGTAATTGTCACAGTACTTCACTGAATGACTAGATTGAATATTCTTAAGCTTTTCTTTCTGCCTATTCTAGGCAGCTAGAAGCTTGCTGAGCATTAGAGGACAGACTTTCTGGAAAAACTGGCATGAACAAACTAAAAATTAAATGTACAAATGCACAGCATGTTTGATCAGATTTGTTTTGTGCTTATTGGGCATTCCACAGTAATTGCAAAAACACATCTTACAACAACTGAAATTAGCTAATGACACATGAGATCTTTACCAAAGTCATTGTCCTGGAGGATACTGATGTTGCCTACTTCTTCTCTCATTGTAATTTCTTCCACTCTACTCTGGTTCAAACTGAACTGCTGAGCCACATCAATATCACTTAAACAAAGAGAAGGCAATTATTAAAAATCTCCTTAAAAATGAACAACAGATAAAGCCTGCTAAGATAAACATGGCATTTTTTAGTAAGAAACAATTTTACATTCAAGTCAATTATTGAAAAAAATAACAGTGAACACTGAATAGAAACTATTACTTAAAACAGTGAGACCATTAATGGTTCAAACCTATCACCCAAATTGCATTAGCTTCTGGGAAATGTATCAGTAACCTCTCTTACTCCTGGCTGTGTTGGGATTAATAATTTCAAAGGCCAAATTAACAACCAAGAAAAGCCTTCCACCCCTTCAACAGCTATTAATATAGTTTATCAAACACTGTATTTTGCACCAGTACCAAGTTAACACTATTTATGGTGTATTAAAGTACAGTTCTTATAAAGACACAGAAATTTTATGCAATTTCAAATTAGTATATACTCTAATTTGAATTTAAACTAAATTGAACACTGAGTAAGATGTATTCTAAAACCTCCCTCATGAATAATTCAAACAACAAAAACAAAATAATAAAAAAGCATCAGTTTTTTAAAGATTAAGAACTATTCAGGTTGTATACTTGTTATATGTACAAGTAACCCAAAAGTATTAAGAAGTTATAAGAATTAGAAGTGCCACTTCAAAAGGTCAACAACATTTCCATAAAACTAATCTTGTCTAACCTAAGGATGCATGTGATGTAGGGTGCCCTGCACAGAAGAAAAAATAAAGCTATAATAGGTTATCTGATTTTTTCAAAAGCTCCTGTAAGGACAGCTTTAACTTCAGTTAAAGTCAATGCTACTATGAACTTAAAATCAACACAAAGATGACTGCACACTTCCTTATTAGTATATTAAAAGACCTAAGAATAGAAGTTACCTACAGACTTTTTTTTTTTACATTCAGCAATGAGTTAGCTTTTTAAAATCAGGTTCTCCTCAACTAAAACCAATTATCATTTCCATGGAAATGAAAAAAACCCCAAGCTTACTCTAAATCAGGAAGTGGTTGGTCAAAATCATGAAACTCCTCAGGTAAGGTAATAGCATTATAAGCAGCCTCTCTGTTTTCCTCAGGCAAATCAACAACTCCTGCAAAGAAGAATAGCCAGACATGAGCTCCCACTTCTTAAAGGATAGCATTTTTAACATTAGTATTTTCTCTCTGCATGAGCTTACTGTCTTTAAATTTGCTGAACTGAACTGATGCTGAGACACCTACAAAGAAACCTTAGATAATGCTAGTGAGATTCAAACTAAATTGAAAACATATGTCCCCAAGCCGTTGCACTGTCTGTACAACCCTGGAAGCCTGAAAACAATCAGTAATGTTTGTGTGGCACTATGCAGAGCTGTGCAGCCAATACAGGCATTGCATGTTTCACAACACTACGGGTATCTGCTCCAAAATAATTTTATCATGATACATGGTAGGAGCTGCAGGGTTCTACATTACAGTGGCAGCACAGTGTGACTACTTTGCTACTGGTCCTTTATTCAGTTCCATCTCCTCCAGAAGTCGTGGAACAGTACTGATTGCACTTGGGGCACAGTAACTCATAGGCTTCTGCACATAAAAGGACTGTATTACCAAAACCACACACATACCTTTTCTTATCCTCCGGAGATGCTTACTCTTATTCAGCAGGCATTCTCAGAGCATGACTATCAGACTGGGCATCACAAAACCAGTGCCAGTAGTTGGTCCCTCTCTTTTATTCAAAGTCTTAAAAGGTCAGGGCACTTGAAAGTGTGTGGGAAATGCAGGTTCAATTCCTTCTGTAACTTGCAGAAGATTTGAGCTCTATGCTCTGCCTTCTGACCCACACACACAACACAGGCAATTCTGAGGTACAGATACTTCAGAAACACTCTGCTCACTGTGCTCCTCTCTGCAATGAATAATCAAAGAACCACTGTCCATAGAGACCAGGAACAAGTGTGAGTCTGTAGCTTACTCATCATGGTACTTGACTAGGAATGAAGAAATCTAGTCAATCCTTTCAGGACTGTTCAATAATTTTACCTGTCTGCTGCTTAAAATTAAACATGTAAATGATTCTCAGAACAGAGAGACTCAAGACAATGCCTAAGGCACAAAGCTGATAGACTGAGAATAAAGACCAGTGCCTCAGCTTCTGTCAGGCCAGCGTGCCACTTTTTGTAAATCTTGATTTTAAGGTGCTTTCCTTTCGACATGCACTCTGTTAGGAGCAGGAAAATTGAGAAGATTCACAGATTGCCTTGTGAAATTAAAACAAATTTATGTTCTTACCACCCAGGAAGTTAAACACAGTAGTAAGCAAAAAATTAGCAACAGTCAGCAAATTGCCACTGAAAGCTACACAAAATTCAACACCTGAATTCAATGCCTGAATCACAACCTGTAGATCAGGCAATGACGATAAAGGCATTACATACCATAACTTTTCTTGTTACTGCTGCACTGGCTTTCAAGAGCTGCTTTTTTAAAAAACAGAAAGTCTCCCTCAAGTTCAGCTTTTAAATCTATTGCACTCACTAACTTAAAAAGGTAGAATATGATTTAGCAGCTGTGAGCATCCAGCAGCACCAGTGCCACAGTGACACTTCAGGTGGAAAAAAGCTCCCCCAGGCCAGAATTAAAGAAAACTATCCTTAAGGCCATAGAAGTATGAAAGCCAAATAATTAACTGGCTGGATGGAAAAGTAATTTCAAATATTAATATGGCACCCCATCTTCATGAAAAATATTTAAGTAAGCAACTATAGAGAGGGAAATTATATTGCAAACATACAAAAGGAAAATGATCTTTGATGGACACATTACAGTTCACGTTATTTTCAGAAACTAAAATGTGAAAGTGGTAAAAAACCAGCCTACTTTTATGTTTCTTTTGTAACTCGTGGCAAAAGAATCCTCACCCTTGACAGAAACCAGTCCCCTTCTGTGCTTCTATTCAGAGGGGCACTGGCCTTTTTCAGACAGAAGATAAAAAACATGCAGTGTATTTCTGTTTAACATCATACACCAGCAACAGCCAAAATCATAAGTGGGATTTTACTGAATCAGCATTAATAGAAGTTGTTTTTGTTCAGAATTCAGTTAAAAGATGTTTTTCAGCAGACAACTCAGTCAGCCAGCCAGCAGCAATAATTACTTCTCCTATAACCTATACCTTTATGTAGTTATACAGACATAAAAAGGCAGAATTGTATGTCTTCTTAATAAATACATTTATCAATGTAACTTTCCAGAGAGTGCTTAGATAAGGACAGATACCTGGACGAAAAGCCATCTTAATCTTAATGAAAGCCTCATTACAGTCTGCAAGAAGATATTTTGCTTTCCTGTGGTAGATTCTAACAACACCTAGTAAGAGATGTCCTGAGGTTCGAAGTGCCATCTTCACCTAAAAACACATTGCACAATCAGTGAATTAGATGTACACCCACTTTTCTTTTAAATGACACCTCAGTCAGCTTTACATGAATTTTCTCAATAAAATCAAATATCCAAAACAAGTATAAAAATCCGCAGAAATCTGAAGAAACAAAGAATGCAAAGTCTACAGTTCAATATGATACTCCATTACATTATTTATGGATGACTTGGCAAATATCACTAAATTAATAGCAGCTTACTCCAGGAATTTCCAAACACTGCTCTGCCTACTTAAAAAATAAGTGACAAAGCCTATTTTTACCACATCTTTTTTCTACCACCTTTGCTACTTTAATTGTGAAAAAAGTGAAAAATACAAAAAGTTGGACAGCCATAAGTAGTGATTTGGTTAAGCAAAATCTGGTTAAAAACTCTTAGCTACCTCTCCATCTTCTGTCCTGCAGTTAAAAAGAAAATCAGAGAGAAACAGTGGAAGATGTGGCATGCCCATAAATAAGCACTGCCACACTAAAACAATTTTAAGTTCCTTTCCTCTTCAATCTCACTGCTTTACTATGTAATGAAGTATCTACTGTGGGAACATAAAACTGAAAAAAAAAATTCACTGAAGGACTCTTCCCTAAGTACTTTAGGCTGAAAGAGCATGAAATTTGTGTTGAATGGTACATGGAATAATTGTCTCACAGAAAGAGTAAGCCATACAGGATTTAACATCAACCTGTAAGAACTCAAAATTTTTATTTCCTCGAATGTCTTTTTAATATTTCAGCTAATCAACTGTTACACGAAGTTATATATATGAAAAAGTGCCTATTAGTTTCTCCTTTCTCTAAAAGAATGCTCCAGCTCACTATTGAGTATATGAACATTATCTTCTTCCTAAATCCTTCCAGAACTGGTAAAGAAGCAAATCACTATTCTAGAAGAGTAAGCATCTCTGTGATTGTACAATACACTTTTTGCTTACACTTAACAGTTCTAAAATCTAGAGTAGCATTATAAAAACTGTTAACATTTGTGTCAACCAAAATAAAAGATACAAATATATTTTCTTTTGTTTTCAAAGAGTTGCTTTTTTATAAGACACTGGTATCTGTTAAGTGACAAATTCACAATGCACCATCAGTTCCAAAATGAACAATTTCATTGTCATGAGTAGTAGAGGGGAAGAAAAACAAAAGCATGTAAAAACATCAAGCTACCTAAAATTTCCTCCCATTTCACAAGAGTATTTCACATCTAAACAGACCTTTCCACTCTTTATAATAGCACCATTAAGAACTTTATCTGCTTCAGTGACCCACATAGTAATTACCACCTGTACACTCAAGCTCTTTTCACTGCAAGGTAATGTGACAGTGTAAAATAGATACCTTTGGGGAAATGATGCTCTCCACACTGCTCTCCAGATTACATTCAAAAACATGGGCTTTGGTCAGCTTCTTATCCCAGTGGGCCGCCAGCCAGATTTTGGCCAGTGGCCCACGTTTGCTCAGGACAAAGTGGGCATAGAACATGGTCCCAGATGTCTAAAACAAAGTGCAAACCTGTAAAGAGAAATACAACCACATCTTTCATTTTATGAGGAACATCCTTGTGTAAACACCCCCCTTATCCTCAGAAGTGCACGTATTGCCTTTTCAACCACTAAGGTCGGACTATTTGTTTACTATGTTTAAGAAGCCAACACTTACAAATGGTGTCCATGTAATAGCATACATATGTATTTATTACAGCAGAATTATAAAGCAGAAATAACACCCACTAACAGCCACATACACAGCTTAGAAATGTTTACCATCCTTCAAGAAAAAATAATCTTGAATCTTTTAACCTTTAGGGTAATGATACCAAACTCTCCTAATACAAAGAAGCACGTCTCAGTTTTCACTCCACAGTACTTTTCTATGACTTCCATTTCTTTCTACTTTTAATTCAGTAGCTAATACTCTACTATACCAGTATATATTGTACATTGTTCCAGCAAAAGGTTCACTGTTATAAAACATACAGTCCTAAATCTTTTTGGACTTCACTATAATTTCCTAAACAGGAAGCACAATCACATCTTCATTTCTGAACAGACTGTTCTCTATTTCATACTTTCTAAATCAAGTGTTGATAAAAGTGTTGAGAAAACTGACTGCATTATTCCAAACTTCCTTAAGATTCCATTTTCTTTCTCCTTCACCAGAAAAAAAGAAAAAATACACTCTTATCTATTTATCTAGTAACTACTTTGTTATGGCTGATAAGATGCCAACACATGAAACCATGGGGAATCAGAACAGCATGATGTCTTATGGTCTGAACATGCCAGTTCCATGCATGAGGTAAGCACATGATTCAGTTAACTACAAGTAGAGGAAAAAAAAAAAAAGTTTGCTTTAAAAAAGTAAAAGAATCTCCACAAAGTGTTTTTTCAGTAGTTTCTATAGCCCAGGAAAACAAATCAAAAGGGAAGAACAGGAAAGGTACAAAAAGTGCACTGCAGTTTTTACCTCCTCCATGCCTATAGAAAAACTGCCAGGGGAAGCACAGCAAGGCACAACTGTTACTGATAGGGACTTAAGTATAGGGGCAAGAGAAGCTCTGACATTACGGATTCAGTGGAAATGAAGCCAACCTCTAGACATCTGGATAACAAACGAGAAAATATTAATCTCAAAGTCAAGTCCAAGAATTTTTTTTTTCCATTCTGCAAGTTGCATAACAGAACTGATTATCAAGCTACTCTCTTAATGACAGATTGGCCACCAATTCCATCCATAACCAGAACAGTGGAGAGTATTTAAAGGAAATAAAGGCCATGTTTCAATAAATTCAAATTAACTCAGTATACAAAATTAAAACTACTCTTAGGAGTGAAGTTAATAGCTTTTAGTCATAACGAAGCTGCAAACTGACAAAAAGTTAAAATGCTATTTTCATTTGTTGAGATTGTGCAAGGGCTAAGGACAGCACTGCACAAAGATGGACATGAGCAAGTTTTTCCAGGAAGCACGATGAAATAAATTTTGGATAAACATTATCTGAAGGAAAGTATTCTACTTTTTCCCCCCGCAGAATTTTTTGAAAGACATCACACTGTCTTAAGGCCAGCAGACAAGTCAATCCTTGCCTATTTTTGAAGGCCTCAGTATTTTTGTATATGCAGAGACATCATTTTGCAGCACAGCATTTTGATATCTTGAGTTGCTACTAGAACCATGCAACAGTAAGCCTGTAATTACCCCTGAACATGAAGAATATGGGAAAATAGGAGGAAACACATAGAGTAAATAAAACCACTTGTATTAGTCCATTAAAAGAATTCAACAACAGTTGCAAAAGAATGTACTTGTATTAGTGGAGTTTGGCACAATTACTAAAATAGATAATATGGGTTTTGCAAAACTTCAGACATATAGTTAACATAAGTGTCCTGTTAAATGTGAAACCCACTATTTGGACAACTTAGACAAAAACAATTCATCTATCACTTTAAATCTGTTTCTCTTCATCCATCACTGAAGTCTTGCCATACTGAAAATACATTAAGGGGAAACAGTGACAATCAGACTACAGATAATTTTAAAGTGTTTTTCAATCTGAACCGTTATTACCAAATCATGATTCCAATACCTAAAGCAATAATTTCTTGTCACATGAGTTTCTGTCACTTCTAAATTCCAGCAGATGCTCAGCTTTGCATGGCAATAACTGGGTTACAGCAGCTGTACAAAGCCCACGTCTACAGTTCAGCTGTTTAGCACCTCAGCTCTTCAAAGCAAGCCCCAAAGGCTGCTCCCACTTTCTCCAGATTTTTTTCTTTTTTTTCAGATACTCCCTTTTCTGCATTTCAGGCTTTTTGTCTGATCTTTAATTCATAGCACAGCAGGTTGATGCAGTGGCATAAAAGAAGAAATAGATTTTCTGGCATAATTTGAGGCTGGGATGAATGTTAAAGGAACCAAGAGTTTCTACGAGTGGTAGAGTGCTCAGGCAGACACACAGAATATGTCAGTGGCTGAAAAAGCAACTCCTAAGAATCCACAAAAGAAAAAGGGTAGCTGATGGCTCTTAAAAAGCTTGTAAGGTAAAATATAACTGTCAATTTTTGAAATTGACTGGATATGAAACAGGGCCATAAAACTTGTTCTAAGAACTTAAGCATTTTTCTGTCTTGCTGGCATTCCTCTAAAGCAAAAAGAGTATGTACTCATACAAGGCCAGGTAGGACCAAATCCTGATCTTGTCAAATCAACCTCTTAAAATACTTGAAACTTTATTGCCATTAACTCTGCATTTGCTTCAATGTGTCACAACTGACCTCAGGTTTTCTCTGCCTAACTTGGCCAACAATTGCACAATTTAAAAAATATTTTTTTTCCTACTGAAGTGTAAAAAATACTCTACTTCTATACACTAAATGATATGTGAAGCAGAATTAATATAATACTGGTCATACACAGGGTCTGATCCAGAATGTGCCTGTTTCATTCTCTCATCTGAGAGTCTGGTAATTGCTCCTTCCAAAGTAGCAGTAAGAAAATTTGGTAAATGGCAACTGTGAGCTTCATCTTAACCCTCAACTCACATGTATTTCATCTTAAAATCCTTCTTCAGATTAGAATGGCTAACTAGCTAACCTCTGAAGAGCACACTGGCATAGCTAGTCCCATTCTTCAGGGCATGCAGAAAGGTGCTTAATGAACTAAGGGCTGACAAAAGGCAGACCATTCACCATATTTTGATTCGACTGTGGTTCACTCTAGCTCCTTAAAACCACTTGTCAGCTGCTCTCCCTAGGTTAGGTTATGTACACACACAAACACACCAGTCCACAACTAAAGATAAGTCTTTTATTTTTTTCTGTCACCCACTTTTGTTCCCTGTAAAGCTAGTTCAAAACCACAGTCATATACAGATGAGTATGAGACAAATTCCACACTACAGTTTAAGAAATCACCCAGTCAGTTTAATACGTTTGTCCTTATGCTATCCCTTAAATTCTCCTCTCTGTTGGTTTTCCCCCACCTGCCTAATTTCCTCCTATCCATTTCTGCTTTGCTAAGCCCAGGCAGCCCAGAGTGATCTGGGGAAGGGTGAGATGACTCTGTGCACCTGCATCAGTCTGAGCTGGCCCTACTAGACTTCAGAAGTTCAGAACTACCCCGACCCTGCAACTGTACTTTGAATTCTTCAACTCTAACTCATAACTCTTCACCCTCTAGTCCTTCTTACATGACTAAACTTCCTAAGTGTGGGCACTCACTAACGCTGCCTCGCGGGTTTAAGCACCACACTGAACACCTGGTGCCACTGAAAAAAATCATCACAAACTCCACTAACATCACCTTACAGCTCCATGCCTCTTTTCACCACTACCTAATCTGATCTCCTTCCTTCAACCACTTTTATAATTGTCTGGTTAATCCACATTTATCTGAATTTTAATATATTTCTTTGTGGCACCTGCAGCTTTACTAAAGCTCAGTGTCAAGTCACTGTAATTTCTTATGTCCAAAAAATCAATTATTGAAAAGGATGAAATTGCACTAGTTCAACTTGACACATGTTTGATAAACACACACAATATTTTCCATTTGTCTCCAGGTCTTGTTTTTTGCATCATCACTTTTTCAGAAATTCTATGGCTGAGGCAGCATTACCAGGTCTATTAATTACTCAAACCACACCACTCCGTTACAGGAACTGCATTCACTGTTCTCCAATTACAATATACTACACACCTACATAATCAGATAGAACCAGCGCCCCACTAAGGTTACTAATTCAAAAGGCAGATCACTCACAAGTACTGTACAGAGCTGGAGATTACTGAACCCTGCGAACCGGGTTGTCCTCCCTCAATTCCACATTCATACCTAACCCTCAGCAGGTATCCTGCCCTTGTCCCTCCATTCAGAATGCTCAACCACTAGGAAAGAAATCTTTTTAAGACCCTGTCTCCATTATCCCAGCCTATTTTGTGCAACTCCAGATCCAAGTCGAACTAATAAACTTGCAGAAACACTCTTTAAAGGTATGTAAGTTGAACAGAATTCCTTGTGTTACTCCATCTTTTGCAGTTGTTACTCTTTTGTGCACTGTTCATCCAAAGAGCTCAAATGTAAAAAACTTTTGAACATTTTACCTCTAAGAAGTTACACTGATGTAGTAACTAAAGCAAATACTCTCATTTTTGTGGGAAATCGCACGGTATAAGCAAGGCATTATTATTTTGTGTGGTAATTTAAATTTATTGCAGGTCTCACCAACTTTTTGCTCCTCCTTTTATTACCCTCATCACACTTCCTCTCTAGTTAAAACTTTAGATGAGTGGGTTTTGCTTTCCCAAATTTTGTAGAATGTCAAATATTTACAAATGAACCTTTATAAAATAAAACAGAAGCCTGACCCTAATAATGCTTTGATGTTGCCCGTTTTTGATGATACAAGTTTTGCTGAATAAGAGATTAAGGAGAGAGTGCTTATCGCCCACATTCACACAACGTCGGCCTAAATGGTAGCTTCACCAAATTTACAGTATTTTCTTTATGTGTCTGAATTTAAAGAAAAGCCATTTTCACTAAAAGATGCCAATAAGCCACAGTGATCCCAAGTTTCCTTTGTTATTGATAAAAACACAATGCCCTGTCTCATATTTAACAGAAGCGTTTCCAATCAGGATCAGAGAAATCTTAAGAACTACAGCAAGATTTCTGACAGTGTCCACAAGAGCAGGATCTTGGTTCTTCAAAAGCCCGGCATTTTTAAAGGGCCTTTTTATTTGCAGTGGACAGCCACAGTTTCCAGAAGGCAGCTCACTGTCACTAGACAGGCTGTGAGAACATTCAGTACCCCGCCTAACCCATGGCAGAAGGAAAACTGCACTCAAAACCAGAATGCTGGCAAATGAAACTTTGCTCCTTTCCCTCTCCCCAGACCGCAGGAGACCCCTGTCCGTTCAGCGAAGCCACAGCCAGGATCTGTTACAGCGCGGCGGCCCCCGGGCCTCCCTCGGCTGCCCCGTGACCCGGCTCCCCCGGGGCAGGTCCATGCGGATCCGCCGGTGTGCACAGACCGCGGGCCCCTCCAGCTCCCCCTCGGGCCCTGCCCGTGCCGCGGCCGGGCCGCGCTCAGGGCCCCGCTGCGCCCGGCCTGGCATCCGATGGTCCCGGACACCCGGCCCCGCGCAGGGTCCCGGGGAGCCCCAGGTGTCGCGGCGCGCCGGGAGGGCTCGGCCGAAGAGCCGGCTCCAAGCCCGAGCATGACGGCAGCGCCCCGAGAGCCAGGCTGCGGCCGGGCCCCT